>JABSTQ010009626.1:0-390000 GCA_013358835.2 Ixodes persulcatus
TGAGCTTGTCTCGAAGTCCGTCGTTGAAGGGAAACACCGAAGTTGCATTGCAGTGAAAGCTGTTTGAGCGCAGCTACGTAGTCCGTGTTGGTTTCGGATTCCAGCTGCTTCCGGCAATGAAATTTGTAGCGCTCAACCGTTTCATTGGGCGTCGGGTCGATGTGGTTCTGCACTAGTTGAACGATCTGTACGTACGTCCTGGTGCTTGGTTTGGCAGGTGCCGCCAAGATCCGCATTAGTCCAGAGATTCTTCGTCCGACGATGTAAAGAAGAACATCGGCGCGCATTGATTCCGGCATGCCATTTACAGCGAAGAACACTTCCATCGTTTCGATGTACGAAGACCCTGATTCCGATTTCTGATCGAATACTTCAGTTTTCCCGATGCGAGGCATTCTTTACGCTGTCTCCTTTGTTTCGATGTCGCTCAGTTGTTTCTATCCGTCTTTGTTCGCGTGGATCCCATCCTCATCGCCATTGTGATGTACCAGTTCATTTGGGATAATGCAAGGATTATTTAACTGGTTAGGTTACAGTCGGTTGGTGTTATGAGAATCGTCTTCTCTGGTCTGCGACCGCGCCCAGTCTATAGCTGTGGCTCCCAGGCGTCCCGTGCTTCTCCGTGGCTCGCCGATTGTCTCTCCCCTCCCGGTGTCTCCGGTTGCATCCGCCGTTGTTTGGGCTCAATAGGTTGTGTTCGCTGTACGTGGCTAACACGCACGTAATACACGGCAGTATTGCTCTTTATCATGATGACCCTGAATATGGTTAAACAGCCCACCTGGGGGAAAAAGTTACACTTATCCCCTTGGCGACTTCTGTGACCTGTAATAGGTGTAAAACCTTTGTTAACCTCGCCCCAAAAGTTTTGTTTCCTCCTCCGAAGGGTGATGGTCTTTTGTGTCGCCGGTACAAAGTCGCAATCTACATGTGCTACCCTTTCCGCCTCTTCGATTTGCAGGCTTCTCGTACCTCTCATTGAATTCGTCACTTTCTCGACACGTTTCCGGCTTCAAACGAGAAAGAGAAATAGAAGAAAGAGAAACATACATGAAAACCCGATTCGATCAAATAACATCTTGCTCCGTACCGACTTTTTGTAGACCTTGCTGTTTTTTTTTTTTTTCCATAGCGAGAACTGAAAGCGCGAGCACAAGTAAAAAAAGAAAAGAAACTAAGGAAACATCAACGGACGAGAAAACAGGAACGAAACAGGAGTAACACCACCAACAAAATACACCGCGCCCACTCCCACGGAAACTCGATTTCGAAGACATCGATTTGGCTGTTTTCGTCGATCGCTCTGTTTACGTTTACGGGCCGTTATGAAAGAGCGAAAGAGCGCGCGAGAGAGACCGACAGGGCAACAAAGCCACACGCCACGGTTACAAGCAGAAAAAATAGAAAAACACAGAACGACAGAAAAGCCCCGGATAGTGAGAAAAAGGAAGAGGCGTAAACGTCAACCCTTGCTGAAAGACACCGGAGGCCCAGAACCGCCTCACGCGTAGAAGGCTCGATTGATCCGCTCAGGGGGCCTTGGTAGAAGTGGGCGTGGCACCTGCTCCGGCTACGGACGCGTTAGTCCTTTGTGCACATATGGAACCTGGCACCTGCATAAACACGGTCTCCCCGCGACGATGCAAATTGTGTCACGTCGATAGTCGCCAAGACGTGCCGCGTTCTCCTGGAAGACAACACATCGACCGCGCCACCTAGGGGACGGTGAACATTTGGTGCCTGTTGTTTGTTTGTCTCTGGGGGCCCTGGTGGCGAATTGGTTTTCTGCGATCGGCGTGTCGCCGGTATGCGCTCGCCGTGCGTGGTGATTGAGAGAGCGACGCAGGAGTTGGGGGGGTGTGGATCGACGGGGCAGTCGCTCGGCCGCGAAGCCGGGAAAAAATCAACGCCTCTGGCTGTCGAGAAGCACGACTCACACCCTGCGCTTATTTGGAAGGCCTTTCAATAAAAATAATAATAAAAAAATTGAAGGGTAGTTGTGTGGACGACTGTACAAAGGTTTTTTTCAAACTCCTGTAGGAGTTTGAAAACAAATTCACAGCCCTTTCTCGCGCACGAAGACGTGACAACCATGGCGAACTACGACGCAGGCATTCCCGGCGCGACGTAGCTGGAGCGAGCATACGTGGGTAAATTACTTTCAAAATGTAATTTAATTACAATTACAATTACTTTGCTTCAAAAGTAGTTTAACTACAATTACAATTACTACTACGTGGAAAGTAATTAACTACAATTACAAATTACTTTTAAAAAGTAATGCAATTACTTTACAATTACTTATTTCTGAGAGCGACACGACTTGGGCCATACAACTTTAAACGAGTTGTATAGAATGCAACGCATTTCTTCATTCCTTGTCGCAATGTTTGAGGATGCTTAGGCCCGCTTCAGACGGGGCAACTTTTCCAGCAATTTTGAGGTTGCTGGCGGGTTGTTCCCAAGCTTTCCCTAGATCGACGCGAACTGCTGAGATCGGGTCCGGCTCAAACAAGCGAGCAACTCGGAGCAATTCGAAGACGTTTGAAGCGGCTGCAGCCAATCAGGGACGCGATATTTTCACGTGACACCCCTGTGGTGGTAATGATGACAGCTAAAGACTTAGTTCTGGTTTGAAATGGATCGTTTTTGGAAATAAACATTTTCAGAAAAATTATTCAGTATTCTTAATGCCGTTCAAAGTATAAGAACACGTTTTTAGCGCGTAGCTGGGCGTCTAAATAGTGAAAGAAATATCAAATTTAATGATGATGATGGCAAGTCGAAGCAATTCGGTTGCTGCGTGTGAACGCGGGCGGCACGTGTTGCTGGTGTTGCGACGTCAAGTTGCTGGGTGAAATTGCTCCGTCTGAAGCGGGCCTTAAGCATCGCTGCGTAAATGCCAAATGTTGTACTTTCCTTTTATGAATTTTGTTAGATTCATGATAGAACTTGACAGTTTGGGGCAATAAAGTACTACGTTCTTATATTTTTAATAAATAACATTAAATTAGTTCCTATGCTGGAAGACGCCAGACCGCTAAAGAAAAAATTGGGTTGACAGACTTTCGTTAGCCCGGCAAATAAAGATGCGACAATTAGTCATATATGAATATTTTACAAGTATTAATATAAAACAAATTCACACGCCCTAATACGATCACATTTGCATACAAACATTATGGTATTGTAAATTATTTACATTGAGTTGAAATTATAATGACTCAGAAATATACAAGAACCGAATCGTTGTTTCCGAATCATTGGTGACAATATTCACAGGTGCGAGGTCAGTCTCCAAAATGCTTATGCAAATAATATCCGAAATAAACTTGAAAATAATACAAAGATACAAATATACGACAGTACTGAAAAAAAAAGTTTAAAACTGGCAGAAAAAAAAAAACGTAGGTGATTAAAATTCCCAAGCTCGACTGAAAGCTGAAGCTGTATTTTTTTCTTTTAATATTTTGGCATGTTTATGCTATTGTTTTCTGCTCGCTCCGCAGACGGCGCCACATGGCGCCGTTGAGGTAGACTCCAAAAAGGATTGTCTCTCGGCCCGCAGCGTAAGCAACAAAACAACAAACAACGCAATACTATTTTTGTTGTGCGTGTATGTGCGTGCGTGTCTATGTTTGCGAGTGTGTCACCGAGCGCTAGGCCGCTTGTGCGAGCGCTGACGCTTTCAGAGAGGTTCCGTCGGCTCCACAAAGTCTTGTAAAAGTAATTGTAATTGTGCCTGAAATTTTGCAATTACTGACGCTAGAAAGTAATTAAAATACAGTTACAATTCGTTTTAGCCGGAAGTAATTATTACAATTACAAATTACCAAGAAAAGTAATTAAATTACAGTAATTAAATTACTATAATTGAATTACTACCAAGTATGGGAGCGAGAGACTTGTTGACGCGCCACGCCCTCATCGTCCTCTCGCACCTCCCTCCTTTTTTATGTTTTTTATTTCCAGAAGCGCCATGCCAAGACACCACGATGCAGCTGGGCCGAGAGGCGAATTTAAATTGGCACCTGGCCAACTTTGCGGCAGACGCCTTTCACGACGCTTTTTCGATGACGCTGAATGTTGAGGCGACTACAACAAATCACCCTGTCATGCTTTAAAACACGGTCACAGTTCAAGGTTTCGGCGGGGGCGTGAAACGGAACCTTACTTCGTGGAAGTAAGAGTGACTGCATTACATTTTGATAGAAAAATGATTGGGCTATTTGACCACCTTAAAATGTGCTCTAGACTGGGCACCCAGATGTCTCCGTGTGTGAGCACTGCGTGACACTGTAAGCGCGAACAAGCCATCGCTGGCATTTTCTCTTGTTCTTTCTTATTCTCAGAATACTACTACACCCGTCGAAACTGCCAGTTTGGAAGGTGCTCATGTGTGGCTAACCCAGGCAGCAAAATTAGATGCTCACCAGTAACCTTTTGAAGTAAACTGAAAAAAAAAAGTTCTAATGTCGCTTTCGGGTTAATCGTGTTCCGCATTATAAGGAACGTACCGGGATGCATTCTATACTTAAATCGTTCGCAATGCTTTGCCTTAGTTTAGCAAACGAGAAGGGCCATCCACATCCGGCTCCGAAAGCCATACGCGCTGCTGGACGCCGTTTTCTCACCAAGACTACGGGATCACTGGGGTAGAATACCGCTCGTCATCCTCATTGACTAAGGCTGCTGACTACAGGCAAACGAATGGCTGGTGTTTCGAATGCGTCGCGGAGCAGTGTACGTGACTCTATGTTTTGAGAGTATAGATCATGCGAAGGAATTCCGGCAAACCTTCGATCTCCATCCATCCTTTTGTGATATAGACGATGCTATATCAGTGACAGACCAACGTTTGTTTTTGCCTGACAAAGTAATTGCATTGTTATTTTGTTAGTGCTTCTTTCGAATGCGCCTGTTAATCTGACTGCAGAATGGTGTATGAAATCTGTTCTTTTTTATGCATATCTCTTAGTTGCCCCCTGCTTTTGTTTTACACCTTACTCCTGCAGGGGCCTGTTCAAAAGGTCTGGACATTGCGTGAGTGGGATCCAAACTCATGATCTCTTGTTCTGATGTGGGTGCCTTCGATTTCCGGGATATCAGGGTGCGGCGCGTTAACACATTTGGCCATGAAAAACGTAACGTCTTTCTGCGATTGAATTTATTCTTTTCTCTATGCTTTGTTTCACTTTAGAAATATCATTCACGTTCCATTATTCTTCGATCGAGACACCAAGATAAGACATGTCGATACAAACCAACCCCATGCACATTACTCCCTTATCAGAGAAGCTCTGACAACCAAGCGAAACCCTTCGCGGCATACTCGACCGAACCAACCGCCGCCTTCGCACTATACTGGAACGCAGGCTCCCACCGCCGCCGCCACCTTTACGACCAATCAGAACGCGGGTAGAGGAATCGGGCTCCCGGTACGCTTCGCCGTACTCTCCCCTCCCCGCGGGCCAAGGGAGATCAACGGGGCGGCTCAGAAAGCGTTCGAATCAATCAGAGCGCGTAGTGGCCGTCTCCTCCATTGTTGGTCCTTTTCATTGAGTGGCGAGAGGAACAATGAAGGAACTTTGACGGCGACGGAGCTTGGAACGCGTAAAACAGCGCACCTCCATTTGGGGTTCCACGGCTGCGGAGAGAGAATACGATGGACACGACGAAGGTTTGTTGGCGGCCATAAACGATCATTCGGCGTCCGCCCCTGGTACGCGCGATGGGCTATAGACCAGACCGTAGATAGCGTGCAGCGGTTCGGCGCAGGAAATGGACGGACACTTAATCTAGATCGGACTTTTACGAGCCACGCGTCGACAGTGTAGTATTTCAAAGGCATATAATGTCCCTTTTGTTTTCGACGTGATCTCAATGGGTCGCTCGGTGGCGTTCACCTGGGGCGGCACCGCAAGTGGCTGCAGTCTTTTTTTTTAAATATTTTTATTCATTATTGTTGTTGCTGTTGTCTTGGAGTTGGAGGTATCGTTGTGGGGAGCGTGAAGCTGAGGTGTTGCGATGTTCGTGGCGCAGATACGGATCAAACCGGAGTAAATTGAAGCCTCGCGAGAGATATGTGGTGATTTTTGCAAGCGTGTTTGATGCGAGCTGCCGATTGCGCGATTGAGGAACTGGAGGAGGTGTGAGAATTCTGGCGGTTGCTCGTGTTTCCCGCAACAAATGACTCCAGCATCGGAGCTGACGATGCTTTGAAATACAGTTGATTCCCGTTTGTTCGCTTTGCTTGGGTTCGAAAATTGACGCTAATGATGTTGCAGGAAGACGGCAGTTTTGCAATGTGATTCCATCAAGTTTGCTAGACAATGGCGTGGAATCAACACCTCTAAAAAATAAAACAAGAAAATAAAACAGAAGGAAACCCAGAAAAACTTACTACCGAAATCGTGTTTTTGTCATCTGTCTCTGCTTTAATGGTTTGCATAGTTGTTTATAGCATAAAGCCGATGCACAACGAAAATTTCTGGAATACAAAAGATCCCCCCAACTCATCCGTCTCAACATGTGGAGGTATATACTCTGTTTCACATTAGGTTCGTTCGCAGCCAATGTTACGATCTAACAGAGCCAAAAAAAGCAGCAAAACAACTGATTCGTCAAGGAGCTTGGCGAGTTTTTGTGAATTGTTATCACCGGCTGAACCAACCACCCGCTCTAAATGAGGTGTGTAACTGCGGTTTTTCTTTTATGCATGGTTAGTTTAGCCAGTGACAGAAAACGCACAAATGGGACGAGCGGCCGTGACTTTGCACTTTTGAAGCTGCTTTATTGGCACCATTGAACCATAGAGTTGGCGGTGGTCGGAGTGAATGTGAAACGGAATATAGTCGCCTTTACACCAGACACCAAGGTACTGATTTAACGAGGAACGTATACGGTTACATCGATCCAATCGTTTTAATGCGTTAGCATCAGTGCCCTGATGCTTGCACTGACCTTGGTCTGGTTTGGAGCACTAATAGTATTAAACTTTCGCAACGTCGCCACGGGATGGCGCCACAGCCCCACCATAGATTGCCGGCGACGTCCACCTTCGCCAACTTCGGAGCCGCGCAGTGGGGGACGGCAGTGCACTGGGGCACGTGTAACACCCCCCCCCCCCCCGCCCCCCCGGGCCCCTCCCTTCCCCCGTTCACGCCGGTTCACGGCGACAGTCCGCGAATGGCTCATTACAAAATATTATGGGGGTGCCGTTGTTCCGAAAGTGCAATGGGGGATAGCGGGGCTTGGGCCGCCGATGGGGCGCCGCGAAGCGGAGTGTACGAGTGGACCAGGTGAGTTCATATTGTTTAATGAGCCAGCCACACGCTATAATCGCGAAGCACCATAAACGGTGGGTGGGGGGGGGGGGGGGGTATTAACTCGCGTTTCATTGATACATTCACCGTCCCCTAAAAGCACCTCTGAAAAGGGGACCCCACCACGTCCCATTCGCATATGAACCTTGCGCATTTCGTCCCATTTTCATTTCGTCTTTCCTGTTTGAACCTTTTCAGAAGATTCGAACCAGTCAGTTAATCCTCAACTGGGCCCATTCTCATTTTGCCTGTTATCTGAAAATGTCTCATTCGCATTTGGGCCTTGCGAATTTCGTCCCATTTTCATTTGGTCCGTCTCGTTTGCACGTTCTCATAAGATCTGAATCAGTTTCTTCGGAACTGGGACCATTCTCACTTTACCCCTTAGCGTTACGACCGAAGGACACTGGTTCGGCGGCTTTTGCCGAAGTTATGCCTTCGCGGCTTTCTTGGTGACTCTTAAATTGTTTGGGCCCCCTGCAGGCAATCAGATATATATGTAGGGTCCTTCGTTTTCGGATTAAACCCTATATTTCCACATATTTACACCCAATATATATATATATATATATATATATATATATATATATATATATATATATATATATATATATATTTATATATATATCCATCCACCATTTTCGCGTTTCTTGGCGTTGCAGAACTCTGGAGCTCATTAACGAGACTGGTTAAAAGTGCGCCTAAGAAAAGAGTGTAAAAAATATTCATAATGTATTTTTAAAAAAAAACTTTAAAAAACAACATATTTTTGCATAGGCAATTTTGATAAGAAAGCGCTACCCCAGACTACTGAATGGCTCACTGACGTTGCTGTGCGTTGAAAACGGTAGTTTTGATGTTGAGGAAACACGTCAACTTCATAGTAGACCTGTCGAGCAGACTGGAAAGGGCTACTATCGGAACAGAAACGCTGCAAATGCATGATGATTATGTAAGTCAACAAAAAGTTGTTTGAAAATTGAAAAGACTAAGTGAGCTCTTACACTCTAAGAAATGCCTGTGCGTCTACTTACCCGCAAAACACTCGAACAGCCAATCTCTGTGATCTACAAAATCAGCTCAGCGAATGATGAGGCGGAACATCTGTTTAGACTTCAATATCAAGTCTGAGCTGTGGCATTACGTAATGCAAAGCGTCATGCTTGCATTACGTAATGCCACAGCGCAGACTTGATTTTGAGGTCTAAACAGATGTTCCGCCTCATCATTCGCTGCGCTGATTTCGTAGATCGCTGAGATTGGCTGTTCGAGTGTTTTGCGGGTAAGTAAACGCACAGGCATTTCTTAGAGTGTATACGACGTTTTGATTCGATTATCTGCACATTAATGAGCTGTTTGTGCAAATAACAAACGATCGAGTGCCCGAGGCGTAGCTTCCGCGTTCTCTACCTGTCACAACTACAGACCTATCCAATAACCGCCTTCTAAGCGCTGCCGTCGTCGTCTATACTCCGTTTCATACATAGCGTGCAACGCTGGGAAAGGTATTGAATTAGTGCGCATGAAAAAACACAAATGAAATGCATTACTCCGCGCGTTTCGTGGACGAGCGGTACAAGGCGCTGCTCTGGCGGTACCGACGTCTCGGCGGCGATGGTTCGAATCCACTCAAAGACCAAAGTACTTTTTTTTTATACGTTTTTTTTTTTGTGCGAAATTGTGCGCATTGCGGAAGTGCATATTTTAATTCCTCTTTTCTTTTTGCGTTTTATTTATAAGGGGTTAGACTAGAGGCTGGTGTTCCGCTTGAACCCCCGCCCCGGCCTCGTCAAAACAGAAGAACGGTCGAGATCCAGGGCGTCTCTACTTAAAGCCGTTTATTTCCATGGTAGTGTAAAAATCAGAGAGTACCTTGAGAGTGGGGGGGACGATCCTTTATATAAGGAATACTGGGATTAGGGGACCGTACTGCCATTGGTCAGATGGCTCGGTATTCCCTCGCGTGATGCGACTTCATGGAAGTTTCCTTCAGAGTCGGAATCCTGGCGCCGGTATATGGAAGTCATCCAGACGGCAGTATCTCGTTGCTCTGGTGCCGGCGCCCCCATGAACCAAGAGTGACTCACAATAGACGCGTACACAACACACGGCACTCGAGGTCAGTATCGAGCATTGTTTCCTTTTCGAGGAAAGCAGGGGCCTCGGAATGCAGCCATGGGCACGTGCGTCGTCCACTTAGCCGACCAAGGCTAAGGTGCCTCAGGCAGACGGAGCAGACCAAGGTTACGGTCCCGCAGGCAGAAGAAACCAGACGCGTCGGAATGCAGCCACGGGCATCGTCCGCCTAGCCGAGTAGACACGAGTCATCACCGTCACGGTTCCTTATTGAGTCTTGTTTCACTTTGAAGCCGTAAGGCCGATTTTAACACCAGACATAACAGAAGGCAATTGAGAACACGGTTTCCTGGCTCGAAACTTTCACGTTGCGAGTTCTTCGCTTCGAGGATGCCACCTTGCCAGATAGGCACTGCGCCTTGTACAGGGTGTCATAAAAGAAAATTTACACGGTCTTTTTTACCGCAAAAATAAACTAGGCATCGCCAAACACTCATTCTCCGCCCAAAGGTAGCGCTAGAGGTCACAACCAGATGCCAAAGTTTCAGCCCGATCCGATAACTTAATCAAAAGTTATAAGTGATTTTTTGAAAATTTCAATAGGGAAACGGAGCCCATTTTTGCCCGTTTTCGGTTTCTGGTGCCTTAGAGCCCCATGTGTTCGAAAACTCCGTCGCCGCCATTTTCCCATTGATATTTTCAGAAAATCACGTATAACTTTTGATTAAGTTATCGGATCGGGCTGAAACTTTGGCATCTGGTTGTGACCTCTAGCGCTACCTTTGGGCGGAGAATGAGCGTTCGTCGATGCCTAGTTTATTTTTGCTGTAACAAAGACCGTGTAAATTTTCTTTTGTGACACCCTGTACTTCGCGACAGTACGGGCGCACACTCCGGTGTCGTTACTGACCGTCTCCAGGACTTCACGAACCGACTTCTACGGGAAACGCGTTCTTGTACTCGCGTACACGTTGGCGATCACCTGCTTGCACTCTTTCGAGATCTTCGCACAACGAACCTTCGAAAATATCCGAGCAGGAGAGGTACTTCAGCTTGGACGCCATATTCTCAAAACCGGCGAGGCAGGGGCAGCCGCGCAACCTGAAAACCCGAAGCGGCGGCCGCACGGACGAAAACGGAAAACAATTTAAAGTAATTTACATTATACTTTTCTTTTTATTGAAAAAAATCTGTGTTCCGTCGAAATCATAACGCCACTATCAGTTACTAGCTCCGAAGATGCACATTTTTCTACTTTTTTGTCTGCCACGCCTTTGCTTTTTTGTCTGCCTGCCACGCCTTTCTTGGAGCGCCATCGTCTTACCATATCGCCGGGCCGTAAGCGCACGGCGTCGTCGCCCCTCTATGCACAACCTGTATGCACGACAATGAAACGATTCTGTCGTTCTCCGCGCAACGGGAGCACGTCCTTCATGCAGACGCCTGCTTGCACCATGGAGAAAAAGGGTTTCGTGAACGTTCACCACGCGGAAATGTGCTGACAGGCTGCATTCACCATGGTTTCTTATATATAACCGCTGCGCCAAAGGCTAACGAGCATTTCTTCGAGAATCAGCGTGACGAAAGCGGTACGTTCGCCCCTTTATATATACTATCTCTCTCTCTCTCCCTCTCTCTCTCTCTCTCTCTCTCTCTCTCTCTCTATATATATATATATATATATATATATATATATATATATATTTAGTCGGGCGGAGTCGGGCTAAACCAAGCATATGTACGCTCTATACCTTTTCATCCACCCAATTCATGCAGCCAATCCATGCAGATCAGCTCTGGCTAAATCTGCTCTCTTTCTTATAAAATAAACGCCGCCAAGGTGTGACACGCTCTACCCTTTCATCCACCCAATCCTTGCAGATCAGCTTTGGCTCATCTGCAGCCAAGGTGTGCCGCTCCTTAAGAGACAATCGGTGTAGATCGAAATATTCACGCTACTTGTTTTGTTTCGATTCGTTCTTCGACATCTTTATCAGCAAATACTACAATCGCATTGGCTGCGGGAGCGATAATTAGATGCTTCGGATTGGCCACGCCCTGGGCATGTTAGCTTGTGACTATAATCAAAAAATACCGGCGTGCTTACATTCGTTTAGATCACGCGTTGAGCCAATCAGTACAGTTAAACAGATAAGTCGTGGAATGAAGCGGCCAATATTAAGTTTAAGCCTACGGATGGATTTTTAACACAATTTTTATCCAGACTGTTAATCCGGTGGGGCCAAAAGAGGACCCAAATTATTTAAGTACAGATGCACCTTTTTCACTGAAACAACACAACAATTTTTTGACGCAGGTATTCAACATGCACACACCGGAAACTTTTGTTTTTAAAAATTTGATAAAGCATGGTTGATTTGTAAGATTACTACACATATTTGATGACTGTTACCTAAACAATACCCTACGCAGCTCAAGGGCTATACAGCATCAAAACAACTTAGCACAAAAAGAGAATACCCAGAATTTTTGCAAAATCAGAAAGTAAATCAATATGAACGTCACTGGGTGGCTTCCATAGCATGGTATGTACAAAAAACGATCGCTTAAATATATTTATCTTAGTAGTAACATGAGTTACCACCTTTAAATAATGTAATCGTTCAGAATAAAAGGTTCTTCGTTTTAGCTATTTACATCTGTCCATCTTTAGGAGTTCATAATAAATCTGAACGAACAACTTAATGCGCTGGCATGACCTTCTGTTGATTAGGGGTTGCAAGTTTGCTGAAGTTTTAATTCCTGTGATCGACGTTGATCGCCTGAAATCTAAAAAAAACCACCCGCGCCACCCGTGACTGGACATCCTCAAGCTCTTTAAACAAGGCTGTCCTGCCAGAGATCCCAAGCTTTGGATGCGTATTTTAGAATAGGTAAAATAAACGTTTTATATGGTAGAATTTTAACCTAATGTAGAGCTCTGCCAAGCGTTCTTCTTATATACCACAAGTCTGTTCGTTACTCGCTTCGTTATATACCCCTCATGGGAGTTCCATTTAAATAAAGTTCTAATTATTACACCTAGACATTTATAGATTTATAGCTGTCGGATCTTTCCAGCCTGAATCAAAATTTAGAATATTTTTCTTTGTGGAAATATGTGCACATTCTGAGTTTTCTTCAAGTTAATCGACATGTTATCATCCCGACACCACAACACGATGCCACATAACATGTTGCTTCGTTTTTTTCTCGTCTTGATGATAAAACGGGGGTGTAAATTACGCAGTCCTCACCGAACATTCGTATTTTGTCAGAATTACCCCCAGGAGCCAGCTGACGATGGGAGCGACGACGTCCAGGTGGTTTCTCAGCGGGCCGAAGAAGTCCGCTAGCTCGCCCAACTCCAGATTCAAGACACGCAATGTGTCGACGCCGGCCGCTACAACCTTCGTCGTCGGGACGTTCACTTGCAGCCCAGAAACAGGGTGTGGGTGTGGACACCCATTCGTCGCCGCGGCCTCAGCGAGAAACTCTTGAAACGGTACTTCGTACCGCACAATGTACTTCGGCGCTTTCGGGGAGCTCAACTACGAAGTGGTGCACGACGGAATGCAAACATCATCACGACGCCGACCACGACCCGAGGTGGTTCACGTCGTTCGACTCATATCGTTTTTCGCCCAATGGAACTGTGGACTTTTTGTGTTTCAGAGGACTTCTTAGCTTGCCGTTCTTTTGTTTAGTTTTGTGTTGCATCGGGGCGATGCGCTCTTAAAGGAGGGTGACTAATGCCGCGTGCGCAGCTAGCAAACTAGGCAGCGCGCTTGATTGCAGATGGCCGAGGATGGCCGAGGTTTGAATCCCGTCACTGCTTGCCGTTTTTTTCTTTCTTTAGTTGTAGAAGATTCTAGAACGTTTGAGAGCCGTGTAGCTTGTTCACACGCAGATTGTATACTTCCAGATCGAACGAGGTAGAATGTTCTAGGCTCCCAGGTAAAGCTGAAAATAAGCCTGCTCCGCGCCGTACGGAGTCAGTCTCGCCCCTGCGCTCGATTCCGCTGTTACGCCACCATAGACGCCTGCGACCCTAGACTTTTTCTATATTGTTTTGGGCACTAGTTCGCCTCATTAAACGTTTAGTTTCCTTCAGTCATCGGTTGCCTCATCACTTGCCATTTGTGACAATATTACCGAGCGGAATTACTTAGCGTATGACATTAGCTGTGTCTCTATTTCATTACATTGTCAGTGTGAATGAAAGCTTGGTTGATAGTCTAGACACATCACACTTCAATGAGGTCATGGTTTCTCACGAGTTTATTGGGAAGTCGTGGTTTACCGCTTAAAACCGTAACTTTAAATTTATAAAAACAAACAAGAAAAGTGGAACTACAAGCACGCTTCAGGAAAAAAAGAATACAAGCTACATGAGAGCTCGCTCCACAGATGTTCACTTGCCTAAAGTCTTTAAAAAAAGTAACAACAGGAAAACAACGATAAAATGAAGGGCCCACGCGATCGCCTCATGCCGCGGTCTCCACTCCTTCCGAACTCTCAAACACAAAAATACTACCAATGAGGTAAAAAAAAAAAAAAAAGCAAAGCAGCAAAAACACACATCCCGCTGGTCACACAAAAAATTCCAGAATTCCCATCAGTCTTTTTCGCACCGTCGAGAAGAAGGGAAAGGGGGTGAAAAAAGTAGAGGAAAGAAACCCCCAATTTAGAGAGGGAGTCCCGTTTGTTTTGCCCCCTGGGCAAGTCTCGATCATCCTTCTTTCCTCTTCGAAGCAGAAGGAGGAGAGGACCCCGGGAGACTCGCATTTCGATACAAAGACCCTCAAAAAAGGGAACCCACCTGTACCCCGCCTCACCGTATTTTGGCAAACGGCGAGGGCTGAGGTCCCGGTGAGTCAATCATAGAGACGGAGGCGAAGCACGTGACTGCTCTTACAAGAGGTAGAGGGGCGATCGCGTAACCCAAGCAGTTGAAAGAAATGTGAAGGAGGAACTTCCCTCGTACCCGGACCCTCTTTGTCTGTCTCAGTCGTCGCCTTTCTCCCCTTAGAGGAGTAGCTAGTCCACGGCCCCTCAATCTCCCTCTCCGATTCAAGCGGCCGTGGCCAGTCGCTCAAAATTCGTGTAAAAGGGGCTTTCCTCTCTTTCCTGCCCGTGGCGCAAGTAGTGGGATAGAGCGTAGTCACGTGGTCTTCCTCCGAGAGCGCTGATTTGCTCAAGGGGACCGCAGCCTTCGCCGAATGTCAAGTTTCGGTGAAGCAGTGTGGACGGTGGACAAAACGGAGGCCGCTGATGGCACGTTGTTCCTGTCCGTTCTGCGCCAGCAGGAGGCAGGCAGGATGACCGGGGGCGGTTGTACCAGGACAAGATATGGGCATAGCAAGCAGCGGTTGCGGCGCTCAAGACCATGCGTCCGGCCGGCCACTGCCGCGGCAACAGCTGGGTGTGAGGAAAAAAGGCGGGATGGACCATTGTGCATCGCCGGGTGCGAGAGACGGGCGTGTTTGTACACGTCTAATGACGGTTATCCGACCTCTTGGCCGAAGAACAGCGGGTGCTTGTCCTCCTGTTGTGGCGCGCTATAAAGGGCACTCTGTTCTCCTCTGGAGATGATACGTGTTGTTCGCGTTCATTTCTCTTCGAAGGCTACTTGGGGAGTCTGTGCTTCTTATCTTCGTCCGGGGTTGTTGCTTCTTGTCAACTTCTGTTTTTCTTGGTTGGGGGGGGGGGGGGGGGGGGGGCTGATTTGGACGTGTCGTCGGCATGGTGGTTTCGAGAAGGGCCGTTCTGTGTTCGTAGCGCGAGGTATGTCCAGATCTTGTAGATTCTGTGACTCACTATATGTTATAGAGGTGGTTTGTTCTAAAGATCGTACGCGTCGGCTCAGATGATACAGGGTATTCGCTACCTGGGGAGTCCATTTTGTACGGCTTCTTATTTTCAGCTTTATACGAAAGGGCTGACACGGACTCGTGTACATCTGCAATTTATCGTGTCAGGTCTGTGCATTTTGTGGGCTCCTTTATCCCTGTGCCATTGGTTTTGTTTGGCGCTTTAAAATAAAAGAATACCGCTGGGGCGCTGCAACAGAACGTTGTTACGAATACAAATCATGTTGGTCTGGTTCTGAATTCTCTGAGGGCTGTTTATTGACGCAAGAGTTCAAGAAATATTAAGGTAATTGGTATTGCTTACGATAGTCAACATATATAACAAAATATGCTATTTGATTTTGTTTATATATCCCCAGGAGTTCTGTTATTGTTTACTTATTAAGAACTAAAGTTCACCGGATTTCAATATAAAATATTATTAGTGAATTAGGGCGCATGAACTAAGCTTCGAAGTGTTCCCTAGACAAGGGAGAGCGGAAGGCTCAGTCACGTGATGCATATTTCTGGTGCCGCTGTCTTTGCGAAACCTACTGTCGCGATGCCGATGGACTGCCTGAACCAGACCAAAAATGATGCGCACCTTCAAAAAGGTGGCGACAAGTTTTCACTATTGGAGTGAAACTTTACTTAAACATCACTCACTGAGTCCTCTCAAGCACTCCAACGACAGACGCGCCCGCTGACAATGGCCACTTTACAACGCTGTTAGCCAAAGCTTTGCCAACGAAGTTTATCGCGCGTTATGAATAAACAAGCGGTAACTTTTTGCTTCGGGTATTTCGCAACTTTCGCTGCGAAACAGTTGAATTCCTCATCACTTCCAGATACGAAGATATGTGGGGAAACCCGCGCCACCGTACGATGCTATACTGCATGCAGGGTGTCTGATTCTGACGGAAGCAAGGTAGGAATGGAGAATGGTGCTGATTGGCTGCAGCGTCACCATCATTGCGCATCACACATGGTCGTGGGAATCAGGCTGACTTTTACCTTTCTCAAATAATCTACTCATGATTCCGTATTTTAAACACTTTAGGTAGTAATTTTTTATCTTGCAAATATATTTGATCGAATGTAATCGCTACTCTTTCTGTAGTTGCATTTCTCAGTATCTAGTACTCTGTATCCCAAAACAGTTTTCAATCCTTAAAAAGAATCGTGCTGGAATTTTGTACGGAAAAAGTAATCGGCACTCCCCCAGCGCAACGCTAAACCGGCTCAGAACGCAACCAAAAGAATGAATGAAAGAAAATGAGCGAGTACATCAGAAGAGGACAGAATGTTTCTTTTTTGCTTTATTGTGTTTAAACCCGCTACAGCGAGAATGTCCTTTTCTTTCACCAGTCTGGCACTCCCGGGGACACTCTTTGCACGGGGTGAACGGGGATAGCCCCACCCTTTCATGAGGACAGAGATTGCAACAGGAAGGCGAAAAAAAGCTATGAGCAGTTGAGCTCTCGAAAAACAAGCAAAAATTTCCCAAAGTTTTATGACTTTCTGAACGCCCTTCTTATAGTATCGAGAAAATATAAAGAAATTGTCAACCACAAGAAAAAAAAAAAGGAAATTCGTGTCTCCTTGTACCTTTCTCTTTAAAGTTCAGTCATCTCTGAATGCAGCGTTTGGGTAACTTCCTTGCGTGTTTGTTGAACGTGAACTCCGAATATAGCGATTTGGGCGCTTAGTCAAACGATGCGTCAAAGGTGCGCAATATAAAACCACTAAACGTTGTGATGCTCTGCGATGTGACTATACAGAGTTTCTTTTGGCTTTTTGTAGCGTTCAACAGTGTGATACTACTCATTGTATTGGGGCTGCTAAGAAGTGCACTGCGATTTTGTTTTATTAGCTTCTGATTCGTTCAAATTTAGCGTTCTGGTGTCACTAAAGTCGATAAAAATGGTAGAATCCAGAAGTATATTCAAAAGTAATTAAATAACATTACGATGTAAGTATTTGTACTCAACTCGAGATGTTTTGCAGGGAAAGAAACTTGCGTAGTACACTCTAAATAAGCTTTGAAACCTGTATTTAGTAACTTATGCCTAACGCTTTCGTCGAGTTTCTTGTCCAACACTATAGTTACTAATTAGGCGATTTTGCTCGTAAAACAAAAAAACGCTCCGTGGTTACAAGCTGAGACCCTAGTCTTCAAAAAGACTGGCGTCCAGTATCGTGAGAATCTTCGCATATATTTTGTTTTGTTCGAAGAATGAGCAACTACAAGTTCTGCAATTTCCAAATTGCCCCACGGACACACTCTTCACAACCGCGAATAAAGAATGAGTCCATGCCGTTTTAATGGATTCCTTGACGTGCCTCCGGGGTGTGTTTCATGTTTGTTGGCATCCTACAGTAGAGTCTCCAGAATTAATTTTCGCTCAGCTCGTAGTCCTTTATGATTTCAATTTGTTAGTTTGTTGATAGGACCTTGACACCAAAGCTTTTGCACGCGGAAAAAAAAAAAGAAGAAAAAGCTGGTTTATATGCTGATTTTTATATATGCTTTGTAATGTCGATTTCCACCCCACGCCAAAACAAAAGTATCTCCAGTAGCCATGGAGCGCATTATTCCTTCTTGCCGTTCTTTCATGCATAGTAAAGCCTCTTTCAGTAAAAGTGGTACATGTGTATCAGATCTAGCTTATTCTGCGCGAAAGTGTAGGTTCAAGATAATATTTTGCTCATGATATTCTTTGATACGTTTGCTCAGAATGTGTATTAGTCTCAAGTGAGCTCAGTTTTGTTTCTTACAGCTTTTTTTGCGGATACACTGTTTGCAACTGAATGCGAAGCATAGTACACAAAAACACATGTGTACTATGCTTCGAAGAAAAAAATAATAATCAGACAAAGAAGAGAGCACAAGAGCGAAAGCAGGGGCGCATAGAGACATCATAAAGGGAACGCATCAGCGTACAAACACAAAGCACTCTTTCCATTTGTTTCGCTCTCTCTTTTCCTACCTCTCTCACTCTCTTTCAACGTCAAGCGACATTACCCACCATAATCGTCGCCGAGCCTCTTCACGCTGCTTTGCAGCCAGCCAGCGCAAAGAAGCGGAGGGAATGGCAGAGTTGCACGAACAGCCATAGCAAGATGAAAACGGAAAGATACGCAGACTACAGACAACACTTTAACAGTCGCTGATCTGCAGCACTTGGTTATTGTAGTCTCACTCGCCGTGTAGTTGATGTTTAAAAAGCAAGAACAACATGAATATGCAATAGTACGTATATTTCGAGACCCAAGAAAGGGGTAGCAAAAGAGCCCCTTAACTGTATTGGTATTTTTGCTTAGGTCTTGCAACAAACTTTGCATTGCATATATGCTTTCCTAAATTTATTTGGGGGGTTGTTTGGACGAAAGTTCTTGTTTAATAAGGAACGAATAATAGCAACATTTCCGCTGCTTTTAGAGCTAGTAAGCTAGACTAGGCGGTTATTTGTCATGCAGAGAACAAAAGTGTTCACGTATTGTATGTTTGGATATGCATATACCCACTTCATTATGTAACAGTACCATCCACTCGGGCCCTAAAAAAAAAACAAAAAAAAACAAAGGATGAGTATGATGGTAGTAATGATGTTGATAAGCACTTTTAACATACAGTCACTGTTCAAATCGACCGCGGGTGGCCATAAAATAATCTTCATCGATATTGCAGCGTGACCAATTTAGAAAAATCAGGAGCCGATAATGAAGAGACGAGCATCCAAACAGTTCGCCCCTCTCTGCTGTTTTCTTTTACATTGCTAATGACCAAAAATGTCTATCCCTAGTGTCAGTGATTGCCGTTGAGTTCACTATAATTTTTAGTTGTAGACGTACTTAAACTAAATGTGATCGCTCTCGTGTTTAGTGGAGTCTGCCAGTCTAAAACCCAGGTATTTAGCTCTTTCTAACTCGGCAACACGTTTTTCTCTAGGACGAGTTTTATATTGGTCCGTATTCCAACGAAATACTGAGGTCAAATGAGTTTTGGACTCGGTCAATTGCTATTCGCACTAATAAAATCCATTGGCTCTCCTCATTCATTTTTTTGTGGTTCAGCAGGCCTTCGTGTGTTGCTTCTACAGTGAAACCCGTTTAGAACGAACCCATGTACAGCGAATTATTGTCAATATCGAACTCACGGAAGATTTAAATAAAAATGCATGTAAAAGGTATGTTTTATAACCAACAACAACTTCCAAAAAAGCGCAAACAATCGTCTCCTAGCCTGTCCCTTTTCCCAAAAAAGAAGTAAGAAAGAAAGAAAATTCCAAAAGCTCAAGTTGCAAACGAAATTGAGCTAAGAGAGGCGATTCAGAAGGGGAGAAAGCTAAAGATCCACTCTGCACGTACGCACACACAAAAAAAACTTTTCATTCCAAAGCGTTTGCCCACGAAGAGAAGCGATTCAGAAGGGGAGATAAGCTAAAAGAACAAACTCTGCAGGCATGCAAAAAAAAAAAAAGCTTTTTAGCGCGTTGTTACAAGGCGGAAGTGAAGAGATGAGAAAGAAAGAGAAGCTCTCACCTTACCACGAACTCATCGTGAAAGTTCGTTGTAAGTGTTTTTTGCTATATCGAACTACTTGCTATATTGAACTGATCGTAGCGTTTCTTGTTGTTCGTTATAAACGGGTTTGACTGTATTGCTGTTTAATTCTAAAAAAAAAAAAAAAAAACTGTCAAGTTGTTTAGTTTCCAAACTGAGACCAGATGAGCACAAATGGATGGCTCATTTGAAAGGCGTTCGTCGTTTTCGGATTCCGGTTTTGCTAGCCTCGCCTTGTTCTCCAAAATCTCGACCTTGGAGATATTCAGCACTGTTGAAAACATAGACCACTTTCAAAAAATCTGGCAACAGCGAAAATCCGCTGAACAAGTCCAACAACATTGGGGCGGCCGATGCCACAGTGAAGGACTCCGTTGCGACCGGTACACTTGTTTACACTGTGGCTTTCTTGCGTTTCATCGATGTATGGTTGCAGGTGGCATTTTTCCTATCACGGGTTGGGTAAACGACATTTCCAAACTCCCAGCCGTTAAAGATGACGAAGTACATCGCTTCAACAAGAGGCGATCAGAGTCAGAGCGCTCCTTCGACGGAAGTTACAACTTCCTCGTTGAGGGGTTCGTGTTCAAATACGTAGACCCACACGAGCCATCGTTAGTACACGGCCATCACGGGTTTCATGTACGACAAAACTCGTGTACAATAAATAATACAAAAACAAGTAAAACCTTAAGTTGCTGTACAGGGTGATTCAAACTAAGTTTTGACTCTAAACTCGCGTGCGAAAACCCGGGGACGGTATGAAGTAGAAACTTACCTCGGATACGTAATTTACTGGTCGGATTTACGCATTAAATTTTTAAGTCCCAATTTCAAATGCAAATAATGACCATGTTTTTAAATGGGTCAGTTATTTTTTTTTTATTGTACTTGAAGTAGAGACTTGATATTTTGAGATGTCAATGGAACGAGTAAAATACGCATTCGAAATAAGTTGTGTAAATGGAACTAGTAAAAATACGTATCCGAGGTAAGTTTTAACCTGATACGTTGAGCCGATTATTTATCAGTGTTGCGAAATAAAGTCACAAGCTAAAACTAATGGCCCGTCAAAAAATCCGCGTCTGAGCGTATCAAGTTGAAACTCGCCTCGAAAACGTATTTTAGTTCTCCCATTTACATAATGAAAATCCAACTCTTTACTTCAAGCACAAAACAAATAAAAAAAAAATTAAAAACAGACCTTTCTAGGGCATTTTTGTATTTTATTTTTTTTTTTTTGTGCTTGGAATTAAGAGTTAAACTTTTAATGCGCAAATTTGACCAGTGTATTCGAGGTAAGTTACAATTTGATACGTCGAGTCCCTGATTTTTCCGGGCAATTTTAGAGTCGAAACTTTATTTTGAAACACCCTGAAGTCGTAGAGCAGCAGGTTTGTAGTGAAACAGAAGCTGCAAGCGCGTCCATGTTGCTTTGAATAAAGCATGAACTTCAAAGGTGTGTACGCGCTACACGAAGGTTAAAGCATGAGGTCGTATGGCTTCGTGCGTAAGTCAGACATGATTTACACGCGCAAGTTGGAAGCACCGCGAGCTCGTGCATACGTGAAGCTACGCGCTCGCGAAGCTGTCATGTCCACAAGCGGTACCACGAGCAACGTTAAAATGGTATTTGACGCTTTGATTTTTTCAAATGAGCTGCAACTTAGAAACTCTACTATCAAACGCTACAAAGTAAGAGGAAAAGTATTTGACTCAAACGCCCAAGGAGCGTTGGGTGGGAACGGCTTGTGTTCCGTTCTTGGATTTGAACAGGCAAACGTCTGCGCTGCTATGCCGCTGAATATCCCCACCCGACCAGCACCCGTCAACCGATAACGAGTACATTTACGAGTATGCACGTTAATGCCAGACTTTTCCGGATACCCACTCTGCTTATAGGTGAAGGGTACGCAGCAGTACGTTGGCATCATGGGCCGTGTAACTGACGCAGTCCGACTGGCGTCTACGGCCTATGCAGCGTATGCAACGACGCACCACTACCCTGCAGCATGGCGGCTGGCGCTGGTTGCCGTTGCGTACGACAGATGTCGCTTTTTTCTCTGAGGGGTCCTTGAGTTCGTCACGGAAAGAAGAATCATGGCCTTTTGTTTTGGCCTCTAGGTAGAATGTACGCAATCTTACGAGCGACAATATAGGACACATAATTTTCTCATCCTCTCTGCACAGCCTGGGTTGTTCAGCGTTCAAGTGCACTGGCAGCAAGTGCTCTGGAGGCAAGTGCTATGGTACATGCAGACTTGTCTTAGAGCGTGTACAAACATACATAGAATACGCCTTTGTTTCGTTAGTATGGTGCCTGTGGATTCTTCCTCACCCTCACGAAGGAAAAAACGACGCCTCCACCTAATCAGCGCGTCCAAATGAACGTGCCGCGGTACGCCATGTACTGGACAGTGGCTCTTTGACTTTCGTCCAGTCAGTTTTCCACGGACGGTCAGCGCCGCCATCACCATCAAAATCGCTTCTCCCTCCCCATCACGTACTCCACAACCTCTCGCTCCCACTCTCTTTGGGAGAGGAGGCTGTTCAAAAGGGGAGGGGAAAAGAGAACCAGACTTTTCGCGCTCTCACTCCGACCGCTTGGCTAGCTTCGCTGCTGCCGCCGCGTCCGTCCCGTTCTTGTTTCTAGCTGTTTCGGCGAACTTGAAAGGTTCCATCGTGCTGGGCGTAAGCTCCAAATTTGCACCCGCCCTACCCAGCGGGGGTATTGCCGTGCGCCGCGCGGCCCGCCGGGCCGAAAGAAGCGCCGCTGGGAATTCCGGACGAACACCTTTTGCGGCGGCCACGGCTCTCTGTGCTACCCTGGCTGGTCTTTTGGTCCCTCTGCCGCCTTTGCCATCCTCTTTCTCTTTCTTTAACGCCCTCCCCCATGTTGCCCTCCCCTGTTTTGCTTGGGAGTTGATGCGGTCCTGGGAAGAGCATTGGAGAATGCATACCAGCGGACCGGTGCCGAAATCGAACGCTCTGGAGAAGACGCGTTATGCTTCCCCACTTTGGGCTGTCTTCTTTACGGTCTATCTGTCGGCTGTTTAGCTGCTAGGTTGCCTCATTTGTTTTGTGTGTCTTACCGATTTTGTTTTCGTTGCGGTGTTTTGAACCTGATATTGTTTTAGTTGCATGCCTGTGGTTACTGGTTTGTCAGGGGAGTTTTTTGTTTTTTTTTTTGTTTATGCTTTCCCCTTTACAAATTAGAAACAAACAGAGACAGCTAGAAAAATTGCGTTCACATTCCAGTGTATTCGGAGAGCAAGTCGTTTGCTTCTTGCGCACGAGTTGCGGTGACGTTAGAACGGCGCCGAGTTCTGATTGGCTTTGATTGGAAGGATAGTGAGTAGTCCTCAACGGTAGATGTCTTGAGGTCTACCCACTATTTTTTTTTTTTTTCAATCAGCCAGTGAGAGCTCGGCGTTCTGACATCATCGCAACCCCTGTGCAAGAGGCAGACGAACTTGCAGTCAATCACACGCAGTGGATGCGACGTAGTGCTAGCCTAGCTTTTGTATGAGTGTGGTTGGATAAGCCGGTAATAGCAGATTCACATGGAGATTAGCTCCGTGATGGTGCACTTGGAGCTCCCAACGATGACCAAAACCAAGAAACGCTATTCAACAAAAGGAGAGCCCTCCTTTTCGTCCACTAGCATCTTATTCTCTTTGTTTTGGTCATCATTGGGCTTCTGGCTTCATCTCTGGTGGCGTCAAGTCGTCTCCAGAGGCTTCCTACATCCATGTTTCTATCGGTTCGTATACTGTTGGCTAGGGTCGGATTTTATGTGAAACAAAGCACGAATTTTAGTCTGGAAAGGAGGGATAAATAATTAGCTTTCTACGGAACAACAATGTGGGGAATTTATTTTGTTTTTATGTTGCGTTTTTAAGACAAAATGTGGTAAACCTGAACTACTCTATAAATATAACAATAAAAGAAAAGTTGAAAAGTTATTGTACCAAAACTATAGCACGTTTATTGTTTTTTTTTTTTCTGCATTGAACACTTAAAGAACGTACTTAGCATTTCCCGTAAGAGCGAAGCGATGCATTCGATAAAAGCTCCATCCTAGTTATTCCTGGAATCGACAAAAAACTGGGACAGAAAATGAATTTGAATTAAAAATATGAATTTGAAACATGTCAGTGTCAATATAGGTACGGGCCCGTTTGCTTCTTCCACAGGCCATAAAACCAGACTTTTACACTGAGGACACACATAGTGATCAATGCTTCTTTGCCGTTGCAGCATGATCCATCAAGAAATGTCGTCTGCATCAAAAGCTAGCTGAGTCGAAACCCTGAATGCAGTATTCTGCGGTATGAAGACTGCGCGACACTGTTAGAGCGAACACAATATCTGCGCTTTTCAGCCTTTTGCTGAGACAAAGTATTGGTAAGCCCCAAATAGTTTCTTACACAAAATTACTTAGGCCGTTTAGTGACCAAATAACTACAGAAGCGTCTGAAGCGAACATGATAGCATCGAAAGGACAAGCTTTCATAAGTTCGGAATCTATGGCCTTGTTGGCGAAAGAGCTCGAATTTTTTAATTGGTGTACCTGAATTACATTTTTTCTCTTTTTTGGTGTAAACATTGTCCCTGAATTATCTTTATATTCATATTTTATATACAAATCTTGAATGTGCCCTGCAATTTTTATTAACCAATATATTTACAAAAATACTTATTAATCTAATTCACAAATATTGAAATAAACAACATGTTCAGAGTATAATATGGTAATTAATTCTACATTCCTATCATTACTTTGTAGCACAAAATGACCCTAACATCTTTCTTCTCTATCCCACCCATTTCATTAAACGTAGGTTGAGTAGCCCTGGTCCTATCTACGTTCTTCACATGTCATTGTCCTTGTAGCTTTAGTATTTATGTATAACTAACTCGCCCAGCAGATCATTTTGGCTTAGTTTACTGCCCTGAATGATGATTTGGCCACAATAGTAGTTTTATGGCAAACGTTAAGCTTAATAGAAACAGTATTATTCAGCGATCGCTTGTGCGCGCCAACATTGTCACACAGTGTACACTGAGGCACACAAATGCCATGGCTTTTTGTCTGGGACCTTGAACAAACATTGGCCGATAAATTGGAAACATATTCAAACTAACCAGTATTCAGTTTTGTCCTTGGTCGGTATGGGCGGGGACAAAGCTTCACAGAAATGAAGCGCAAAATAAATTGGGACTTGTTTTAATCTCTGCAAGAAAAGTTGACATTAAAGCTAATATTAGTAGAGTTTAGTACAGTAAAATTAGCAGAGTATAATTGATGTTTACCTCATGCTAACCCTGCCTCTAACACTTTGTTATTAATGCATATTCATTTCGGTCTTCTCTTGCGATATCTGTGACTCACTAACATCCTCTACTCAAGGCCGCACTTGGCCATTAGCTATATTATATTTACCGGCTAGGTTCTTGCTGTTAAATATCTCTTATCTATGGTGTTGTGTTTTTTTTTTTTTTATGTGGCAACTGACTACAGTATACGGTGAATGAGAAATCAGTAGAGCACTGCGCTACCTTTTTATGCGCAGGGGCTGACATTTGACGCCAGTAAAAATGCGTTCATAAATTCCTTTTTGTCTTCGCTTCTACTTCTAAAATCAGCATAGGATATTTGAGTATATGTGAAACAAACGAACAAATCAAGTGAAATGACTTCATTGAAACGTACTGTCCCTGCAACGCTAAGGTTCACCCCGTCCAAGGATTTGTGTTTCCCAGAAGTCAATTTGTATTATATACATCCGCAATACTTTAGCCTTAATATAGGCCTCCGCGTTATGTAAAAGAATAATTAATGAGTCGATTCAAAGTTACTGACTAGTTAGTTTTATATCTTTATTCGGTGCGCAAACCGTTTTGCTGGGCGCATGGTCAAGCCTTTGAAGCTTTAGAGCCACCGAACTAACACAACCTGATACATAGCAACTGCAAATCTCATATTACGATGTCCAGAGTTATCTTTCTTAACGCTCACAGCGCTAATTGTAATCGATTTGACTTGCCTTCTGCTATCAACTTTTCACTTGATGATATTCTAGTTCTTACGGAAACGTCCGCATGCGCACTGCGCGCGACAGCGAAAATTGTTTGATTTCAAGAAACGCTTAGAATTGTATTGCTTAGTTGGAAGGTAGAGATGAGGCGTATGGCTTGGATTACGGTGAGTGAGAGTAAAGGTTCGTCAACGTCTCACATCTCTTGAGTTTATTTTCGTACTTCTTTATTTTAGCCACAAGCAAGCTACTTCGTGAGCCTTCTATGGTCTACCTAATTCCGAGGCAAACATTTTGACTGAATTACATGATACGTTGAATGTCGTTCACCCCGGGCATGTGTGCCCTTCCCGAGGCCTGCCGGGCATTCGGAAACATAATAAGGGGTGCCGCGAACTTTTGTCGAACCTCAATTTCGACGTCGAACATCAAGGTTCGACTGGTTCGCCGAATCTTCGAACTTTCACTGAAGTTCGCAGAAGTTCGACTTATAAACAGTGTTGCCCGGCTTCTACACGAATATTTCGAATTTGGGGAAACAAATAATTTAGAAAGTAGTTTATGTTATCTATTATAAAATGGTTGCCAATGTTTACACCATAGTAAAGCGAAAATGTGCGCTTTTAATGTTTTCGTTAGTTAGTAATGTAAACCGGTGATGCAAATACACTTAACAAATATTGCACTTTTTCTCCGCCGGGTGGAGTCAACTGTACTTCTTTCATTTTCGCGCATCCGCGCAAACGTCGAACTTTAGTCGAACCTTTGTCGAACATCACGGTAAAAGTTCGAAAAAGTCGAACTTGGTCGAACTCGAACCTGGGCAGTTTCGCGACATCCCTAAACATAACATAACAACGTGAGTTTATTGCATTATCTGAAACTTTTCTTTGGTACCTCCCCTTTGTTGTCTGTATATGGCGACGCGCGTGGCAATATAGAGACAACAAAGAGCAGCTGCAATCTGAGATCCTGTTCAAACGCCACTCCCGTCTAGCCAGAATAAATTGAAACTCTCATCGCTCACGTCATGCCCGACAACACTCATCGTACAGCCAGTGTTTTATCTATAAAAGTAAACCTCTCATTACCTCTTCTTTCGACGAGTCGCTAATGCGCTCCATCATGACCATTCTACGAAATCGGTGATGCTAATCTTAACCTAAGTGAAAAGCTTTTCCTTAACTCCCCCCCCCCCCCCCCCGCGAAGAAACGTAAGAAGGGGGGGGGGGGGAAGGGGGGCTTACGTTTCTTCCCCAATCAACTACGCCCAAAGTTGGAGTTTCTCATTGTACCACATAAGCTTATCACACTTATTGTTTTTCCAAGAACATCACTGGCATAGAACCACCTGTCCTCATCATTACTATCGATAGCCACTTTTAATGCGTCAAAAACTCCTCTTACTAATTATTTTAGCGAAAGGATCCCGCAATTTTTTCGCGCCTTTTCAATTATTTTTTTTGTTGCGTTTGCTTTGACACTCAGTCCCTGTGACGCCCCGTTCCCCTTTCCCCCCTCCCATATAACTTAGATTATATCGCACTAAACAAGTACATAAATCAGAAATGAACATTTATGTAGGTTTTTCCAGTTGGGTCTTCTGTTTGTTTTTATGTTATTATGTTTTAACACAATTTTTTATACTATATCATCCTACGCAGGGTGTTCCTTTTTAAGTTTAACAAATTTGTTTAAAAAAGTCGTGAACGTTACACAAATATACGGTTTGTGCAGGTGAGTCACGTAGCCAGAGGGAGAAAGCATAGAGCGCTAATCGTCGTGATAGGTCGAACAATTAACTAAACTTTATAAACTCACTTTTTAATTAATGGAAATATGCATATGGTTCCAATTTAGAAGCTTGATGAACGTCATCAAGACCAAATCATCAGGAATGTTTAGGATGAGTTTTAACGCGTGGGAAGTGCACTCGCGCGACAGGCACCAGGCCGGGGTGAGGAAACGCGGGTATGTTCAGAGACGTACAAACTAGGGATATCGCGAACTTTTCTTGAATCGGAATTTTAGGTCGAATTTTCGGGGTTCGACTGGCTCGACGAACCATCGACCTTTCAACCAGATTCGACTTGTTCGATTTTGTGGACAGTGTGGCCAGACCTTGATAAAAGCGTGTCTTGTTCGAAGAATTCTTTTTTTTTATGCAAAGGGTTATTTTTATTTTATGAACAGTTGCAATTACCAGAAACTAATTCTAGTCACTGAAGAAGTTAACTTTTTCTGTGTACTGTATTAATTGAAATAACCAATCAGTGCTGCCCTTAATTCACCCCTTAGCCATTTCCATCCAATCCGAAGCCAACTGGGCCTGTCGCGCATGCGCATAGCAGTCGACCCTTAGTCGAACCTTGATCGAACTTTTCACCAGAAGTTCGAAAATGTCTAACTTGGTAGAACTCGAACCTCAACCGGTTCGCTACATCCCTAGTAAAAGCCGGTAGCCTCGCTCCTGCTGTACGAGTGTTAACTCTAACGCTCCACCGTGCTTCCCAGGCGCTCCAATTCTTATTAATATTGACTAATTTAGTGGTTTTCAATGACGCTCAGCAAGTTTCTAATTATAATCACGTGTTTATTTTAAGCAGTCAAACGGTAATCAACATATGCTAGGTAATTAACCGACTGATCGTTACGATTAGCCTCCAGGATGTGTATCTCACCAGCACCAACCGCATTAACGTAGCTTTCGCGGATTTTTCAAAGAAATTCGTTAAGCTTAAAAGAAGCGTCCTGTATAGCCACTGGTAAGTTTAAAAAGCCCCTGAAAAGAATTTAAAAAAAAAAAAAAACCATTTGGGATTGACACGCGTGTCGAAACATTAATTTTCTGCAAAGAAAAAACACACTTGGATGGAGCGCGTTGGTAATAGATTCAAAAATATAAGAAAGAGTAGACAAAGAGGACGGACAGGACAAACATCTTTGTCCTTTCCGTCCTCTTTGTCTACTCTTTCGTATATTTAAAAAAAAAAAAAAACACATACACATCTTTTTAGAGAAATTTTGACGGCGGAGGATTTATTTTAAATTCTGCGCGCAATGTCCACGACGTCACGGAATGGTCATACACTCTTTCCACCTCAACGTGATGACCAAGCCGATCCACCTCTCCTCCACGCGCCAGAAATGCCGAGAGAGATAACAAGTGGAAAGGAGGAGATTACCGACTAAATCGCGTCTCGCGCCATCAATATTCCTGTGAATATTTTTTTTTTCGCGTAAAATTTATTTCTTGAAACACGTGTCCCCACCAAACTAATTTTAATTTTTTTTTTTTTTAAGGAACGGAGGGCGTTTCAAGCCCCGATTCATTGTCCCTTCACAGCCAATTAAATCGCGTCCTTAACCGATAAGAAAGCGGACGAGCAAACGACGAAGCACGGGGTATGAAGGCAATAAGGCCAAGCCATGTGTTCCTTAAACCGTGTGTGACCATAGCCGCGTTATTACCAACGCCACCATCGGATCACCCTTAAAGGATCGAATATCGTCGAAATTCCCTATCCGATAGGAGACAGTGCGCTCGACCTCTTCACACACTTCATTCTGCCACGTCTTTCTTGGCGAGCTGGCAGGGAGCGGGTATCCTAAAACGACGCTCGGGTCTCTATACGAGATAAAAAAATAAAGAATAAAAAATGAATCCTACGTGTTTGATGCCGGAGACACGAGACACAGCTCTGTCCATACGTGGGATGCGGCGACGCCTCTCTTGAGGCATGCACGCGACTCGGTCAGCCGTCACGTCATTGGTGACAGTCCCACCGCTCCCCCCGGAGCTCTTGGCGAGGGTATTCCGAAATAGGGGCTGGGGCAGTGTTAGAAATGTCGTGGTGTCGCTGAGGCGATTACGCTCGAAGAAATTCGGAGCGTCTGCGGGGAACTTTCGGAACGCTATTTAGCCGTAAACGAATTCGTCTAAATCAACCGATGAACGGAGGACATTGGAACTTTTCACTGAAGTTTCTTTAGATGGTGAAATTATTATACTCAAAATTTAGCGAATGTGGCGTATAAAAATAAATTTACGCAAAAAAAGTATTTTTTTTTCCATGCACAGGAAGAATAACATTTAAAAAAAAAAAAAAAACCTTTTGGCTGACAGTGCTATTATAGATAGTACCACACGCGCTCGGATCTGCCGGGTATGCTTTCGGGAGCTCATCTCAAAGAAAGTATTACATTTTGGACAAAATAATCCCCGGAGATGGGGGAACAGTAGGAACAAAGGACAGACACAAATCTCCAAACACAGCTAGGTGACTGGTGCGCGACCGCAAAAATCCGCTTTTTCCGGGTATCGAACCCGGGTCCTCTCCTTTTCCAATGGAGCGCTGTACGAATTGAGCTAACCAGGGGTTAGACGTCAGTAGAGCGAAGAGGTTTTATCAGCTGCCACCAGTCTAGAAAAAAAAAAAATACATTTTTGCTTTATCTTCTGTCATCCTTGAGTATCAGCGTCAACCAAACGGTTTTTACCGTTTTTCTTTGTGTGCCTAAGAAAAGACAGCATTTCTTTACGCTTAATTGCTTTTCCTACGACAAACACTCGTGAAATTTGAGTACGTGAAATGCAACTCCTAAAGACATCTTTGTGAAAAGTATTATTGCACTCACTCTATCGGTTTCTTTTACGAATATTTTTAACTAACTCGAACTTGAACTAGCTCAAGTACTCTTAGGAAGTAACTAACTCTATCGACCGCATTAAAAGTAGGTATTGGGGAAGGTAAATGAAAAAAAAAAAAATATAGAGCGCTATTTTGAAATTTATTGATATTTGTTTAAAAACTTGAATCTTTATTATTTATACATAGAATTATATATATCTATATCTATATATATATATATATATATATATATATATATATATATATGATCAAGATTCGCCGACAAATACTACTCACTAACTCATTACAAATAACAGCGGCGTGAAAATGTACAGCTCAAAGGCTGCACTATCAAGAATGAAAATGAGCAAGATTTAAATTCATTAACACATTCAGCAAACATAACTAGGAAAGGCACAATTTGATTACCCACAAGCGATAATATCACATATTTTATGACACATTTTTTTTAATTCGTCAGTGGTTCGTAAATTATCTGGTAATGCATTTAACAGGATCAAATCACACAAGGTATAGATGATCCCCTAGGATACCATCATACTTTCCCACTGGACGCAATGTCTAAAACATACCATCCACCCATTTGATTCATTCAATCACGAAATATCTTTTTTGACTATCTCTAGTGAAGGGCTCCAACACATGTTTGTGTCAGTGTTGTACACGTTCTTGAAAAAAAAAAAAAAGAACGAAAGCTCGTTCCTCGTTCCTCTCATTTTTGGAACGGGTTCCCGTTACAAGTTCCATATGTGAGAAAGGAACTCGTTCCCGTTAGAGTATAAAAAATGGAACGTATCGTTACATATTCGTTACATTTGTATTTTGCTTATTACCATAGTTAGTTAGATCAAGCAAAGTATTCTTTTTTTATCTATCATATCAAATAAGAACATATGAATTTGAATGCCGTGATGGAAGGACATCAAAAGAGGAAAACAAGCGGAAGCAGAGTTTCATTTTTTTGATATATTTACCTTCAAAATCTCAGCTTTTAACCATTTTCATGTTTGTGGTGGGCGATTCAGACGAGCCAAATGTACTGTTACCCCACATTACACGAGCGTTTTGCAACAACCTAACACGTTGCAATCCAACGAAGTCCCTTGTTCGAACTTAACAACTGTTGCTTCTCAATGCTTCTGCCCGCAAGACGAGCAGTGAAGAAGGTAGGGCTTTTGAATGGTCAGTCTTTAACACTACAACCCCTTCTTCGTGAAGGCTAGATTCGTTGTTCAGTTTGAAGGTGGGGGACAGGGGAAAGGAAATAAAGGTTAATTTCTATGTTTCTTTTAAGTGACCAATGTTCGGGATACAAGGGTGCGTTCGATGTCTGGTAACCTGTTCTTTTGTTGTAACTGTAAGCCTCTTTGTGGAAGTTCAATGATGGCTGTAGTCGGCCTCGAATTTCTGGGTGCCTGAGGATTCGTGGAAGCAAAAAAAAAGTAGCTGAGTTAAAATGTCCCTCCTTCTGTGTCTTTGCCTTTGTTTAAAAGTTTTTATTTTCGTACCGCAGTTTCGAGCACTGAAAAAAGAACTGATGTCCGCTAGCTCTCCTGCACCCGACTGTTACCAAGCGAGGACCGCGCAAAATAAACCCTAAGATAAGTAACCAAACAATTTACGAGATTCTTCTCTTCGTAAATATATTGTTTTTTATACTCTTAGAATTTCCGTCTTAGAAATAAAATAAAGATTACTCCACTGGACTAATAAAAGGAACGCCGTTCCTTTTTCGTTCCAGTAAAAATGTAACGAGTTCCCTTTCCAGTTCCACCTATGCAAAATGGAACGGCAGCGTTCCTTCGTTCCTCCGAAAAGGAACGCGTTCCAGGAACGATGTTCCGTACAACAGTGGTTTGTGCTCTGTCATATGTATGAAGGCGGGAATCCATGTAGCGAAAACGCGGCGAAAAAACGACAAACTTGACTCAGTGGAACGTTCGCTTTGCACGCGGCGCGATAACCACTGCTCAAACACAGCATGCATCGCGAACGCCATCGGTGAAAAAATCGTCGTTTTCTCTCGGAATGTTCGCTGCATGGATTCCGACCTGGCGTTTCACCTGTTTAGCAACGTTTCTAAGCGCTTGTCGAGTGATCTCTGTAAGCACTTGTCTGTTTGGAGCTTTGTTGGTGTTGTATTTTTTATCATTTCGTTCTCGGGGTTTTTTGCATTACGATTAAGAACAACTTTTTTATTGTGAACGTTTTAATTTCTGCTCTTTTAAATATAGTTACCCAAGTTTAACGTCGAAGGTTGGAGCGCTCGACTAACGTTTTGAGACGTTCGGTGAACCCCGCTCCAACCTTCCCCTACCCTTCACCCCCATCTCCTGGCTACTATACTACCAAGTTACGGCGTGGAATACTAGTCTGCGCTGACATCCTTGTCAAAGTTATAATGTGAAGTGTAACTTACGGTGCTTGTGCGCATAGGTAATTATAATATAACACTTTATGGTCTGTGTTATTAATTGACTTTCCTTACTGACTAAAGAAACAAAGTTGATCAACACAAATTTTTGTAAACAGTATGTTAGATTTTTCACAACCATAACTATAATTAAGCATACGTTAGCCCACGTGAAATTTATTTGCGCTCAGGCTATACGCGAAGAAATGTTGGAATAATTGAAAGTTGATTTGGTACATACAAATATCAAGGTATGACATCACATAAGGAAAGATGCCAGCGTATTCGTAAATCTAACAAGAATCAAATGCGTGCCCTGTGTTGCGTTTCAGTATCACATAACGTTGTAAATTAAATTCGAAGCGCGGAGAGCGGCAGGACGTGAACGTTGCACTTGTGCAGCCACGGCTCCTAATATTGGTGAAAGTATAACTCAGTTTATACCGCATAGAGTCCATTTGGTTTGCGCACCGTTGAAACAATACTCAATGCATAGAAAACTGACATGGCATGCAAAGGCTTCTACACATTATTCTTGACTACGGGCCATGCCTAAATGTTCTACAAACCTTAGACTTAAGAAAAATTCATAATGTCGGAATGGATATCCAGGGGACTAAGTGCTTACTTCACGCTCAATTTGATTTTTTACATATATTAAACCTCCAATATATTTATATAAAGATTTGTTTGTTATTTCCTATACTTTTCGTTTTATTTTTTTAGTGTCATTTAATTTATACCATTAAACGTTTATTCTACAACGCTAGTGAGCGGCACATCGGTTTTGTCAAGGAGATGCTGGGGCGGCAGGATAGACTTTAAAAGCCTTTAATAATTTTGTAAATTTATTAAAATCGTGGTATGTATTCTTTTATCAAAGATGGTGTTTTTTCGAGAAATTAATTCGCAGATCTAAGCCATAAACCGATGAAAACACAATGCCTACAACATTATTGTACAAAACGTATTCGGGCATTATATCATATGTATATTTTGGTTTCTTTATCTTAGTGAAATATTACCGATTATGTACTAACCGAAAAATTATTATCGACGCAAGGCCAACTCAAGGTTTTGGATCTAACTACTCTTTATTTTTATACAAAAATTAACGTATTTTACGCAAGTGCAATCATTTGTTCAATATATTTTACATTGAATGAAATAACACTAAAGGTCAGTTCAGACACTTGCGTTTGAGTGCGTTTGACTGCGTTGCGTCGAGAACCGAAAACAAGGCACGGCACATCTGAGCTTTGTATGGAGCGTGCAATCCAATTCAAGGAATCATCTTGGCACGCGATATAAGCAGCAGGGATGTCCTGGTTTCTCGCAGCCGCAACGCAGTCAAACGCAGTCAAACGCAACTGTCTGAACCAGGCTTTAGTGCATCTTGCAATTCGCATATTGTCACAACAGAAGGGAACTTGCCCCCGTGCTGTTGTGAAAAGCGCTTACTAAGTTAAAGCCACTGAGATATTGAAGCATTCGCAAAGTTCCTGAAGATATTAATCTTTCAGGACATATTACATATATATTTTACTGTAAAGACATGCACTTGAATAATTACTTGTTTTATTAATTTGGTCTTTTATATATATATATATATATATATATATATATATATATATATATGTGAATTTCTATGACTACGATTTAAAACAGGTCTCTTAGATTTTAGAACAAATATGTTGAACACATTATGTTGTCTTATTTTGTTATTGCTCTAACGGTTGCACAAAACCACTTATTTTCGATTGATACGTGTATTCTGCTGTTCGCTGTACTTCCACAATGCTTGCAATTCGTATCTAATGCGCGTTTTTATTAAATAAAATATATAAAAAAATTTAGAATGACATACATTTGACCCTTGTAGTTTTTTTCCTTTAATGCATCCCAAGCTACTGAAAGTTTGAGATAAGTCAGCCGTCTTTTTATATTTAAGAACTTATAAGATTCCCATCATTATTACATCAATAAAGAAGACCAACGGAAAATGCTGTGACGAGGCAGCTTGACGAGCCTTGGCCACAATAAAAAAAAACAAAAAAAAACAGCCTTTGGTAGAAATTACAGAGATGCAAGCCAGCTGGTTGACTTTCAACATTTTAAAACCCCAGACGTAACCCAAAAAAGTACTGTGTTGTCCCCTTTTTCTTCTTTTTTTTTTGTCCTACTTCTGGGGTTTTAAAATGTTGACAGCCTCTGGTATTTTTATGACAAACTCTAGTTTAACGTTCTTAAATCTTAGGCATCATACTTGTATTGTTGAACGTAAAGCCACCATACTGGGACGACTATCCATCGTCTTTCATCATGTTAATACTTCCCCGCGCTCTCATTCAATGTATTAACACACAAGGAGCGACCGCCGTAAGTTCTCTGTCTCGCCGTCTTTCAGCACCCTTCTATCAATCAGTCTTTGCCGAGACATGCCAATGGCGTTGGGCTAAAGAATGAGACACTGCCAGACAAAGCTCTTGTATTCCACGTGAAGGGCCAGAAATGTCTGCATTCCGATAGAAGTTCTTCGTAGAAGGAGCTACCAGCTGGCCGTCTTCTTCAGACAGCGGTCTCAAGGTCTGCAAGACAAAAAAGTGGCGTTAACGACTTTGCATGTAGAGTGTTAACGGACATAAATCGGTATGCATGAATTAGCTTCCCGTAATGCTTCGTTATTACAGCTATCAACCTCTTACCAGCGGCAGCGTATCTTCCTTTCCTTTCTTTTGTGGGTACAGCTGTTAGGAATGATCCGGTGATCTCCATTGTTGTCGAAACAGAAGGACTATTTTTACTGCCTTATCTAAACGCCAAAATGTTAAATAACCACTTGACATGATGCTAGAATCACAAATATTGTCTTTATATTCTTAGTTTCTACTAAATTAAATTATTTTGATCTGAGCGGGTTTTGGCTCGTTCGAAGGAATTAATTAATTAATTTATTTATTTATTGCACTCTCAGGCAGAGTTGTACACGTTACTGAAAAAAAAGTAACCGATTACAATTACAATTACTTCACTCTAAAAAGTAACCGATCACAATTACAATTAAGTAACCGATTACAATTACAATTAATTACAAAATGAATAAAAACGTACGATTACTCTAAAGTAATTGATTACTTCCCACGTTACTTTTGATACAATATGTTTTTTTTATTACGGTAGCACATAAACACATTTCGATAGGTTTTCGGCATTTATACATTTCTTCTTTTTTTTTATTACTCAGCCGCAGTTGTATCTCGAAGTTTGCGTCGGTCATCCGCCAACGAATCAGTGGTGTCATGAACAGAACTCCTAGTTTCAATTGTCACAATTGATGGAGGGATAGTATTCGGGAACTAATATTAAGGACGAAGACATCATTTTGACAAACCCAGTGAAATGTACTAAACAAAAACTAAGAATATAAATGTTGAAAAGTGACACCTCCTAAACCAGTCAAAACTCGTAGGAGCCTGTTCATGAATTGGAATACAAACTGTTTCCTGGTTAAAAGCCCAAAACAGTCCAAAGACACGGACAAGAACGAGAAGGTAGACGAACAACAGCGCTGCTGGAAGTATGCCTGGAAAATAGAGTGACCAGTAGAAAACTAGACCTTGTCACCTAAATCTGCCGAGCGAAACTTGCTAGGCATCCCAGAAATTACGGGTGTAATAATTAATTTTTTTTTTTTAAATTGCGCAGTAAAATGATCAACATAACAAAAAAGCACGTTACCTTTATGTGCGTACGCAAGTTGGAGTTGGTCGCCATCTTGAGTAATGGCCGACAAAGCAAACAGTCGAACGTCACGTTGATTTTATCTTTCATTTTTATAACAACGAGAAGAGCACGTCCCCTCCGCCGTGTGCAAAAAATGTATTGTTAATCGGATACATGAATTTCTTCGGAAGAGAAGTTGAAACCAATAGGATACGAGAGAGAGAGAAACACAAATAAAACACAAAAAAAGTCAGCGGGCCAACAGCGGATGCTATGAGCACTCAGAGCCAATCCAAGGCCGTGTGGGTGTCACGTGACCTTGGAGAAGGGGGCACAGCGACGCGCGGAAAGCGTATCACTGACTACCTCCACAGAGCGGGATGGGCTAGGATAGCTTGTAGCGTCCGCTGCGTCCGGACGTAAGGTGAAGCGGAGTACAGAAATGTTCTAGGTGGCAAATCTTCTATAAAAAAAAAAAATCAATGACAGGTTAAGAAAAGTTTAGGAGGAAGAGAGGAGAATGCAAACGCAAGCTTGGAGTGGAGAGGGTGTATCTCCTCTCTGTTTCGTTTTGGGTCATTTTGGCGAACAGAACACACAAACAACGTTTCGTGCCGGAGTCAGGCTGAAGACTGAGCTCTCGGTTATTAAAGATAAAACAAAATGAAAGAAGAGACGCTACGTGTATGGGGCGCTCAGGTTAAGCGAAGCGGGGAACGGCTCCGCGCGAACGGCGGTTCTCGTTCGCTCTCAGGAACTTTGGAGCTCGCGATCGTGGGCGACTCCATCTGCTCCATCTCCCAAGCTTTCGTCAGCTTCCTTCTCTCCAGCTCGCAGATATTTCTTAACCTGTCGACCGGTTTTGCCCAGAACTGAGTGACTCCAGCACTTCTAAACCCTCTCGGAAACAAAAAAAGAAAAAAAAGAAAAATTGTAATGGGTAATTTTGTAATTGATTACAGCAAGAAAGTAATTAAATTACAAGGATCGTTACTCGTTAAAGGAAGTAATTGAAGCGTTACAAAATTACAGTAAAATGTATTCGATTACAAGTAATCCATTACTTGTAACGCGTAACGTACAAGTCTGCTCTTAGGGCCAAAATCATTAGAGAGGCGAATAGTGATAAATATAACAATATAATTAACATGAACACAAGTTTAACATTTGAAAACCTGTGGTTGCTAACACTTGAACAACAAAGATCACTATCACCAATTTATGTGAATCACTCACATCAATTGTAAGCAAAGTGATTCCAGTCACATCAGCTATAAGGTAAATGATTCCAGCCCCCTCAATTGTAAGGTAAACGATTCCCGTCATTTTACATCCTAGGGAGGAAAGATGCGTGAATGTGTTATAGGAACAAAATGGGACGCCAGCACTTTATTTATAATTGAGACGAGAAGAAACAAAAAGGGGGGGGGGGGCTATTAGGTGATCTTTTAGTATGGTGTTGTGGTAGAATATTTTGTGAAATAGACAGATGCTAGAGATTCTGCGGGGATGTTCGAGGAGTTTTTAACTGAAGTAACAGTTGCGGTACGATGACTAGTCGTGAAAATGAAATGCACCTACCTATTTTGTACAGCCTCAAGTTACTTAGTAAGATCATTAGTTCCAGGACCCTTGGTGGACGCTGGATGTTCTAACTTTGATGTGACCAATGTTTTATATAGAAGTAGTTTTAAAGATGAAGGTGCCGGAAGGAAGTTACGTTTGAGGTAACCGAGAATCCGGTTAACACTGTTAATTATGTAAGAAGTATGCGGGCTCCAGACAAAATCGCAGCTGAGCACTAAAAATTACATTGGAAAATATCAACTAGAATCAATCATGTTTCTTTCCAACGACGACGCTGTTGGCAATCGACAGAATCATTAGAAATTTAGAAAATTATGTTGCCGCTAGGAGGACGAAATAAAAGCCTTACCAATTAAGCACACCGTGAGCATCATTAGCCCTCTATTATCCCATCTAATAAATATTACACTTGAGTCTGGCGAATTTCTCGATTAGCTAAAAATAGCCAAAGTTATTCCAGTGTACAATGGAGGCGGTGTGACCACCATACATAATTATAGACCAATTTCAGTCCTATCAGGTTTTTCGAAGATCTTTGAGAGAGTATTAATGATAGGCTAAACAGTTTTTTTTTTTTTTCAGAAGCATCAAATAATAACACAGGCTCAAAATGAATTTCAGAAAAAAAAAGTCTGCAGAACTAGCACTGATTGAAATAAAAGGTAAAATAGTTGAAAATATTGAAAATAAGTTGTATACACTTGGCCTATTCCTACACCTACGAAAAGCTTTTGACCTTGTGAAACACAATATTCTACTAGAAAAGCTTAAAACTTGCGGCGTTCGAGGAGTCGCATTAAAACTAATCAAATCCTATCTTACAATATGTTTATATCAATATTCAATCATCTAATAAATGAAAACACGAAACAGCGTTCCTCAGCGTTCTATCCTGGGACCTCTGTTGTTTCGTGTATATAATAATGATGTAACAAATATAGTTAATAATGTATGCAGACGATAGAAATGTATTTTTCTCTGGCTTTACAAAAGAGTGTTAAAAAATTCTGCAAATGCCTACCTCGTTAACCTATCACAGTGGCTACAAATCAATCGTTTAAGTTTAAATACAAGCAAAACTAAGTTTGTAATTTTTAGACGAGTAAATAAACGAGATTGCAGCTCTATCAATATAACGTTTGAGGGCATCTTATTAGAGCAAGTAAGAGATCAAAAATGTTAAAGTAAATGGTTTTCTGAGGGCCTATCGTGGAATACTCATGTTAATAAACTTAAAACTGAATTATCTCGAGTTACTGGCAGTTTATATAAAATACAAAACTTAGGGCCTACCTGGTTAAAACAAACGTTATACTAATTCTTACTTTACTCTAAAATTAGTTACGGTATATTGGTCTGGGGAACAACAACCAGCTTCGAGCTACAATAAAATAATTATATTACAAAAGCGAATACCACGTATATGTGAAAACTATAGAGGTGATAAAAGAAACTTAAGCAGACAGCCACTCTTAGTAAAATATAATGTTCTCAAGGTAGACCAGGTTTACTACTTTAAACTGTTACAATGGATACATAAGAACGAACTGCACACCACCCCAACAAATAGCGTCAGCGCATATACGCTTCGAGATCCAAAGATAAAAAAATGCCCATCATAAGCCCAAATTATGGCCGACAAACTTTAACTTTTCAAATAATTTAAACTTTAAACAATACAGATATGAACATAGACTATAATACAACTTTCTATAAATTCAAAAGTAAATGCAGAACGCTTCTGGTTGGTGGTGCTATTACACTTTCATTATGAAGTTTTCTTTTTCTTTTCTGGTTTCTGAAATTATTTTATTCGTGATCTCTATGTATATGAATCTAGACCATTCTTTTTTCTTGGTCAAAGTTTTATACTAGTGAGTCGTGACCTACCTAAATGTACTTTTTTCCTTCTCTTTTGGGTACAGCATGCACTACTTTGCTGATGACCAACGTTAATGACGTTAATAATGTGATGTGTGACTCTTGTGGTTTTACTATTTCAGCTGATTGCCTGTGTGTAATCTAATCTTCACTCTGCTTTGTTGCCTTGTTGCTTTGTTGTTATTGATGGTCCGTTTTGCTTGGCTTGTGCGATCCTGTGATTGCGGCTTCCAGAGTGTGTATATTAGTTCTGCATTGTTGCTTTGCTGTTGTATATGTCACTCCTACCTTATCTGCCACGGCTGAACTGTTGGGGGGGGGGGGGGGCAGAGGCTCCGTCAGGCATTTGTGCCTTTATGTCTGACCCCCATGCGAAAAACTATTCGCAAAACAAATTAAAAAAAACGAGGTACTTGTAAGTTTCTAGATGTTCTGATGGTGTGTTGTTAAAGGCCGACCTACAAAATGGTTTTCCACAGGCTAGCAAAATTATTCTTGCCATCCTCCACATTTATCCTTCTCCTACTGATATTTTTACGGCGGGGAACTCATTTCGCTGCTGCAACTTGAGGCTGGATAAGCCGGGATAAAATCCAGGCTTGTCTAGCCCTCTAGAGGGAACTACAAAAGGAGTCCCCCACCGTCAAGATAGCCGTGGTAGAGGAGGACCTCTGAAGAGTGGCGGAAAGGATGTTGCTATCCTTGCGGAAAAAAACATTTTGTAGGTCGGCTGTTAAGCCTCTAAGCAGCGCTAATAGCAGCCCTCTGCTACATTCGCATTAGTTTGCATTCGTTAATGTTTAGGTTTATAGACCAGAGCTTACACCCAAATCATGCTGCAGGTGTTGGGAATCCGAGTCATTAGACATTATTCGGTATATAGCACAATTAAGGAAACAATCTTAATTTGCAGGAAACAATATTCGGTAAGTCATTAATATAGTTTATAAAGAGCAAAGCACCTAGGACGGACGCTTTGGGTACTCCAGAGTAAAACGATGCATTGAGAAGGGCACTGGACTATGGCAACAAATTAATACGAAACGCGTTGAAAGAATGTTTCATAATTTATAGGTAACCTAATTAAATTTTACATCTCCTTCACCCAAATCGATGGGTCCGACTTGTCAGTCCCACATCACATTGTACGGCTATAGCAAGGGAGGTTCTGGAAAAGTTTAAATACAAAAACAAATATTCGAGTTTCACTGGCCGTTTTGCAAACTAAATACTGTTAGAAAATATGTGTTGCGATATATTGCGGGTTGAAAGACGTTGAGAAAAATATTTGGGGACGATGATTTCATTTTCACCCGAAGACCTTTAAAGGAATTCTAAGGAGTTTCCAATGCGGCGTCAGATTATTAAAAAAAAACAAAAAAACACTGAGGTTAAGGAAAACGATAAAGTTAAAATTTGCTTTAGGGAGCACTATTAAAGCTGGCACAACTTTAAGCTATATTTGTGCTTCACATCTTATATATGGCGTCAGTTTTTATGAAATATAAATTTTTCAAGAAAAGGCTGAGAAAGCTACACAAAACCGGTCTGGCGGACATTATGTTCAAGAGAGAATGCAACTAAAATATGTCTGATTAGCGAAAAAAAATTCACTAATTACTTCTTAATTAGACGATTTAGGACTCATGTTTATAATGAAGAAAGGGAGGCAATGAACGTTAAAAGCCAGCCCATTTTTTTTTTAATTCAAGATCGATCACGTGGGTTGAGTTGTTTATTGTCAAATTGTTTTTCTGGAAATATGTCCATACCGATACCAAATGCGCGATGGCCGCCGGAAGGACGATTCCCTGGTTTGACACCGGAGGGTCAGGTGATAACGACAAAATTTGGGTCACTATTTCACGTCACAGCGCGCCGCTGCCAACGTAACTAGATTACCTCAGTTGTGGAATTCCCGCAGAGGAGCGTAGCACCCCTCACTCTTCTCACTCCGCCTCCCACCATATGAAGCGCCATCTAGATTTTCGTTTCAAAACTATGTGTTCCATAGAGTAAAGTGTAACGCGATACGGACACAGTGTTCCGAAACTTCCATAAAATTCACTGCAGTTGCCGTAGCATCCCCTTCCCTTTACTCCAAAATAAAAAAAAAATAAAAAAAATTCGGCGACGCGTCAAGCAACAGGAGGCGAGAAGTGGGGGGATTGCTGCTCATGCAAGCAACAGCGACTATGGAAAGTTCAGCAACTGAGGTAATCAGTAACGTTGGCCGGAGCTGATTGCAATCGGTGCTACATGGCTGGCGAAGCCATAAGCCACATTATCGGCCGCGACAAGTTGTTTTAGTTTGCTGCGCGAAATCATTAAAAATAACAAGTGATCCTCCGTCGTCAAACGAGGGTTGTCCTTCCGGCATGCATCGTGCGTTTGGTTTCGGTATACCAACCAGTGTTGTACACGTTCCTCAAAAAATGAAACAAAAGCTCGTTCCTCGTTCCTTTTGATTTTTGGAACGCGTTCCCGTTAAAAGTTCCATACGTGGAAAAGGAACTCGTTCCCGTTGGATTAAAAAAAAAATGGAACAGATCGTTACATTTACATTTGTATTTTGCTGGTTACCATAATTAGTTAGATCAAGCAAAGTTTTCTTTTTTATCTGTCCCATCAAATGGCAACACACCAATTTGATTGCAATGATGGAAGGGCACCAGGAGAAGGCAAGTGGAAGCAGGGTTTCATTTTATTTGCCTTTAAAAATCTCAGCTTTCAACCATATTTTGTGGTGGGCGATCCATACGAGCCAAATGGACTGTTACTCCACATTGCACGAGCGTTTTACAACAACCTCACATGTTTCAAGCTAATCAAGACCCTTGTTCGAACTTAACAACTGTTGCTTCTCGATGTTGCTCTCTGGAAGACGAGCAAGTGAAGAAGGGGGTAGGGCTTTTGGAACGTCAGTTTAGAAAACTACAAGTACTTCGTCATGGTTCTATTAGTTGTTAAGTTTGAAGGTGGGGGGAAGAAGGGAGAAGAAACAAAAATTAATTTTGTGTATGTTTTAAGTGAACAATATTCGGGATACAAGGATGCGTTCGATGTCAGGCAACCTGTGCTTTCGTTGTAACTGTAGGTCTCTTTTTGGAAGTTCAGTGATGGCTGTAGTCGGCCTTATATTTCTGTATGTATAAGGATTTGTGGAAGCAAAAAAAAAAAAGCTTAGTTTGAGACCTTCTTTTTGTGTTTTTGTCTTCAACTAAAAGTTTTGTTTTTTATACCGCAGGCTCGGGCACTGAAAACATATACAAATTTCCCCTAGCTATCCTTAACCCGACTGTTACCAAGTGAGGAGAACACAAAATAAACCATGTGTTAAGTTATCGAAAAGTTAACGAGATCCTTCACTTCGTAAAGATATTGGTTTTATACCTTTAGAAATTCCCTCTTATAAATAAAATGAAAATTACCCCACTGGAATAAAAGGAACGCCGTTCCTTTTTCCGTTCCAATAAAAATGGAACGAGGTGCCGTTCCAGTCTCACCGATGCGAAAGGGAACGGCGGCGTTCCTTCTTTCCTCTTAAAAGGAACGCGTTCCAGGAACGCCGTTCCGTTCAACACTGTTTTCAGATTTCCAGAACAAATTTATTTATGTATTGAATCTGTTTCACCATACGAAAGAGTCAAATCAAAGTCTAGAAGACTCACAAACGGAGGCACATTTACCAAATGGGCGAGGTCGTTGTGCAACCCATTCGCTCGATTGGTTTAGTCAATTATAGCAGACGCATACCGAGATGACAAATGCCGCGACGTCGCACTTTTGGTGTCCTTTTGATTGGTCCGATCGGCTCATAGAGTCAGCGCCTCTCTCGCTTTTGGTGAACAGAAATCGGTGCCTCCAGTTTCGACCTTCTCTGGTTACATAAACGTGCACTACTCAGCTTACTGCGCAAACGGGTCCCTCCAGGTCTCCGGCGTTGCTATTCCACGAAGCTTCCCCCATAGCACGACTGCCGTTCTATGTACCTAATAACGGATATAGGCGGGATAATAAAACCCAATAAGCGAACATGTCTATATTAAAACGCGGCACTAAACAAGTCGCGGAAAGCTGGGACGCTAAGCCAAGAGAGCACGAATCGTGGAAAGCGCGTTAGCCTGCGATGAACATGCATTCAAAACATGGCCATAAATGACGCCAACCAATCACGGCTAAGCTTCTTCCGGAGGCCACGCCTCTTCATCAGTTATGGGGATTTTTATTTTGAACGAAGCGTGAGCAGATTCGAGGGCTGTTCGAAATGTCCGCAGTAAACTACCGCCGGAGAAACTAATAACAAAAAAAAAATGTTTTTCCCGTAATTAGGTCGTCAAGACACTTCTAGTGCTGTCTTTGAGTGAACAACTTGTTTGCTATTTTAGTGAGGACGACAGTATAATAACATAATTTGAGAGGAACCTCTTGCAAGACGTGACAGCTTAGAAAATTTATGGACCAAGAAAATTTCTCGATTCGTGTTCGCAACTGTTGGCACACTGCTTGCCCATGTTTTTTATGCTTGTGGTTTTTATCATATAAGTAATTTAAGCGCATAAATTTCTCGAAGGCTAACGTATGCTTAATTATAGTTATGGCTCTGAGAAATCGAACATATTGTTGAGACAAATTTATGTTTTGATCAACTTTGTTTCTTGAGTCAGTAAGGAAAGTAAATTAATAACACAGACAATAAAGTGTTACATTATAATTATCTATGCGCACAAGCACCGAAAGTTACTCTTCACATAATAACTTTTACAGGGATATCAGCGCACACATAATAGTCTACGCCGTAACTTGGCAATTTAGTAGCCAGGAGATGGGGGAGAATCGGAGGGGAAAGGTTGGGGCACGAGCTTCGGGGATGGGCTTACGACAAGGATCTTGCATGAAGACAAATTGTTTCTTTGTTTTTAAATGAAAGTCGGCGCCAACGGCACGCTTCGCGGGTTTTTTGTTTCGTTTTCAATTTATTAACCATTAAAGTGTCCGAGGCGGAAACTGATGTTTCTCCCACCGGTCAGGGATGGCGTGTTTGACCGCCAGCGATCTCATTTCTCCAAATAAAGCACTAAGACTGTTTTGTGTCACTGTGGTAGTAACTTTTAATAGGCTCAATGAATTGGAAATACTTATATTTTAGAATATATTTTTAATATGTCGAACTGTCTTAGCTTGGTGATGTGCAGCCAAGTTCGGCAAGTTTTTATGTCTGACCTATTTGACATATTTTAAAGAGAGTGACATCACCAGAAAGCTCAGATCTAGCTTATTTCAATGATTACAATGGAGGATCGATGGCCGAGCGGACTAGCGCACACCAGCTCGGAGAACGTAAAGCGAAAGCTCGCGCTGCAGAACCCAGGGATCCTGGGTCCTCCCCTGCCCGTTTCGATATGGATGAGCATCGTACCAGCGTGCGGTCGTGTATCACTACTCTATGGTGCACGCTAAATACTTCAAGCTAGCAGTAGTACCGCACTGGCTAAATTTCTTATATACAGCTGGGAGACAAGTCGCCCGTTGAGGCAGACTAAGTTCTAGGCTGTATAAATATACACACACACCAATTTCTTTTTTCAATGAATACAAAATAAATATTTTATGTACAAAATAAAATCTGATGCATACATTTGACTTACCGTCCGTTTCATAAATCTAGCAAATTTGCAATAAATAATACACAAATTATTTGCTTTGTTTTGTTATTAGTAGCAAGTTTATATAGTAGTTTGTTTTTATGAGAGCAATATTTACAGCATGAACCTCTGTCAGATATGCGTCGTAAAATGGCAAGCTTTCTTGCGGATTAAAATACATTCTACTCTGCATTACGCAAACTTTCACTTATTTATAAGGTTTCGTGTTAATTTAAGTGTTCATATTTGGTAATTAAGAATGCACCGCCACAGCGTTGGCCAGATAGTATACCTATGCCAGGACGCAGTCACAAGAAACAACTGACAATATTCAAGCTATAATTGGGGTTAAACAAGCAAAATACTATATTTTGCGTTTATATTTGTTGATAAAACAAAATCATACACTGCTACAAATAAAACTTGAAGCAAACAAAAATAAGAAGCGTTTTTTAGAGGATCGGTTTTAAATGTCCTAAATTTTTGAAGCAATTGATTATTCAAATGTATGTAACGTTAATGTTCTTGAAGATATCGTATTGAATTCATATTCAATAAATTGAGCTAACTTTAATTTTCTGCTGTGTCAAAGTCATTTAATATTTTATATAGGTCACACTTAAATAATTTTCAAACTGTCAAAGATTATAAAAGAACACCGTTTGATATTTAAAAATATATATATTTTTGAAAAGAGCAAAACAAGTTTTCATTGATTTAGCGTAATAAATCTATTCCGAATGTTTCAGAAGATTCCTAGAGCAGTATTTTGAGGGCTGAGAGAATAGCGAGTGGTCAAACATGCGATTCCCGAAAGGTGGCAGAAAACACGTTGTGTCCCTTCGATGATTTAGTCTGACGTACTGATTGTTTAACTGGGACCGTGGCCTTTGCTGTTTGTCAGGTTACGGTAAGACGGAGTAAGGACCAAGCCGACTTTTTCGATAACACAATATGGCGTGTTATCTTATCAATAGACTGGTCGTGCATGATTTGTTATGCGTCAGGAAGAAAAGATGGCGGAGGGAATATACAAATGCCCGGTTCCCAGACTTCAAGCCGTTGTTGCCAGCCTGTCGTGAACCGGGCCGACAGTCACCAAACATTACGTCGTAAACTTTTTCTTGATTGATGCAGGGATTCTGCTGGAAAAATGTATCTGCGTTTTATAAAACACTATGAAAACATCATGCATCATGGCGGCTGCTAACCTTAACTTTTGGCCAGCATACAAAAAAAAAAAAAGCCTGAAGCAGTTTTAATAACACTGTCATCTCCGAAAAACATATTGTTATTAATTTCAGAATACAATGTTCAAAATTGTAAAGGATTCAGCAGAACGTTATATATCTCCAACAGTAAATAAAGTAAAAACTGGAATCTGGCCTGAAAGGAATTGGTCAGAGATGTTTGCAAAAACGGCACAGCTACAGAAACCCAATGCAAAAAAGGTTCCGTAAATATTTTTAATCTAGCATTCACGGCTCAAATACGAGTAGAGCCTTGGATTACAATCTCAAAACACTCCCAAGAAGAAGCAACATGGTTTTTACAGGTGTGACTCTAAGTTACTCAAAACTCGAAACGTTAAAAAGAAAAAAACAAAACAAAAAAGCAGAATGTTAAGTTGCACAACCTCGAAGAAAGTGTCGGAATGTTTCTTTTAGAGCCCATATAACTAGGGCAGCGAAGATATAAAAACGTAAGCAAAAACATGAAGAAGGCTTGCCCCTCCTTTGCCGCTATCGAAGTTGCAGTCATAAAGCGAGTCCAGCTGCTAGACTGCGCGTTCTGGAAGCCAGTCCCAGCTTCGTGTTAGGTCCGATCTCTTCCAAGAAGCGGTTCCCTTCAATCCTCCGCCACACATAACGAGGCCCTGTTTACACACGCGGCGAAGCCTCTCGCCGCAAAATTCCCGAGAATCTTATTGGGCGCCTCTCTTTTTTTAGGAGCGCATTAAATTCGGCCGTAACTCAAAATCCAACACGTGTACGTGGATACCTTCCGCGACCAGTGACCCAAACGATGCCTGGTTGCCGCCGCAGTATATGCGATCCCGCGGCCAGCTCGGTTAGTTACGCCGGTTTATGTAAACGCCGCATAATGTAGATTTTGTTGCGCTGAGAGCAGTCTTGTACACGTTACTAAAAAAAGTAATCGATTACAATTACTATCACTCTTCGCTAAAAAGCATTCGATTTGATTACTTGATTACTCGACAGCAAAAGTAATTGGACATTACTTTAATAAGTAACCGTAACTTTTCCGATTACTTTATTGTGTGAAGACTTACATCTTTAGCGCCCATAACAATGAACTACTTCCAACCTAAATTTCACATTTTCACAAGTATTGACGAAGAAAAAACGGGTTCCCTCTTCATGGTCCTTGCACCTTCACAATGTGGACACAAGCATAGAATTCGTTTGAAGATGTTTAATGATTTGGGCGTTCGCCAGTTTGGCGGGGGGGGGGGGGGAGAGCGGGGGGGGTTCTAGATTTTGTTAAGCCTAAGCAAGGGTTGTCGCTCAAAGTTTGCGTCGCTCATTTTATTATTCACATGTGGATGAACTCCCATGTTACACAAAAGAGCAGCAGCTCCAGAATTTTAAATGGATCATGTGTAGTATCCCCATTAGCGGAAGAGATCGCCCGACCACTTCTCAACTCGATACATTGCTTGTCAGAAAGACAACGTAGGGGAAATAGGGAAATATTTGCACTGGCTTTGTTATATTTTGCATCCGCTTTAGACCTTCTTCGGTTCTGGCTCTCCTACGGGCTGCGAGTAGGTACCGTAAGCAGGATTGTTTTTGTTTATTTCTGTGTGTGTGTGCGTGAGGGAGCTAGTTTGAACGAAGGACTTACAAAGCTACATTCTGCTCCCTCAAACTTCGCCCTGGATGGCCTTTGTCACGCACTGGGGCTTTCCTGGGGCTTCCCACTCCCAGTCCCAGCTCGAAACAAAACGGACATTCCACAGAAACTGTATGTACAAAGGGGTTGACCTCGTTCCCCACAGCTCCGCAAGAAATTTATTTTTGTCATTTCAGAAAAAAAAAGGTGTGTGCAGGGGGGGGGGGGGGGGGGGTCCCGTGGAAAAATAGCAACGGTTAGAAGTGATTTTGATTACTTCAAAAAGTAATCAGATTACTCTTGTGATTACTCCTAATAAAACTAATCAACTGATTACAAAATTACTCCAAAAAGTAGGGGTGGGCGAATAATGGTTCGAATCGACTAGCGCAGCCTCATCCCTAGCTTCTGCACTGTTAAAAGATCTTGCAGTTTTGGCTTTCCCTTGCAATGTCAAGGCTATAGATGACGCAACGCTATACGATTCGAGCCACTATTCGCCCACCCCTACCAAAAAGTAATCGATTACAAGTAATTTGATTACTTGTAATGCGTACGGTACAAGTCTGGCTGAGAGTAATCTACCGAGACTCTGGGAGTTAGAGAATAACAGAGAACATGCAGGCGGGGTTGGTGAACTTTCCACACCTCGAACACCCGAGGCTCAGGAACAATTGAGACCAGTGTGGGTTGTCCACTTTTTTGTTGCCAATACCGGCTGTTCATGAGGTTACTGAGAGTTCTACAGATTATCAGTTTATAGTCCCTTCCAGATTAAAGGGAAGCTGAAACACTTTTAAAAAAATCTGACTTAAGAGCGGACTTCTTTACCATTTCGTCCCGTGAATTCAGTTATCGCACTTATCTTGGACAAAAACAAAAAACAAAAACGTAAACCGCATTTATTAAAAAACAAATACGCGCAGCGATTGCCGCCGGGCATGCGGCGATCCTCTAAGCCGCCTCTAATGTGTCAAGAGAGTCGTGACGTCATTGACGGAATCCCCAAGCCAGCTTAGTGGCAAGCATGGGTACCCCGCTGATGACGTCACTTACCAGTTCTCTCCGCTCACGCGCTTTCCCACCCTCGGCGCCTCGCAACGGGCGGGTCTATGTCTTAATTTTAAGTGGCTATTACGACACTCGTACTAGTAAGATCAAAAGGAAATTAAAGACACGCAATTTTTAAGCTGTCTACATTACAACTTCTACTGTTCATTCCAATTGAAGGACCTCTTCAACTTTATTTTAAGAAAAATCATGAGCCATTCCACCTTGTGAAGGTGGATGACCAGCGAAGCTGTTTAGCACACAACACAGACCCGCCCCGAGGAGCCGGAGGAAACTACACGCGCGACGGGACCACCCCCCGGGAGAGCGGAAGGAACGGAAACTATGTAGGCACGCAAGCGCTTGGAACGACGACGAAGACAGGGCCGTGCGAGCTTAGACATGGCCGACGCTGGTCGCACAGCCGTAAATCTTTGAGAAACGTTTATCTACCTGAGAGTGTACTGATCTTGTAAATGGTACCTATTGATAACTAATGTACTGAAAATGCATATCCAAGTGATGAGACGTATAAGCTTTCGCATAAAATGGAGCAATTTTGCATCAAATTCGGGACCTGAGTTTTTGTTGACGCACACGAAAAATCCGCGGAACCCTAGCCATAAACAGCTTTGCTGTAAGAGGCGGGGGGCTGGTCCTATAATTCTCACAACTCACACTTCGTGAAGCCTTCCTCGGTGTTCTTATCGGTTGACGCCGCACCCTCATTGGCGGCTATAATAAGATTATCGAGAATCACTACGTCCTGCGTTGTCTAAGCTGTCGCAGTGACTATAACCGATTGATTGATAAGTGCCTTGACACTGCTATTTCGTGTCTCACGTTTTCCTCCGAAGCTCGTTCTCCTCTTCCTCCAAAGCTCCAGCAGTCTTCCCAATGGGGCCTTTTCAAAAGTTCGTCGAGAAACATTGGGGGTTGCCATTTCTTGAAAATGAAAAAAATTGGTCCTAGAAAGGGTGGAGGAATCATATGTTGGCCATTTTTAGACTTAGGCCAGGTGGCGCAAGCTACCGCCCGTTACAAAGGGTATAGCCATTAGCACTCATCCGTCCATCAATCGGGCACAGAGCGTGTGATTGGGTTCGAGTCCTCGCCGAGCGCCGACGCGGCCCTCGTGTCTAATGCACGTCCAGACTACGGGCCCAAACAATGGCGGACTGGCAACGATCGGCTCGCACTTTTGAAAAGGGCCTATTACGAGGGGCGTTCATAAAGTTCATATTATTGTCACGAAGGAATAGAGATTCAGCTATCAAACTCGAGTAGGAGTTGAGACTTTGTCTACATGTTCGCCACCAAAAGTTACCAACTTTTTCCAGCGATTCACCACATACCGGTAGCCATTATTATAGAACTCCTCGTATTGAGGGTTCAGGAATCGCTCCACTTGAGCAATCACTTGGTCGCCGTCCTTGAAATGATTTCCTCTTATTTGGCTACACTGGAAGCGTCTGTGCCATTTAATCAAAGTGTCATAAACTGGGGTGTTGTCCCCGAACAACGCTTCCACATTGGAATGAATATCCTTGGCATTGCTTCCCTTCAAATGAAAACAACGGATCACTGCGTGTGCTTGGCACCGACGGGCGGTGCCATTTTAGTTTCGACTCCCTAGCGGCGTTCCGAGCTACTATGGCATGCGATGTTTATATTGTGCGGAAACTAGAGGGACGCACGCTCATGTTGATGCCTGTTTTGTTCCGTGTTTTTCAATTTTTTGTGCCGATAATACGAACTTTATGAACGCCCCTCGTATTTGTGCGAGCACACTGGCTGTCTTATGGTTTTACGCCATAATATAGGCAATTGTGAATTGGATATCTTTTTCTTGATTTTGTACTATTCAGAATTAGCCTCACAGAAGTGTATGGTATACTATTGAGAGTTTGTGCCGCAGGTGTATTTGCTTCGAAACAGCTATACGTGTATTTTCAAATGATTTTGTACATTTTTATTAGTTTCTGTAAAGACAAACTGGCTGTGCACTACACGAAGGGCTTCACAGCCGGTTGTGGGTACTAAGGAAAAATACCGTATTTACTCGAGTAATAGCCGCACTGTTTATGAAGAAAACCTGAAGGTTTGCTTTTCCGCAGTGCACGCAGATTGCGAATCACCGCGATCGATAGAATGATTCCAGCTGTTTACAGGTCAGAGATGACGTCTTCGGGCGAAGATACCAAGTGTAAAGATTGCATTTGTATGGAGAATCGTGTTCTCGATCTGGTTATTCGCTATGTTATTTATGGGCAGCGCAATGATTGGTTGCATATGTGTTCAGTGGGCAAGTAGACGCAAGGGTCTTGTTCATAAATAGTGTGGCTATTACTCGAGTAAATACGGTAAAGCATTATTATTATTATTATTGTGTAGTAGTAGTAATAGTTGTTGTTGTTGTTGTTAATATTATTATTATTTATTATTATCAGTATGCTGACAACACCGTACTCTTGACACGCCATATAGAAAACGAAAAATCAATTTTTCTTCTCCAACATGAAACCACACATTTGATTGAGTGGTTTCAGCAAAATGACTTAAACATTAACAGCACAAAGACACGTCTGGGGCCCTAAACTCGTCAAACACAAAGTTGGAGCCGAAAGTTTGCAGAACGCGCTGATTGGACGTCGGCGAAAAAAGTGCGAAGTCATCGTCGTGGTAGGTCAATCGGTGCGCTCCTTCAACTTTGGCCCCGACTTTGTTTTTGACGAGTTAAGGGGTCCTGGTGTGTTTGCGGAATCCGTTATAAGCTGTCATCCCAGATACGCCACTATTCTTACATTCATCAATCTGTCCCTCGTAGGAATGCACTGCAGTGGGTTATGTGGACCATGTGAAATATCTAGGCATTGAATTCGATAGTGACCTTTCATGGAATACGCACATGGGAACTGTATGTAAAAAGCTCAGACGTGTTTCCTGTCTACTTTATAATATGAGATCTCTTTTTCCACAATATGTTAAAAAGATGGTCATTAATGCTTTGGCATACAGTGTTCTTCGCTGTGGAATACCTATTTTTGGTGGGTGTTCTACGTTATCGCAAAAGAAAATTGACAATATGTTGACTGGAATGTTTAGCAGTATTATACACGGCACTGATGCCGAAACAGAACAAGACAACGTTTATCATATGAATCTTCCATTATGTCAAGCTGTGTCTACTGAGACGGTTGTTTTGAGACATTTTTGGAATAACAGATTTAAAGCTCCCCACGTTGCACCTCGGGCACTCAGGCATACCACTCGTTTTGAGGTACCGAGATGTCAACGAGGTATGGCAGAAGACAAAGAATATTCTATGTAACGGACATTTTCAACAGTCTCCCTAAAAGAGTGTTAGAGTTTGACTAAAAAAAATTGAAACAAGCCCTACGAGACGCATTTTAAATCAAGTATGCCTGCCGAACCAGATTCATCCTCTGGGTGTCTTAAACTGTGCTGTGCTTTAAAGGTGTTTTTTTTTTAGGCCAGCGATGTGATGCTTATTACACCTCAAGTACTGTGGCAACTTGATATGACCTGTGCTTCATTTTTTTTTTAAATAATTTGATGCGTGTCTGTATGTTTTTCATGTAATGTAACTATCCAGATATCAACAACTCTGCACACTTTAACTTGACCAATGTTTTAATGTAATTTTTTCTTAAATTTATTTTGTGTATTTTATGTGATGATGCACCTTTCATATTGTTGAAATTAAGTGATTTTTATAACTGTACTACTGGTGGAGGAGGTTTAGCCACACAAGCCAATTCATACTTTGGCAGACCCGAACCATACTTCATGGCATCCGAAAATAAAACCTTATTATTATTATTATTATTATTATTATTGATTCACAATGGGAAATAAAACGGGACACGTTGTCTTGATTTGAATCGATAGGTCTTTGAAGTGCAGCAGGCGCGCCGATCTTGAGACTTCTGGGAGCCGAGGGTAAAAGACGAGGCAAGGGCCACGTGACGGGCGGTCGGCGGAGAAGACACGAGCTGGCGCGAGACAGTGCGTGCTACGCGAGGCAAAGCCCCGAATTCATAGATGTGACTTCAACTGAAGCCGAACTTCGACTTGCTCAAGTCCGCCTCAACACCAAGTTCGACTTGAAGACGGCCAAGCTGGCTTTAACGTTTCATAGACGCTCCCGCGAACTTCCTTCGTCAAGTCCCGTTCAAGTCGCGAGCGCTCGCGCTGCTTCCCGCCTGGGAGCGAGATTAGGTTGCAATTTTTCTCTTAAAAAGGGTTTCGCACTTCAAAAAGAAGTTGCTTCTTTAAATTTTCTTCATAGCACGTCTTTACGAAACGCAAATCGTGAAAGATGCTGTTTCGCAGGTTTCGAAACTAACGTTGTACGCGTTTTCTAGACAAATGCGCTTTTCCGTCTAGCAACGTTGGCTCATTTGAGCGATGGCTCCTGGCCTGTTTCTTTTCGTTTCGCTCGTTGGCGTCCCTCGCTTGTGGATATATTTGGCGTCATGTGAGTTTCGACGTCTCCTTCATTATGAAAACTCGGGAGAAGCTTGAAGTGGGATTCACTGAAGACGAGAAACAAATGCTTATCTGGGTTCAACAAGCATGAAAAGGTATTCGAGTGAGTGCCCGACTCCCGGTGCCGCGTCCACACGCTTAACGAGAAAGTTTAAAATCCTCATAGGATCTTTTTACGGGACTCTAATAACGAAAAAGCGCTTGGAACTCCCGATACGGAAGGAAAAAGACTACCAATTGAAGCGGTACTCAAAGCAGGTAAGTGTTCTACAACATTTCCTTACTGCAAACTGCGGCGTAGTACTCGGATATGTAAACTGTAAACTATGCGGCCTGGCCTAAGCGCTGTTTCGGCTGTTTTAAACGTTATTTTGTGTTGCTTACATGTTTCTACAAAGGCTTGTTTTAATGGGCGCCACTACATAAAGCGTTGGGCGCGGTGCCTGTGCTTTCGGTGATCGAAACCAGGAAGTAGCTACCGGGCGCATCATAGTTTTCGCTGCTATGTTTACCTCGTCGGGCTTTCGCGGGCAAAAACTCAGGCCCTGGGGGGCTATGTTCGACAAATGTTTCGTTTCTCCTAAAAAGAAACGGAAGTGACGGAAGTGACGATATCGCGTCTGATTGGCTAGAGGCCCAAATGACGAAAGAGGGAACTTTCGTCATTTGAGCCTCTAACCAATCAGACGCGATATCGTCACTTTTGCCACTTCCGTTTCTTTTTAGGAGAAACGAAACATTTGTCGAACATAACCCCCCAGAACATGTTGTGCACGAGGCAGTGGAACTGTCACTGATGTTTGGTGCGCAGAGGCAGGGTTGTTAACCTTCTGTAGTCAAAAAAGCTCTCTTTATATTTTTAATTTTTCTAATTTCTATTTGATCATTTCGGTTGTTAATAGTCTCGACGCTGCTACTCTCTCATTTGTGACAGTCATGAATTGAAGTCAAACCATTTTATATGATTTGCAGAAGTCTCCTCTCTAAAGATGATCTCCAGGAGCAGGAGTAGCACCTTAGGAAATATTAGCTTTGTGGTTACATCTCGTTTATTTCATATAAGTGCCTTACATATACTTTTCTTTTTTTTTGTTTTAGGAAGGGAATTGCCTTTTCAGCCAGTGAACGCGGTCTGGGCTTGACATAATTTCGAGGCAAGTAAATGAGCATGGTCATGTTGTGGCAGAGAATCATATGTGCCCCCTGTCCACAGTGATGTGCCCCCTGTCCACAGCAAGTCAGTAGTCTGCTGCTGCAGCCAATGGTGGACTGGTAGGAAGGGGAACCATCTGTTGAGCAGGAGGAAGACGGAAGTAACGAGGATATGAGCAAAGCACTCAAGCTGTTGAATGCAGCTGCATGCTGTGGTGTCGTAAAAGGGCACTTTAGGGCTTAGGCGACTTCCTGTTAAATGTCTATCGAGCATTACAGGTCGGTACCTATTGTCTTCTCATAAATGAGTGACTATGATGCCTGGGAGCACCACATCAATGTCAGCGATGCTGCAAACGAGTGGACTAACAGCAGAAAGCATCTCTTCCCGCTGACATGACTGCAGAAATTTGCTTTTTTGGCCTACCGGCGTCTGGATGTGGAAGGCCGCTCATCGCTCTTCCGCCTCTGCGACCATGTCACAGAACTGCAGTTGCTTCCCTGATTGAAAAGTTGTGGCTGCCTAATTCTGCATGGGACACACTGTTTCAGAGATTGGTATGACATGTTTCAGTACGGCCAGACATTCTACCTGTTCATAAAAAAATATGCCAGACTGTTTCAAGACAACTGTGACACCCTGATCGTTTGTTGAGTTTAGCGACAACCATCAGTTCGTCGCTGTACTCTTCAGTGCCGTGTTTATTTGGCTGCTCGAACATCTTTGGCTGCGGCAGTAAATGCTCGCACCACTGGAATTGTGTAATAGGAAGTCATTTATGACCCGAGCCGTTTTTGTTACGACCATGGCGCCCTCCTCTCGTGTCCTCGTCACATTGTTTTTCTTCTGCGCCACACATCCATGAAGCTTGTGACACACTAGTTTGCATTCACAAGCTTACAACTCGCACGACGTCTAAGCTTTGAAATATATAAGCACCTTGGGAAGGCTGTTTATTGACTATGAAAAATTCGCTAAACTTGAAAACCTGATGACTGAATTACAGTGGTTAGTTGGGCGAGTTGGTAATGATTGAACATGGTTAAATTTGTGCACAAATAGAAAGAAACAGAGGAGAGAGAAGAGACAAGCACAGACTCACAATTCAATGTATTGAAGGAAGAAAAAAGAACAGCCTGCAGTAACAGCTCGTGCCAAGGCTGGAAGAAAAAAAAAAAACAGCCTGCAGTAACAGCTCGAGCCGAGGCTGGAAGAAAAAAGAACAGCCTGCAGTAACAGCCCGAGCCGAGGCCGGTGTGGCCTCGGCTCGAGCTGTTACTGCAGGCTGTTCTTTTCTCTTCCAGCCTCGGCTCGAGCTGTTACTGCAGGCTGTTCTTTTTTCTTCCTTCAATACATCGAATTGCGAGTCTGTGCTTGTCTCTTCTCTCCTCCTTTCTATTTGTGCACAATTTTAAACTGATGACTGAAATGCACTCAATGTGGACCACTGGAAGATAATTTGTTCACCAGCGCAGTTGTTTCCTAGATACAAGCACAAGCTTGCACTCCTTCCATTTTCCTCAACCGCGAAATGTATGTGCAGCGTTTGCTGTAGGCTATACGAGGTTGGTCAGAAGGATTTTTTTATAATTTTGCATCTCAACTATCCGTATCAAAAAACGTGGAGTCTTTCAGGGCCTCTAGATGTGCAGTGCCAACTCCAGAAAATTATTTTGTGTTTGCCCGTCAGAGCCGCATGTTGGGATATGTATCTAAATAAGCAGCTCTGGTCTGTATGTTTGTTTGTCAACAGCTTGAGCCATTTCCTTTTTGCAGGTTTTTTGTCGGCAGTGTTTCATGATGACAAGACAAACAAGAGGGCTAATGCACAGGTTGCAGCCATTAAAATTATTTTATTTCGGAAGTGCGACAGCAATATTGAGGATCATGCATTTCTGAGGGTGCTGTGAGTAATGAAACAGAAACAGAGGAAGCAATACGTTCCACCATATTTTAGCACAGGGTTCACATTAGTTCTAAACACAATCAAGAAAAGAAAACGGGTATTTTCAATGGGGAAAGAAACACACGGGACACAGAACCCGAAGTGTCACGCTGTTGCATGTCACGATCCTGGTGGTTGGCCGTTGAAACGTTAAAGAGCAGCTGCGAGTACCACGAGCGAACGCGAGTGCCGCTGTCATCACGGTGTCTCAACCACCGGCTGCTGGAGCTTCAGTGGACTGTCAGAACTGGAGAGGGACCTACAGCAGAACGGGCGTCTGCCACATCAACCAACGCTGCTGGGACACCGCCAGGACTGCGACCGGCGACAGCATGACACTTGTTTGACGCACCAGGCAGAAATTGAGGGACTACTTTTTTGGACACTGTAGACACCAGTCGGAGATGCATTCCAGGCACCATACCTATACAATACCACTCTGGCTTCAGTCTGCTTGTTTTTCTACCCCTTTCAGCTGGCAGTTGCACTGATCTTCTCAACATTGCCCCCTGGCTGGCATGACTGGCAGAGCAGCAAGGATGGCTCGTCCTCCCTAAGTTACGTGATGCTGCGCACAAAGTGATGATTTCAACTACTCGACGAGGCATGAGGATCGTCTTTTTCTTTCAGCAGTGTTGCGAGTCTTTATCTGGGCAGTGTTGTACCTGAATGAGTTAATAAATGTTACGAGTCAGTGAGACAATATATGATGTTTTCAAAATTTGACAAATTATCATCCCAACATCTTCATTATGGAGGTTGCATGCAGATAATACGTGCATGGGTGTGAAGTTTAGAGCGAGTGGACAATCATGAAAAAGGTTAACTCATTTTGTCTCGCCTTTATTGCAGTGGAAGAATTGTGATGTATTTTTTTCTTCACGAGGCAATAATATTTTGATTGTGGAGTGGACACAAAAGTGTTGTGCCCTCGAATCGAGCTTGGTGCAAACCTGTGCATAGTAATAAATCTTTTAGAGCAAAAGAAAATGAAACCGGTGGCTATTGTTTTATTAGATATTGTTTCGGGGAAAGTTGGTAAACACTCTCCTCAGCACAGTGCTAAACAATGCTTTCGGCACATCAATTTGTGAAATGTTGCAGAAATCTTAAGAAAAGAAGACATGCTTTCTTTCAGCAAAGCCTTTCGACAAACTTTAAGTGAGATGTAATTCGAGAAGTATAATGTTTTGTGGTGAACAGCTAATGAAAAAATAGAGTAATGAAACAACACGTCAAAACTTGTTGAAAAAACAATGTGTTGAAATGTGTGGCATCTGTAAAATGTAGAATCTGTACATGGATCAGAGTGAGTTTTCAGTAGCTATATGACCAATTTTGTTCTAAAAAGCCATTTGACCATTCACGGATCACTTGAGAAGTTGAAATGCATGGCAGCACCAAACTAGAAAGCATTCCTGATTTTCCATATTTATTTTACTGACACAAGGGGCAAATACATACATACTACACGTCATTTTTTAAACAAGTAATCCAGCACAAACAACACAAAAGTGGGAATAACTGCTACAATAAAGTGGAGATTTGGGCCAGTTGGTTCATTGAAAACAAAAAGTGCCGAACAAATACAGGGACACAGACGAAGGGAAACAGGACAACGCGCCTTGTCCTGTTCCCCTTTGTCTGTGTCCCTGTATTTTTTCGGCGCTTTTTGTTTTTAACAACTGCTAGTATGCATACATAGAACGTTACATATTAGGGGTCAAGAGCTTGCATCAGTAAATGTGCGTGCACACCACACATGCTTGCTCAGGTTCTTCGCGCCAGAAGCTCTGGAGGCTTGTTTTTTTTTTTCGGTAAACGGGGGAACCCACCTGATAGTTTATGCAGGCAACTGCTTTGAAGTTCTCATAAATGTCTGCATAATCGCCACCGGGGCCCGGGCTCTTGATACACGCGTGCGTGAACCCGGTTACTCGAAGGAGGCGGATGATTTCGAGAGCGCCGGGGAAGTGGACGAGTCCGAGCCGTCCGAGCGACAGATGCCGAGACGCGCCACTCTCCCGATTGCACCACACGCCCTCCGTTGTGAAATGTTGACAGCTAGAAACATCCTGCCAGCAAAAGTCGCAGCGTGACAAGCAACTGCAGCTTGGGTATCCACGGCAGCCGCCTGTTGTCGCCGTTCGGATCAGGCGGTCAAGTCGCGGCCGAGCAGTTCGCGCGCCGTTGCCGTTCGTTGTCGCACATCCCGGTGGGATGCATTCGATCACGGAGGAATGGCCGCTTCTCTCGGCGAAAAATACCCGTCACCGAGGGCAACACCGCAATTACAGGACACAAATATTGAACGCGGCGATCCCATATGCGACATCACATCAGCAAGCCGCCATGTTGAAATGACTACGAAGTCGCGTTCAAGGTAGGTCCAACCCAGTCTTGAAATTTGGGCACTTCAAGTTCGCTTCAAGCTCCGTTCAAGATCGGTTCAAGTTAAGGTGCGTTTATGAAGCGCGCTTGCTCGTCGCAAGGCGGACTTGAGCAAGTTGAAGCTCGACTTCAGAGCAAGTCACATCTATGAATTCGGGGGTAAAGCTGGGCAGGAACATCGGAGCCGGGCTGCCTGGCCTGGCCCATGGCGAACCCCGGAGCGGTCCACCAGCGAGGTCTGGAGCAAGACCGGTGGAAACGGCAAGCCCTGGCCATCTGGTCTAGGCCACGACAATCCCGGGGTGGTTCCGCAGCGAGACTCGGACAGTGATGGCCCGGGACAGCCAGCCTACGCAGCGCTGGCGTGGGAAAGGCGATCCGCAGGCCTGGACACGGACTCCGACTGTGAGCTCTGAACGACGGGTGACAACAAGGGTCGGCGGGCCCGGACTACCGGCTCTCGACGACGGGCAACCGGGAGGTACAGTAAACCTATTCGCTGTCTTCTCGTTGTGCTATGTCACTCCCTGGGTGACGGGCGGAGCGCATACCGATCGGGCGGCAATTATTAGTAGAGCGACCTCCGTAAAGAACCCCACAGACTTAAGTATTTGGTGTCTGTGTGGGTAGAGTTGGAGTGTGAGAATAGAGAACGTGTTCTGATAGGTACATTTTATTTTTATTCGTACTTTAAACCTGATGAGGTTAATGATTATCGTCTTGGAATTGAGAATATAGCAGAAAAACTGTGTGAATGCAAACTATTAGTAATTGCCGATTTTAATGTATCAGGTGTATGCTGAGAAACTCACAGTGTTGTTTCAAGTAATTATTACGGTGCAAAGGAGGGCGATCATCTTGTTGACTTTGCCACTTACAAGGGCTTGAATCGGTTTAGCAGGGGAAAATATAGTAAAGCCACTCTCCTTGACATTTGTTTCTAAGACATCGATAACGTTCCTGTTACTGAGAGTGGATTTCCTTTGGTGCCGACAGACAAATATCATCATGCACTTGAGGTGGCGATAAGCTTGAATGCACCTGTCAGCCGTCTACCGGCTGCTAGTCTCACTTATCTAGGCAAACTGCATAACTTCGCTACTGTTGACTATGTGGGATTATGTAACCACTTTTCTACGTTCGACTGGTCCCCTATTCTGCAATCGTCTGAGGTCAATTATCAGGTTCTTCAATTCACCACGGCGGCGCAGGAGGGAATGGATCATTACATTCCTTTAAGGAAGTAGACCAATTCAAAATTTCCCTCCTGGTTTTCTCGGTATTTAAAAAAAAAAAACGTTGTTGAAGAAATAAAAAGCTTCTCTTACCGCCAATTTAAAAAAAACTGGTAGTCTCAGGTGGGAGGCTGAGTTCATTCATTATAGACGCCCCTGAAAGCAACATCAAAGGATTGATCATAAGATATATGTGGAGTCAGTGGAGTCCGACTTGAGGAGAAATCGAAGAAAACTCTACCGACACGTTCGTTCTCGAGGCGGAAAATTGATACGTCCTGATTATGCTGGACAAGGAGAATGTGACCACATCCAGTGTATGCGATATATTCGCGCGTCATTTCAGTTCTTTATATAAACACAATGGGAGTAGGTACCAACAACCACCATCCTCTGGTGTTAACGGATCCATTTCCTCCCTGCCTGAGGATGAGGGAATGGTTTACGAATGCATAAGAAAACTGAGGCCTACCATGTCCTCAGGTCACGACGGTATTTCAGCAACACTTGTAAGCGTATTTCACAAACTTTTTACACCCATCCTCAATTATATTTCCAAAAACTCCTTAACAGCAGGAATGTTTACTGACTTGTGAAGGAAGTCAGTCGTTGTCCCAGTCTACAAGTCTGGAAGTCGTACCACTGCGTCAAACCTCACGCCAGTTTCTCTACTGTGTACATTTTCGAAGCTTTTCGAAATGGTAGTCCACAAAACATTGTACTTTCGTTTAACAAATGTATTAAGTTTCAACCAATACGGATTTGTATCAGGACGCTCGACAACAACAAATTTGATTTCATATATGTCCATTGCATCCAAAGCTGTGTGCCACAGTGGCCAGCTTGACATAGCCTACTTTCATCTGAGTAAGGCCTTTGATGTGGTCGACCATGGCATTCTTTTTTCAAAACTTTGTGGTATTGGTGTCTGTGGAGGGCTACACGACTGGTGTACCCTTCCGCAGACAGTTGAAAATTGTCGATACGACTTGGCTGGATAGCAAAATGAAAGAGTTGTTAAAATGTATATAGAATTTCCATAAACTGCCTGAAATATTTGGTAATGGTATGACTCTCCTGCGTTACAGGATTGTACGTTACAGGATCCTGCGTTACATGACACTGCTCTGCTCCGTTATTCCCTTAGCAGAGGCTGCGGTGGGAGCTACACTTCCGCAGGACCAATGAACAGCCTCCCTTTCATCACCTGACCCTGCTTCCGCGCGAAGATGTGGGCGAGATCGTAATCACCTGGAGAAGGATCGTGGCATGACACTTCCAACGCGCTTGTGGCTTCCACCGCAGTATCAGCTTAAAGGTGAACAGTGTATAGAAGCAAGCAAGCCATAAAACGAATTCTGTGTTTTGCGGTTTGGTTGCCAATCGGCCGTACGGTAGCTCGCGCCCATCTTAAAATATTTTCAAATGTACACTAACGCCCTCCTGACTTGTTTTCAAAACAAATTTAGATGTAAAAAAAAGAAGGAACCTGGATCATTAAACTTAAAATTGTCCTACCGGATTTTCTACTAGCTCTGGCTCAATCCAGTTAGCACTTCTGTAGATCTCGTATACTTTGCTCTAGAGGGAGAAATAAAATGTCGTGGTCTTCCTATCTATTCTTCATTGCATCTACACCAAACATTTATAACTAAAAATTCGTCGAGATTCTAGATCTATTGCCGACACTGTTGTGGTCGGCTCTCCTGCCGCCAAAGTGAACATTTTCTAGAAGTTTGAGACGTGACAGGTGAGTCAATAAATATATCTTTGACAGTGGTTCGTAATAGCTAAAATCTTAATTGTAATAATTGTCTCTTTGTTTAGAGGACACCGCGACCTTGGATGTGTTCCTTGAATTTATCTTTTTAATATATTATTTATATACTGCAATGAGATGACCGCAAAACAATTACAAGCTAAAAAAACAAAGAAAAACCTTCTTGAGCTTGGAATATGTTCTTAATGTTACGTAGTTTCGTGACGCACTTGAATTCTTATGTTCGTTTTTAACGCGATAGCGTTAAGGAGCTCATGTCGCAGAAAAGCCGGCGTCGGTAGCGTGACCAGAAAATCGCGGACGCGCAAATCCTGATTGGTCGAAAAGGTCATGACGTCACAGCCGCATGACCTCGAGTGAGAATTTCAAACAACCCATAAAGCTCATGTCGAACGTGACGCCAAACGTGGAGTGAAAGTTCTTAAAAAAAACATGAGATAATGCGAATTAAATGTCGCATTATGTCATATGTCAATAAATGTTTTCAATTTATAAACATTTTCATTTAGCTTAAAAAATTTAGACGGGATTCGAAACACGACCCTTCGGTTGCGAGCCAGACACGCTACTGACTAGGCCACGCAAGGCACGCTTGCACGGCTTGGGAGCGAGCGGGAGCTTATATATTTATATGTTTCGCAATTCCATTCATAAATCATTTGCTATAATTTTTGTTTTTCGTGTAGAAAACATCCCGAATACTTTTTATTTCTCCTGGATGAACATCGATATTTATCTAAAAAAACAAGGACCAATTTAAGTACTTTATAGAAGCGGCTAACCTTATAGTTTACCACCCTTGTCAGTAAAGCCAATTTTCGTTAATGTTTTATGATTACTAAAAACTCATCCAATATATATTCTAACGAGTGGCCTAAAGACCATATTACTTGAATTGTGAAAAGCTGATGGTCGTCTACCAGATTGTAGCAATAGCCTAGAGTTGCCAAGTTATGCATACTGCCGCAAATACGTTTACATATTTGTTTACGATCAATATGCATCCTCGATGAGTGCAGTACCTTGCGTCTGTAAGACCAAGTAGCGTAATATTTGAAACTATACATATTTTGAAGTATAAAACTCTCAGAGACAGTCGCCAGAAATATATTACACGAGCTAGAAAAGGGGGAGGGAGAGAATAGCAACAGTGGGAAGATAGTTCATACAGAGAAACATTTAAAAGAGATTTAGATAACATATAAAATAGACCTTCTGTATACACACAATTATTGTACACAAATTAACAAGATACGTAAATAAGCAGCATTAGCAAGGGATAATGACCAGCTAACCCAACACCAAAGAAATATATATATATATATATATACAGAAGCAAAATCTGAAGTTTTTCGCGAAATATTGTTAAACCGCATTCAGCAGCTTTATTATCTCTTTGAAAATTCCTGTCAGAGCTAAATAAAACACCAAGAAAACAAAAATAAAAAGAAATAAAGAATCATGTATAACGTTGAATGGTGCAGCATGCTGACACTGCTCTATTATCGATCTGAACCAACACGTTTTTGGTTTTTCTAGATGAAGAAAGGAAGAGCAAAAAATAATGTAGCCGCACAGTGTTGTTGGTCTGTCCTTGTAAGCAGTGGTAGAAGTGTTCTCGCTTTCGACGTGGACGCAAGCTCAGCAGTTCATTTAATCGCGTGATGTATATTACGTAATGAATGTTCAAACCCCCATCCGGTTATCAAGCAGACCGAACTGAACAAGTTGCCTCTCTGAGGCAGACACAGCCAGTCGCTGTATCTCATGGAGGGACTGTACACCTTTGCAAGCAGCCATTCCCCAAAAGCTAGTCTGACCACAGTGTGTAGAAACGGTTGGTTTGGTCAAAAGTCTAGCAAACCACGGGCACGCCTCATCAAGGATCGCCTAACATACGATCTACACAAGAAGCCAAATATCGGCGCCCAGGGGACCTATATACTTGCAGAAGTGTGCACGCCAACGGGCTGTTTTACGAACAAGCCCACATTTGCCCACGCAGTGTGTACGTAATGCGCGCGTGCAGAAACCGCTATCCCGTGAGGTGAAGCTTTTGCGGATGTGCCGTGCCGACAGTAACGCCAATCCTGTGGCGTGACCTTGGCGTGACCTTGGCAACCGCCTGTTGGTCTACCGATTATCACTGGGCTGTACACGCACGTGCGAGTTCAATATTCCGAAGAAGAGGGCTACTGCGCAGGTCGTACAGATAGCTGATACCATTACAGATAGCGGTACAGATAGCAAAGTGCAGAAGGCGATTAGTCGAAGGGTCTACACTACCCACTGTCTAAACACCAGTCCAGCAAATTCGGTCCGAATTTGTCTCACATTGAACGTCACGCGGGCGAGGAAGAAGCCTTCACATTAGGCCAGGGGAAACTGGACCCTATAAATGAGGTTCACTGCACCACCACGCCGAAGGCAGATTAAAAAAAAAAAAAAAAAACGAGAGTGCCGGTGATAACATCCTGATAAGCGCGCGGGAAACGGACGCGGAGTCCTCCGTCTCCAAGAGGACGCGCGCGCTACGTAGAAGGGGGACTCCCAAGGTTGCCCCGCTGTAGCCTCCCTTTTTACGGCGATGCCACTCGTAAATTTGCAGGGTCGGATCACCAATTCGATTTGGAGAAACAAGCAATATCCACCTATAAAAAAACAAGCATGCAAAAAAATACCCCAGAGGAGACATCTGCCGACGCCGATAGGTAGTCGTGTACCGGCGATCGGCAACGCGTCTTGGAAGTGTGTTTTGATCGACATTTACTTTTTGTGATCGCTTACGTTGTTGTTTTTTGGTCTTAGATTTCGATACGTAGTCGCCTTCTTTCTCTGGCGTCGTTTGACGGTTTCTTGTTTGCTAGCTGCTCAGTTCTACTCTAAGTCTCACTTGGCGATGGACCACTGAGAGTGCCACCAGCCGTCGTAGCCAATCCAGTCAGGTGTCATTGTCACGTTACCTTCTGAAGGGGCCGCAATAACGTGCTGGGCTTGTAGTCACGTGACGATTCGTAAAGTTGAATTGGCAGAGTTTGCGCGGCGCGTTCGCTGCGGACCGTCGTCAGGTGAAACGGAGTACAGCAGTTCTGGCACGCCGACGCTCTTGGTTTGGAGAAAAACAAGAAAAGAGGCGCCGCGGAATTCAGGTTTTATTGGTTTTATCAGCGTCGCCGCGGTCCGTTTGTACTCGGGGCCGCAATCGGACATCAAATAAAGAAGCATTTATTCGCGTGTAGATCTGTTTTAGTGGCAAGTGCCTGAGTGGTTCGGGCATTCGAGGCGTGTTTCGAGGTGTACATTTCTCTCCGTTGATTTAAGGGCGGCCTATCGGGTTGTGGTGTTCGAGACGGTTTCGTATTCGTCTCCTTCTGGGTGAGCGCGCCCTGTTTTCCGTCTAATGGTTGCCTACTTAGAGACAATATTTTTTTTGTTCTTGTTTCGTTAGACTTGAGCTTGCGGTGCCATCACACTCGCGACTCGTAAAATAAATCTATTTTTGCGTGAGTTGTGAGATTCTGGCACGATCATCGTTTCTTGACGCTGGTTCAAACAATTGCGTTTGATTGGGACACACTAGGTTACGATTCCTTGCGTTACACTGCGACGCGTTGCGCAGAGTTCAAACGTGGTTGCGCCACTGAGCGAATGACACCCGAACGCTTCCGGTATTAGACTTTAGAGTGAAGGTTCTGCAGTATCGGTGAAATCCAATACACGAACGATTTATGAGAATTGGTCGTTGTCATACTTATTTTGAGGCCACAGTAAAAAAAAAGTGATAAGTAAACAATTAGGGAATATTATTAGGCTCTGAGTGGGCCCGGGCTATCAGATAGATGGCTCCTGGGCATTGTCTCACCCAAAGGCGGTCGTTCACACTAGAAAACACCCATGTTTGACCTTTAGATGATATTACGTCGGGAATGTCCAGGATTTGAAGTGCATATTCCGACTTTCTGGAAAGGCGCAGACGCTGCTAGGTGGAGATTTTTCAGCGTTCACGCTGTCGTCCCGAACAGAAATGCCAGATATGACCATAGAAAGAATTGGGCAACTAGGGTCATACATAGCCATATCATATTTGTGGCCGTATATGGCCTTATATATTTAACTATTCCTTTGGACATGCGTGGCATTTCTGTACGCGATCGGTATTCTCCTACGCAGGAAACATTGAAATCAAAGGTTGAACGTCAGGTTTGGCCGACGCCCGGATTTTTGGGCCGTCGCGTAAATTTTTCGGAAGGGTCGATCCTCATACGGTTTGATATCGGGATTTTCAAATGATGACATTACTTGACCTACATATTTGGAAATTTAAGACGCTGTTTTTAATATTATTGAATGCATGATTTTCCGGTTCGATAAAACAAATGATGGCTGAGTTCAACCTTGGGGTGATCCGCTTTCGGTATGATCCGACTTCATGATTATCCCATTTTGGGAATAATCTGGGTTTTCAAAGAACTCTATTGAAGCGAGATGGTAATTGGGTATGTCGTCGGGGGGGGGGGGGGGGGGGGGGACGTGGGCGACAAGAATTGCCACAGGAGATCTTAATCAAAACGTTTTAGTTACCGTAGGACTACTAATTTGCCTCAATGCCCAAATGCGTCTAAGCGGCATATCGAGTTTGGGCAGTGTGTCAAATTTCTTGCTGAGCGCCTGTTCGCTGTAAGCTTTCGAGTATCTCTTGTCGAGTTTAGGTATCCATTAAAGTGTTTGTTACTAGCCCACTGCCACTTCTCCTTGAGCATAAGCACCACCTAACTTGTACTAAATAAACGCCAAGTGAGGAACGAGTGACAAAAATGAACAGCCTTAATCCCTAAATTCTTAAATTTATGGGTTTAGGGGTAAAATACATCCTTTTATTCATGTTGAAATTGTGAAAACTGGGAAGCCCCAGTAACCCCCCCCCCCCCCTATTCCCAGATTTGTTAATTTGGCAGATTGAACTTTAGACCCATGTTGCGGATAAAAAAAAAAAACAGGACGCGGGATGGCCCAAAAAACATGCTTTTCATGTAAGGCTCGTCAAATTATGAGGCGCTGGAGAAATTCAGCCTTCTGCGTTAAGTCCTTATTTCGAACTCTTTTTGTTCGCCTTCCGCCCATTGAAAAGCATGCGGGAAGGGCCTAAAGACAGACGGTAAAATTTGATTCAATTCGGATTTATCCAAACACAGCATTTCGGAGGTCACGATGGTCAAAACGAAAAAAAAAGAACGACAGTTTTCTTGAAATAAGTTTTGTCAGAGCACAAGTTCAGCGGTCGTCAGGGGAGGCCTTCCCGAATTCCTTAAGAATCTCGTAGTATTGACCAAAGGAGGTTCACCATTTATCCCATTAAGGTTCGTTCAGGACAACACGGGGCATTGTAATTCTGTGTCACGACAAAACCTACAGTGTTGGTTTGCAGTTTAAACTTTTAAAGGAAGATAGGGTTGAGTTTTGATAACCGTGAAAGCTATGAACTCTTAGATTTCACGGGAGAGAGTGGTGCAGCTGATGCTTTTTTCTCACCCCTCCACCCTGCGCACACGGAAGGAGAAGTGGTAAAAAAGGGGTGAAAAGGATACAAGCTTTCCAGCGACTACATCGAAGAGTTCAGTAATTTTAATCTCTCTCTTCGAAGTTTTTTTCTTTCACTTGGGAAAATCAGTATTAGAAAACATGATCACGCTTTTGGAAAAAGGACAGCGGAAGAACAGACAACACAGCGCGCTAACTTTCAACTGTTTAATCAGAGAACATCGTATATAGACACTGCTCAACCGCAAAACCCTCAACCAATCGGACATCCCGTCGCCGATCGCAAGTACTCTGTCTCTTTTTTCTGCCAGGTCCATTGAGGCCACGCTGATACACCCCATGCCGGAACTTTTGACGATGTCATCCTCAATTACCTCTCTAACCCTCTTGTCTTTGTGCGTGTCGAGAACAGTACACGTGGCGAATAAATGTTTGCATTCGCAGTAACCACAGTGACACAAGCGATGGCCATCCCGAAATCCGCTTACTCCCTGATTGTGCAATCTTAGTCTGTCATTAAGACGCCTGCCTTTCTGGCCAACATATTTCTTTCCACATGACAGTGGCCATCTAATAAACTACCCCTTCCTCGCACGCGACAAAGGGACTCCTGTGCTTTTTTAAGCAGCCCGTCGGTGCTCGGCGGAACGGGTGTGTGAATTCGCACATCTCGGCGAGCTTTTCAGTAGCAGAGGAAACAACTTTTCCGTTTACAGGTTTCGCTATCTTTCATGTTTTCTAATGCACAATACCAACTCGCCCAAAGGTCAGCACTTAAACAGTTAGTATTGCCAAAGAAAAGGGGACAACATAGCGAAAATAAACTCTCTACTTCGGAGAATGGGGGACCTAACAAAACTGAACTCCCATAAACTCCGAATTTTCAGCAAATATGAAACACCGAAAAAAAACATCCTCCGAATTTCAGGAGAAATAAACTCCGAAAACACGAAATCCAAGTTATAAGTACGATTCCCTGTTACCGCTAAATACCTATAAACCCTTAAAATTGAATTAACACCTGCGCGGGTTTTATCGAAATCGGGGGACTCCAAAAAGACGCGAATTAAAACTGACTTTAAAATCATTTATTTTCCTTGGGGGCCAATGGGGCATTATAGAAGGGGATGACAATAAAATGAAAAGGAGAACATTAAACAAAATAAACCCGAACACAAATTGTAAGCTAGTTAGATAGGTTAGATAGAAAGAGGGTAATGAATTCAATAAATTTAGTAGTATCATTTATAGAAACGATGTTGTGAGGTTGTGAGCTCCAATCCTCGATAGTCAAAGCTAGTTTGGAAGTCTGGTGAGAAGCAGTTGATTGTTGAATTGGACGCAATTTACACGGACGATATAAACGGGGCAAAATACGGTGTGAAGGTGATAGTAATAATTCTCGTAGATGGGTATTGTGATAAAACAGTCGATGAAGGAGAGAGGGGCATCTCACTCTGCGGCGAAGGGAAAGTGAATGAGGGTTAACTGTTTGGTGTGTTCATGGTATTCCTGTATATGTTTAGTAATCATTATAAATAAAGCGAAGGGCTGTGTTTGGACGGATTCTAGATGATTTGTGAAGTATGACTGCCATGGAGACCATATATATGATGCATATTCAAACTTGGATCTTGTAAATACGCTGGTCGTTTTACGGAGGTTGTAGTAAGTTTAAGGTTTCGGCGCAAATATCCGAGAGTACGGTTAGTATCAGGAAAGACCCACGGTTTTGGGAAATAAATTTTTATCGACAGCTCTATTTTGCGTTGACTTTTAGCGCAGAATGAAGCTGTCGATAAAAACTGTCTGCGAGGCTCCTTGTTGCTTGGAGAATCACACCCGTTGCCCCATGGGCTTTTCTTATAGGAACCATTCCCTAGAAGTTGAAAAATCGTACAGGTGTGTACGTTGTTTTTTTTTTTTTTTTCAACATAAACCCCAATAACGCTTATATTTTGCCCGACACCAAAATAAACACTGGAAAGTACCGAATATCTGGGCAAAAAAAAAAAAAACAATAACTCTGAATTTTAACCCAAATATACCCGAAAACACAGAAGCCTTAGTTATGATAAAAAAATCATGGCTCCTTAACATACAGTGGTTGGTTAAAGGAAGGCATTCAAAGCGCGATAGCGAGAGATGCACTTCAACAAAAAGCAATGAAATAAACACACTCCCAATAATAAAAGAATATGCACAGTACGCATCAGCACGCAGCGGCTGCACAGCATCGTATGTTCAGGCTTTCAATTACTACCAGGTAGGGATAAAAAATGATCACAGTTATTTTCAACGCTTTCACAATCGAAACCTTCCCATTTTTTGTCAAGAACTTCCAGTCTAACCAGATCACCCAAACAAATTACACAACGAACGAAAAAAAAAAAAACTGCAAAGACGCCAACTTTGCGGACAGACACGATGAAGCTCAGTCTCTCTTAACGCCACAAAAAAAAAAACACAAGCGATCCCTCAACTCGAAACCGGCACCAAGCGTCCAACGTCCCACCGAACAACAACAGTGACAACATCACAAAAAAAAAAAGGAACAACGCCAACAAAAGCAAAGGATACATCACAGCCTAAAACGCCAGTCCCATTAAGGCACCCTTCTTTGGCACGTCCCAAAGCTAAGCATTATCGCCTCGGCCGCGGCGGCCGGCGTTTGCAGTCCTTCCTCGCTGCCTTCCTCCCTATGCTCCGACCACCACCGACCACCACCGCCCTATCAAAAACCGGCCACGTGCAGCAAGCTCGCACGCACACACAACTTCACACCAAACGGCCGACAGCTCGTGTAAGGACGAAGGGACGTGGCGTCATTGTTTCAGAGCGCATCGCGGCGGACAGCGGGGCATTACAACGCGGCCGTTATTACAGGGCAGAGCAGCCCGCGCCGGGCGCCAGGGCATGGCGATAACGCAATACGTCACGAACCCGTCACGTTTTGTTCATTGGGAACGGTCCGATGGCTTCGCGCCTTGCCGCGGCCGCGGCAGAAGCAGCAGCAACGCCGCTCGCTGCCTTATTATCCGGTTGGCGCGCGAGAAAAAAACATCGCGAGTGGGGAGCGTGCTTCGAAAAAACTTGGCCCGCCCGGCGTTGCCGCCGCCGCCGCCGGACGCGCCGCACGGGAGGGCAGCGTGGATCTCGGGACGTTGTTTTTGTTTTTGACGCGCGGCGGAAAACGAATCGGATCTGACAGCCGCGTTCTTCGATCAAAGGGTGGTTGTAACTTGGAGTTGTTGCTTGAGGCAGGAGGAAGCTTCGCACCTTTGGTGGGATGTGGACGGTGGCTCTTGCGGAGGATTCCCTCTGGGATCATAAGGATCGTGCACTTACGACACCTCCTTGCAATAGGCCCGTAGCTCTCAAGTTTGGCCAGTGCCGCTGGAGAGCAAAAACGAACGCACGTCGGTCGCGCTTCGGTTGTGCGTGATCACGCCTTTTCTGTTTGCTCGCGGATGCTAAGCTGGCAAGACTTCGTTAACTAATATCACTTCGTAAAAAAACAAACAAAACAAAAACCACGAGAACAAAAATATTGCGAGAAAATCATTCTTATCGTTTTGAGAGGACACTGAAACGGGAAGCTCTTTTTTTTTGTTACGTTTATTTAAACCTTTCTAGTTCTTCCAAACGCTCTGTCACCGCGCGTAGGCAGATGCTCACTCACGCTTGTAAGCGACCGTGGCTCAGGCATCATCAAACGCAGCGGTGCCGCTTTATACTAGAGAAAAGCATTACATAATCGAGTTTTACGAATGCGCTCGCCCAGCCTGGCCGAGGGAAACAGGTCTATGCTCAGTTTCAGATTAGAATGGCCCGCGGTCGAAGATGCCATCTAGGGATGGGCAAAACACTGCCAAAAGTGTATCGAAATATGAATACAAAATACTTCGACCAAAAAAAGTATTTAGTACAAATCCAATTACATTTTTTTTTAGAAGAGTAGATAAATATGAGGTACAAATACAACGGCAGAATTTCATAATCTCAAAATTCTTTTAGAAATACATTGTGCCAGCATTCTCGGACATCTTGGACTTAAATTTAACCAAGGGTAAATACAAAATCATGTCCACATACAAAGTGGAGCATATTATATATATATATATATATATATATATATATATATATATTCCAAAAAAAGTAAGCGCTTCTATGAAAGTTGCGGATCTAAAAATTAAATTTGTCTGTCCTAACATAAGTGGGAACGTCAGAAAACACGACGCATTCCGCACACGTTTATTTTGAAAGACCCAGTTAAAGACATAAAGCCCTTTCAAACAACACGTCGTTAATGCGACTTGGAGAAATTAATTCGACCGATAAAAATGTAAATGGTTGTACCCACCGCGTTATTTCCTGGTTTTACCCTTTCTTATTTCCTCTATGTTTATAATGAACAAAGAGTAGCAAGATCCATGCTCTTTGCACATGACTTCCATTGCGAAGGGTGCACAATATCGCATTTGATTTGTCCAAAATTGTATTTGAGCAGCGTTTTCAATACAAGTATTTGAAATGCTCGTTTTTCGGTATCTATATACAGGGTGTTTCACGAAAGATGGACAAATTCGATATTGCGAAAACTACACGTCGCAACAAAAAAAGACTTGTGTCGTTTTGGTCCTGGGCCAGAGGCCTATTTAGGAAAATTGTTAAAGCCCCGGATAATTATATTGTTAATTATTTATGCGTAATTAACTTTTTTAATATTGCGTCTAAGGGCACGGTTTCAATTAGAAAATTGCTCATCATCATCGAAAAACACTAAATCATCAAATTGCAGGACGATAGAAGGCACACGCAGCATTTTACGGCTTTCTGAAAAACTGCACAAATTCAACGCGTGTTTTTAAGTTTCGGTTTTCTATCGGAGCGCATCTCGACCCCGACGGCACCGCATTCCGTGGAGAAATCGTGCAACCAGCCTCTGCTGCGTCGCGCGATGACAGCGCAGCAGAAATTGGTTGCACTATTTCTCCACGGGGCGCGGTGCCGTCGGGGTTGAGATGCGCTCCGATTGCAAACCGAAACTTAAAAACACGCGTTGAATTTGTGCTTTTTTCAGAAAGCCGTAAAATCCTGCGCGTGCCTTCTATCGTCCTGTAATTTGTTGATTTAGTGTTTTTCGGTGATGATGAGCAATTTCTAATTGAAACCGTGCCCTTAAACGCAATATTAAAAAAGTTAATTACGCAAAAATAATGAACAACTTAATTATGCCGGACTTTAATAATTTTCCTAAATAGACCCCTGGCCTAGAACAGAAACGACACAAGCCTTATTTTTTTTTTTTTTTTTTTGCGACGCGCAGTTTTCGCAATATCGAATTGGTCCACCTTTCGTGAAACACCCTGTACATATACAATTGACAAACCCATTACGCAGTGTGTAACTAAATACGAAATACAAAATACTCCATGTATTTTACATACTTGTATTTAAAATGCCGCCCACCCCTGAATGGACCGAGTCGAGCAGTCGATTAGTTCAGCCGCGGATGGCAAACGCAGAAAGGCAACGAGCGCCATGATCATGCACCTTTTTGCGCCACCTGGATTGGCTACATCGAATCGTAGCGTCGACTGCGGTCGGACACGGAGTGCAGCGAGGCCGCAGTGCTGTTTTTCTTCTTTTTTTTTTACGTCACCTATTGGAGGCCAACGCGGAGAGCTGATTGGACAGGTGTATAGTGCGTCGGCGTTTGGGCTGGGAGTCGTCTTCTCGCTGATTGGACACGACGCCCAGCCGAACGATGATACGGCGCCCGTTTCCAATCTTTGCCCCGCCTCCGATAGGTCACGCAGATAATTTAGTACTATCGAGACCTGTTCTTACGAAGTCAACGGGAATCGGAAATCACTTTGCTATATCCGCTATTTCGTTATAACCGACTTCGGTTACAACGAAGTGCAAAAGGGAATGGGAAATCGTGATCGCTTCGCTGTAGCCGCTATTTTGTTATAACCGACTTCGTTATAACCGGTCTCGACAGTGCTACCGCCTTGTTAGTGTTGGCCACGAACCAGAAGACCGCGACGCCGTCGGAGGCACAAAAAACAACCTAAATCTGTTTTTTTTTTTGTTTTTTTTTGTTTTTTTGACGCGCGTTGATAAACGGGCTTTATTTGACAGCAATGTTCCTCGATCATAATGTTGTTCGAGAATTAATCAAAACTATTCGCAATTTTTTGACATACTTAGTCTTCTTCCTTTTACATATACTTGGGGCAGCGGTTCACAAGCTTGCGTTTTCCCTCTAAGATATACTTTTTATTCGGTCTGTCGCCTATTCATTTACGCACCGCTTGCCGCACTGACGGGAGTCCTGCTCTTTCTTCGTGCATCACTTAAGGTAACAGCGCAAGATCAATCGCACAAAACGACACACAGAAGGACAAACACACACACTGTCCTTCTGTGTGTCGTTTTGTGTGATTGCAATCTTGCGCCTTAAGTTATAAATCACCAACTCGCCCAAGTTCCCATTTTTTCCGATCCACTCACATACACTTCTTGTGTGGCAGAGCACCGTTCCCGTATTCTGTTGTAAGCCTACGATGAATTTCAGCCTCTTGCACATCTTCCGACCATGGGAAATCGGATCACTGCTTGTTGTTCCTCCTTGGTGCGTTCTGCTAGCGAAGCGGCCATGTCTACACTGAAACAGAAGCAAGAAAAAGGACACTATCGAGGTCTAACTTTGATAACATGACCCCAGTAGAGTCAACTCTCAGCATGCATGTGCAGAAGGCAGCGTGGAAAACCTAAAGACGTGTTATGTCGAAAGTGCGGATAGTATTTTACTTCCCATCGTAGTTGTCGCTGACTATAGACCTGAAGACCAGTCTTGTGCAACGAGGACCTGCGTTTGTGGAGGATTTCACCGGTGATAAGGGCCGAGCACCAACGACCCCTCCATGATAAGCATTTGGGAAGCCGAGGTGCTCCAGGACGCTCTGTATGCACGTGCAGTAGTGTAAGGAAGGGACGCTCTGAAGATACAGTCAAGTGCTTGTATCTTCAAAAACCCTGAGCAGGTCTTTGGATTATGAGGACATAAGAGTATGTCGACTCCGGCTGTTGCTATTTGGATGTACATTCATCACACGGTTTCTGTTACCCCTTAGATGCTTCACGCTCTAGTTATCAAGTAGTATTGGCGTTTGCAAGCTGACACGCTTCACAACCTCGCCCCTGGCCACCCTAGATGGAAAATGCTTTCTTTGAAAGCCAGTCTGCCGGTCTTGGGCACCCCTTAACAAGGCTTGATTAGCAAACGACCTATACGCGCCAGCGCCAACAACGAGATGGCTGCGTCCGGAGACCGTAAATTCAAGCGTCTACAAACAAAGCATACCAATAATCGCATTGTGCACGCTGAAACTTTGTCTACTGGGCTGTGCAACGCACTCTGAGCCTGCCCAGTAGCTCTCTTCTGCGGAATATCAGATAGCGCGAGAGCGTTCGCTGCCCAGTGACTAGGCACGTTTGCCCGAGTGATGAGGGCTGGAAAAGCGAACAGAGTGATTGTTGCATAGAGAAATATAGTACTACGTAAAGAGTGGCCACTCAAGCCGTTTAGCGGCCCAGGAGTTAGGGACTCTACTGGCCGTTAGTAGGCGCAACAGTGCCACTTATTTTGAACATTTGTCAGATATATAATATTAATAAATAACTTCATTGTATAGAGTAAACTTTTAAAATTATTACGAACTTTGAAAACTTTCAAAAACAACTTCAACGGCTGTGGCTATGGCTGCGGCACGACGGTTGGCTTCGGAGTCGTGGACTCGACGGAGGGCGGATACTTCGGCTGCTTGGTTTGTGTCTCTTGCTGCTCTTGCCTCGTTGTGTGGGTTGAGTTGGTTCCGCGGCTTGTCGTATCGTGCGGGTTTCTAGTCATTCTTCCGTTGCGGTCAAGGTATACGGTTGTAAGACGTATTGTGACTGTAGTTTCTTTGTTGACGGACATTTGCATTCGGTCGCTGAATTTAGAAGCGACTGGGCCAGTCATATGTGCAAGCGCCTTTCGGCACGTGGTCATATGTGCAAGCGCCTTTCATGGAACTTGGACGGTAACTTTTTTAAATGCCCTCCATCGTATCGCATTTGTCACTGTAAGTCCCTCTGTAATACAGTATTTTTTTCCAGTGTACAACTGTTGACGCTTTATTCATACATTTTGCATGTGTATTGTTATTTTTTGTAATGTATAAATAACATACATCACTCCTTGTCTTCAGAGTTGATGTTTGTTTTGCTTGTCATAGTTACAAAAATAAATACTTGTGTGTGTCAATCCCTGGTGTCGTCCCATGTCGTCCCTTCAAGAGAGTTTGCACAATTGTGAAAATATCCTTTTCGGTGTGTGGTCAGTTTGAATTATATGTAGCGCTAGATGACTTTTCTTCTGCAGTAGAATCAAGGTATGCTTATAAAACAATTCTATTTTAAACAAAAACCATGCTAGTTACAATAACACTGACTCGTTAAACTAGAGGGCGCATGATACTGCCCGATACAAAAATACCGCCAAAATTCGCCTTGAATCCATTCATTCGTCTGGCCAGCGGTTACTGCGTGTATCCATCCATGAAACACTCAACTAGGGACTATACTGGCCGCTGGATGCGCTCGCTGACGCTGAATTGGGCCGCTGGGGCCTATGGAAGTGTCCGCTCTTTACGTAGTACTATATTTCTCTATGATTGTTGCCCTTGGCCAATTTGCAGCTCATCATTGTTGTGAGAAGTGCACTCATTATGGCGTCTCTTTGGCATGTACCTTTGTCAAAAGGTTCGGTGCGTTCCTACCACTCGAGGTTATTGAATGTTGGACTCTTTTTTGCGCGCTGGAGGCATAGGAATGCAGAAATGAGCATATCCACTCTGGAAGACAGACAGACACCTGGTAGCCTACGATGAGCTAGCACGAGTCCCCAAATGACGGTTTCACTTTTCGTGTCGCTCATATGCTTTGCGGGAGGCATGGATAAATATGTAAACATATCTGTAATGTTAGGGGGGACATGCGATACAAGCTGTGCATACTTGACAGAGCTGTCAAATAGGTATAGCCCATTGCAATAATTCCGTTTTGCATGCTGCCATGTTTGTCTACTCTGCTGTTTAGCGCATTGTCAGCATTTAGAGTTCATCTCTTCTGCCGAATATCAAACGCAGCGCACGAGTTTAAAAGACTAGACATTGTCGCGTGGCTGAGAAGCGCTGGAAATGATATACAGCCACACAGTTCTGCATCCCGCCAGCGAAAAAAAAAATAATAAATAATAAAAAATACGTAAATCCTACATAATAAGTCGGAGAAAACTTGTCGGAATCATCCATAACCTCTGTCATGGAACTCGAGGGCTGCCCTCAAATGCGAGCAGCACTCTTGGCAATTATGGCGAGAAAGAGGCGTGCCAAAGCTGAATCCAATTCCTTTTCCCCCGAACATTCGGTTTCCGTTTCCGACGTGCTCGTCCACCGCACGCTGTCCGTCACTCTTCGCAGACCGAGCCCATCATCGCTCACCGACCGCGATCTCCGTTTCGGGCACGAATTCAGTTTAATCAGTCCGCGTACATCCTTCGCCGCCGTCATCAACCAGTCCCAACATTTGCCCGCTTACAAAATACACACAAAAAGACACACACACACAAGAAAAGAGAAACTTTAAGCAACGTGAACAACCTTCTCCCATTTGCCCAAATTGCGCAACTAGCCCCTCCATCCCGCGGCGCTTACAAGCGGACGCTTTTGAAACTCAATATGGCGGTGGGCTATATAGTCTGCTTCACCAGGATGGACCGCAGCGGGCGTTGTATACGAGCCATCCAATCCAACCCAATCCAATCCAGCGCTGTGCAGGAATCACGTGACTACGCACCCCCTGGCGTCTCTCCGCTGCTCCCGATTGCCACCGCGTGACACTCACACTGGATTGGATTGGCTTCGTTTGGCTCGAAGCGACCTCCCGGAGTCCATCGGAAAGTAAAAAAGAAGGTTTTATTCTAAGCCCCGTCTCGTCTTGTCTGCATCCTTCCCCACTTGTTTTTGGTCAGAACAAGGACCCGTGGTTACACGTGACGTGACCGCGGCTTCGTCCAAACAGTGCGTCCAAGCACGAGCGCATTATGAGCCTGGCGACGGTGCCGCGAGGCCTTGGCGAGGGATACGAGCGGTTACGTAGAGGCAGGCGGTGCCGGGGTTCGTCACGTCGCCATCGTTTGTCACTGCCGATGACAGCGCCACGTATCGCGTTTCCTCCGCGGCTCTCTGCGAGATTGGTGTAGCGGAGCGTGCTGGCTGCTGACCCTTGTGTACTTTGGGAAAGGGGGTCACGTGGTGCACCGGGGGGTGAGGGGGGGGGGGGTTGTCCGAGCGTCACGGTTTCGACAGAGCCTGCGCAAATGTCTGGTGTTCTCCGAAAATTGGAAGAGGGGGGGGGGGGGGGATTAAAATAACGAAGAAAGTCGACGTTAAATGAGAGGCACGGTGGAGAAAGAAATGGGGAGACCATTTCGTGGCGTAACGGTCGTTAACGTTCTAAAAATAACGACTAGGTGTGCGGCCAATGGGGAAAGCGACGATGATGTTCGCGATCTGTCCGAAAGGACCGACAGTTTGCATGTCCCTGCTGTCGGATGACATTTTCATCTCCCTCCACCGCGGCGCACGCATGGCAAGGAGCAGTCGCTTTTTCTCTTAATTCGAGTCATCAAAGTCAGTCAAAAGTACGGATGTCCTCAAACTCAACGAAGTTGCTTATTAAAGAAAATACTCGCAACTTCCGCTACGTTCTTCTCTTGGTACTTCAAAACAGTCAAATAACAGCAAAAAAAAAAAAAAAAAAAAACGTGCGCGACTATGTCAGTGGAGTTCCTGGCCCACAGGTATTTCAATGTGGAGAGCAGGTCCTCTGCTTCTTGCGGAGGAGTTGCGGTGACGTCAAACTGATGCCGAGCTCTGATTAGCTGTGATTGGAAGGTTGGTGGGTTAAAGGGGTATTCACACGAGGGAGAAATCCCGGGGATTTCTCCCCGGCACGCGCGCATCACGAGACGAAAACGCGAGGCTTTTGCACATCACAAAGCCTGACGTTTTCGTCGCAGGATGCGCGTGGCGTGGAGAAATCCCCGGGATTTCTTTCTCGTGTGAATACCCCTTAAACCTTCCAACATTTCATGACTTCGCGCTAGCAACTAATAAAAGAAACCAGCTTGACGCCATTTTTCTAGATTTCGCAAAGGCGTTTGATGAAGTACCGCACAACAAACTCGTACAAAAACTGTTCGCAGTAGGAATGCAAAGCAACCTAGTTGAATTCATCCATTCATACCTAACGAATCGCTCTCAATTTGTAAAAATTAACCACCGCTCTTCAGGCCCCTTGCAGGTCACATCGGGCGTCCGGACCTCAAGGGTCAGTTCTCGGAGCCATTCTATTTATTATTTATATAAATCACATTGTTGAAACTGAGGGTTAAGGGGTTAAAATACGACTTTTTGGTGATGATTGTGGGGTCTATATGAAATAGAATCCAGTGAAGATCAAATTAAGCTGGACGGAACTCTTCAGAACACATTCCAGTGGTGCGAGGAGTGGCAAATACAATACAATTTGGATAAATGTACAGTACTCCGAGTGACAAACAAAAAGACAGTAAAAACATTTCCTTACTCAATTGGCAGGCATTAGGCTTGGGGAATCAACGCAAGTTAGCCCCGCCCTCTGTGTAGCTTAGCGCTTATAGAACTCTAGTAAGGGCACATTTGGAGTACGCGCACGTCCTTTGGGACCCATACACACAAAATAACACCGAAGAACTAAACAAAAGTACAAAAACTAGCAGCAAGATTTATTTGCATAGATTCCGGCGATTAGACAGTCCATCACAAATGTTAGACACACTTCATTTCGATTATGTTCATTTACATCGAAAACACCCGAGACTCAAGTTGTTCTACTTGTTTTACCGTGAACACCTGAAGGTTGACGTCTCCCTCTATCTAACACCTATTTTACGTCGAGACACGCGATTCAATCACGGAAGATTACTGGAACCATAGCGCAGTAACAATAACATTTTCAGAAACTATTTTTTTTTCCAAAAAACAATAACTGATTGGAATAGACTCACTAAAGAGATCGTTGACAGCTCATCGCCGGATGGCTTTCTTGTACAGCTACGAGCTCTACGAGCCTGGCGGTTTAATTCATTTTTTTTTTCGCTATTTTTTGGTGTTAGGGTGTAGTTTTATTGTATCGAAGTTCTCCCTTTTTTATTATGTCCTGTATTAGGCATGTATTATACGTCCACCGCTGCCGGGGCGGCCCTAGCGAGGCCTGCAGTATCGTTAAAAAAAAAATAAATAAAAAATGACCTCAATGCTAGATTCCTTGAGGTCTACCGGCTATATTTTTCAATCAGCCAATCAGAGCTCGGCGTTCTGACATCCTGGCAACCCCTGTGGAAGAAGCAGACGAACTTGCGCTCCGCATACTAATTGTTTCACTCGCAGTCGATGGCAGCAGACGTTACAATCCCATGGAGACAATCTAGCTGGGTAACAAGTGCATCGTCACTGCACTGGTTGTCTGCTTGGGCTGGCTATTACCGGCGAAGCCAAGCACGCGCACGAAAGGCGCAGGATCAAACCGGATGCCAAGGTTACGAAAAGAGCAGTAACCTTAATAAATATGTATAGGCTATTATATGAAATTTTCAATAAGGAAATGGTGGCCGACGGGGCTGAATAGCACAAACTCCCGGGAGCGGGCCTCATTTTCCCCATCGGAAGTTTCAAGAAGTCACATATAACTTTACAATAAGGTAGCGGTTAGCTATGAACCTTTGGCATCTGGTGCAGGCCGCTAGCCCTGCATTGGGGCGGAGAATGAACGTTCGGCAATGTGTAATTTATTCCTGCAATAAAAAAGCAAAAAAAAAAACAGTATTTTTTTTTTTCGGGCACACGCTGTATGTACTTTAACAGCAACAAAAGGCCCCAATTTATTTCTAATTTATCGAAGCTCCAAAACTTAGCTCATGCGAAAACTACCTCCCTCGTCGTTGCTCGCGATATCGAGCAGAAACACCACACCGCTCAAAGTGTGACGCGCTGAACACAGTTTCAGCACCTCCCAGTGACAGCGGACATCAAATCGCCGACGCGTAGAGCGTGATTTCTGACCAACAACGGGCCAAACAAAAGAACTCGCGAGAACCACGTATAAGCTCGCAACAACCGAAATTACCCGGAGCCACGACTTCAAAACGATGTTCGTGTCAAAGAAAACCAAAGCGACCACTCACGGTTCCATCGCGAGTTAAATAATTAGGGAGGGTAAAACGCGACACGCTCACCCTCATGCGGAGGTATGTCAATAAGCGACCTCGGACGCCGCCTGGTTGCTTTCGAAGGGTGTTATTTGGACACCCTCTGATCATCGGCAAATGCGCTCTTCGGTATACGGCGGCCGCTTTGGTGCGGGGAGCGCCCCCTTGTGGAATGCCGCTGAGAGAAAATCAGAGGGCTCGATTAGAGCACCGGTTATTGTTGTTGGTCGGCTGTCTTCGGAGTTCGCGGCACTGTGACATGCGCGACCTGTGTTATTAGGAACATGCTACTACGCAAAATAGGGTTAATATATTTTTTTTTTTTTTATTATCGCTCAGCGCGGTGATAGGCGAGGTTTTGAACTGGTTTTAGCTGTGTTAGGCTTTTCACCATCTGATAAACGAACGCCCAGATCTTTTGTAACGATACTATGATGAATGTAGAAAACAATCATGTGTAAAAGGAATCAACATTTGTTAGATTATAAAAGTGTGATTAAGCTCCTAGTTTAGTGCTTCTTTTATTTCACATTCCTGTTGAGTTTTTAGCAGAAACTTTGGAAGCGGCTAGCGCCAGTTACTGCTAGAGACTGAACCTTAAAACAGATGATGATGATTGGGGTTTTATGGCGCACAAGCAACTTAGGCCATATTGCGCCAGACAAAACCCTTAAAACAGACATACACAACCGTAGAGTATTATCATTCTTCCCAAAATACCGAATTCAACGAACGCGTATCAAGAGTCACTTTCAACTGTGGTTTGTTACGAAATATCTTGGCACTAGAGTGTTTCCTGATTAGTTGGACACGGTGCTATTTATTTCAGAATTTTCAATGTACTTAAAAAAAACAAAAAAAACACCTAAAACACCTCCTAAAATAAATAAACGAGTTAGAGGTGAATTCTGACGTATTTTCATCCCGTGAATCTGAATATGACGTTCGTTTCGTCCTAACATGGAACTAAACGCGAGAAAACTACGAAAAACTTTGACCAGTCGTGACGTTACACTAGGATCTTTGGGTCGCCAAGCGTGCTTGGAGGGAAGCTTGCCAAGAATATTCCCCTGCACTGACACCACTCGTGACGTCTCTTTCTGGCCTTCTTGAAAGTAGCCAGAGTGCGCATGCATAGCCTTGACAGGCGCTGAAGATGCGCGAGTGCGGAGTTTCTGAAAACTTCTAATATGACGTCACGCCTCGGGAAGGAGGCGCTTCAGCGGTACTTTAAAAATTAATTTCTGCAGCCTCCGTGCCCCAATTTGTGAAAAAAAAAAAAAAAAAATCTCGATATTTGTGATCCTGGAGGCCTAATAAAGACAATTTAGGTGTATTTCCTCAAATACAGAAACGCTTCAATTTCCCTTTAATTAACTACTTTCCGCAACCACAACTGTCGATACTTTCGACTGATTACTTTACAGACAACATTCACTTGTAAATGAACAAAACAGTCATTCTCCGTATGTTTTTTGGTGTTAAGCATGTTAAGCATGTCAATACTTAACGTACTCAAACTAAAAAAAAAAAAAAAACCTCTCTCCCGTGACAAGGGTTTTAAAGACAAATAAATGTACTTTTCACTGTGTAAGCGTGCCTCTTCCAGCACAATCTCAGTTTCTGCAAAGGCTCTGAAGACAACCACATTAAAGTGAGCAAAAGTCTGCTTTGTGTCCGCCGCTCCACCGCCCATCTGCGCACACCGAAAAATTCGCACCATCTCTTCAGCTTCCCCAAGCACCTCCGCTCTCCTCGAGCACGACGATGTTTCGCTCGCGGCGCGAGCTTCCCATCGAGACGTTAGCACCGCGTTATCTCCGTGCAAACATGACTACGCCGAGCGAAAGCCGGCCACACTACCCGGCGAGGGACCCGATCTCTCTCCCCTTCACTCACCCCTGAGCTGACAGTGTGGCGGAACCTACGCGCTAAGTGAACTAATCATACTCCTCACCTCTCGCCACGAGATCACGCTCCAATCCTTGCCCATGCGGAAAAAGAGCGCTCACGTGTTAAAAGAAAGTCGGCTGATTTGTCCGGCAAGCGCGAAGCTCCCACCGCACTGTCAGTTTACGGATGAGCGGAGTATATCTTTTTCTCACCATCTTCCTATACTTCATTCATTCCTAAGCTGACAGTGCCATTCAAACTACGCTCCCGTTGGACCAATCATACTCGTCATCTTCCGCCACGTGATCACGCTCGTGCCCCCTCAATCTTTGCTAAGAGAGCTGAGATTAGGGGATGAAAGGGAGATGGTCGATAGGTCGGATGAGTGTGTGGCTCCCACCGCGCTGTCAGCTCGGGAGCGACCGGAGTGCCTAAGCGGACGTGCCGGGGTCCAGGACAGGCGGCCAGGAAGGAAGGCGGTCCGCGTACAAAATACCTGCCCCTGGGCTACGGCGGCGGCGGTGGCGGCGGCAACATACACTCGGCGAAGGAGGAGGAGGAGGGGTCCCGGTGCCGGCCACCACTCTGTAATCACGCCGAAACGCCGCGCACGGGGGCTGATGCTGCCGGGCGAGAGTGTCAACTATGGCAGCCCGCATCGGGACCCGGGGAGGCACGCCGTTGCGTGCTTGCTGCTGCTGCTGCTGGGTCAGCAGACGAAATCGGCTGTTATTGCTGTCTCGGAAGTGTGAAGAGGAGGAGGCTAGAGGCGAGCAACGCAACACCTCCAGATAGGTAGAGCAAGGCCGTAGTGCTGAGCTTTGGGCGTCACTTACAGGCAGTCGAGCACGGTACAGAAATTTGCTGACGAGTGGTGCTCTCAGCCGTTCGGCTATGCTCAGTCCACCCTTAAGCTGAGGCTAGAAGCACCGCATTCAGCGCGAGCTTTCTGGCCTTGATAACACAAGTGTGGACGCACAAGCAGGCACAACCAATGCACTGCGGAAGCCAGCGAGCACGCGCTGATATGCAGAGCTTCTAGTCTCTTCTTAAAGGGCTCGCATTCTCGCTCATATTGTTACGAATGTCAATTGATGAGGCGACGAAACCTGAGGCAAAGTAAACGTTTAATGGGGCGACCTCGCGCCCAAAACAAAATAGAGAAAGGCTAGTGTCGCAGGCGTCGATGGCAGTGTGACAGCTGGATCGAGCGCATGGGTTGAGACTGATCCCGAACCACCACGCGGAGCACCTCTTGTACCCGCATGGGTTTCTAGAACCTTCGGCGTAGAACGGTCGGCGCGTAGAACATTCGCACTTCGATCCGACGACAAGGTTCTTGAACTTACGAGAACGCTAAATTGAGAATAAACAAAAGAAGCGTCCGCTTCAAGGAATCGAACCTTGGGTTTCGGCGCGAAAACCAGGCACGGTAATCAATCGGCCATGCACGTGCTCGCTCAGAGATGCACGTGGAACTACTCCCTCTCTTTAAAAGCGCATCGTCTTGATGCAACGTGCTAGAAAACAAAATAGCAAAACACACAAAAATAATGGCAAACTACGGGGGCTTGTAAAATACAGTCGTATACAAACACGCACTTCACAGTCCTACCGAGCATAGTACGGCTTGAGGCACACGACGTGGACGACGTCCGGTCGTGGAGGGCGGCGTGAGGAAGACCGTGTTCCATCGGGGATCACCTGGTCGTTCAGATCCCCGAGTCGACGAAGTACCATGTAGGGTCCGAAGTAACGTTTTAACTGCTTCTCGCTGAGACTACGGCGGCAAACGGTATCCACACTCACACTCGGTCTCCGGATAGAAAGTGGACGTTGCGGCGACGAAGATTGTACCGGAGAGCGTCAACACGTTGTTGGTCCTGTAGTCGGAGTCTGGCGAGCTGTCGAGCCTTCTCTGCTTGTTGGGTTACTAACTGGGCGTCACCGGTTCCGTCGTTTACTGGGTCGTGGGGTATACATTGCGTCGAGCATCGTTTTCACCTTTCTGCCATGCATCACCTGGAATGGTGTCATTCCAATGGATTCTTGAACTGCAGTGTTGTAGGCAAACGTGACGTACGGCAACACTTTGTCGTTGTGTTGTGCTCGTGCATAGCGATCATGTCAGCGAGGGTCTTGTTGAGCCGCTCCGTCAGTTATTTGGTCTCAAGAAGGTATGCCGTGGTTCGACGGTGTTCGGTGTGACTCAGACGAAGTACCTCCTGGGTCAGCTGCGTCATGAACGACGACACCTGATCTGTAATGAGCACTTGGGAGCGCCATGTCAAAGGACAACCGATACGACAAAGAACTTGGCGACTTCCACGGCAGTTCCAAACGGAAGGGCTTTTGTCTTGGCGTACCGGGTTACATAATCGATTGTCCTGCTACGATTGTCCTGCGGTTTTCAAACGTCGCCGGTGGAAAATGACCAAGTAGAGCCATTCTGATCTGCTGGAACGTTGCGGTCGGGGGAGCAACTGGTTACAGGAGACCTGCCGTCTTCGTCGGAGATTTCTTGCGCCGCCGGCACTCGTGGCACGATCGTGTGCAGAGGTGAACGGTCTTCGAGAGCTTGGGCCAGTAATACCTCTCACAAATTCGGGCCAGCGTACGGCTGTAACCGAGGTGTCCTGACGTCGGGTCGTTGTGGCAGTCTTGGAAGATGTCTCTAAGGCTGGTAGCGACTACCAGCAGCCATAGCGAGTTGTTGTCTGCGAGGTTCCCTTTGCAAATTACACTCTGTTGAATGGCGAAAGTCGGCAGGGCTTTCGAGAAGACACGGGTGATAATACTCCTGTGTCCTTCGAAGTACTCGAATAGCACGCGCAGCTCGTTGACGTCGTGCCATATCGTCGACGTTCACTGCGCTTAGGAAGCACACGTCGTCATCGTCGTCGCTGCTGCCGGAAGGTGTCTCGACAACGACTCTGGACAAGCAGTCGGCGCCGCTGTGCTTGCGGCCTGACTTGTAGGCCACAGTCATGTTGAACTCCTCTAGTCGGAGACTCCATCGAGCGAGGCGTCCTGAAGGGTCCTGGAGGTTCGCAAGCCAGCAAAGCAAATTGTGGTCCGTGGCTACGCTGAACGAACTCCCGTAGAAGTACGAGCGAGACTTCGTGATTACCCAGACGACCGCAAGACATTATTTTTCAGTCGTGGAGTAACTTCTCTCCGCCTTGCACAGTGTCCGACTTGCGTAGGCGATGACTCGCGCGGTGCCTTCTCGCACTTGAACCAGTACCGCGCCCAGCCCTGGGTTTCATGCGTCCTTGTGGTTCTTGGTTTCCGCATCCTGATCGAAGTGTCCAAGAACAGGAGGAGTCTGGACTCTTCGCTTCAGCTCGTCGAATGCCTGCTGCTGCTCCTTGGCCCATTCGAACTTCTCGGCGTCCTTCGTGGGATTTGAGAGCGGTGCGGAAATCTTTGCGAAATCACGAACGAAGCGCCGATAGTAAGCACGCAGAACAAGAAATCTTCGCATAGCCTTCTTGTCTGTCGCCGCTGAAAATGCCGCGACGGCGTGAGTCTTCTCGGGGTCTGGGCGAACGCCATCGTTGCTAACCACGAGGGATAGGAACTTCAGTTCGTCATAGGCGAACCGGCACATCGATTGCTTGAGGGTGAGTGCGGCGATCTTTTTGGCTTGGAGAACAGGTCGGAGTCGTCGCAAGTGCTCCTCGAAGTCGCTTGAAAACACTACGACGTCGTCAAGGTAGACGAGACAGCTGTGCCACTTCAGTCCTGCCAGTACGGTGGCTATGAAACTCTGGAAAGATGGGGGTGCCGTGCGCAGTCCGAGGATCATCACATTGAACTCGTACACTCCATCCGGCGAGACGAAGGCTGTCTTCTCTCGGTTGTTTTCTTGACGCCAGGAATTCGATGGTAGTGGGCGGCTCGTCCTTGCAGGGCCCGTTCAATGTTGTTCGCCTCAGTCACAAAATTTTCGACGGTTGTGAGTGGACATTCCACAAGGCCTCCGAAGATGCTCTTTGACAACGCGCATCAGGATTCTCAGCTTCTTTTCTGCGGGAGTTTGAGGAACGGCGCTTTTGCTTAGTCGAATAACATCTTCGACAAAGCGAACGACGCTCTCGTTAGCGCCTTGAAACCTTGCTTGAAGAAGCTCTTCGGCGCGTTCTCTGCGCTGTTGGTTTGTAAACGCACCTCGGAGCTCAGCATTCAGTTGGCCCAAGGAAGTGATCGACGCTTCATTATTCCCAAACCAGTTCCGTGCTGTGGCCTCCTAAGTGAAGTAAACGTTGTCAAGGCAGTAGTCCGGTGTCCATTCGTTATGGCGGGCCACTCGTTCGTACTGCTGGACCCAGTCGTCAGTGTCTTCAGAGCTTTCGCCATGGAGAGGGGCTGGTGTCCGGCGGGCAACGGCAGGATGGCGAACGGTGGTGTAGGCACCGTCACGGTCTTCTTCCTTTGCTTTTTCGACAAGAGACCAAATTCCGGGGCTTGTCCTTTTGTACGGCGGCTTGCTCGTGCGTCGGCTTCCTCCTCCAAAATGTTTATTTCGCTGGGAAGCAAGCTAGCACTGCGGGCCCTTGTAGGGGTACGCTGCATGGCGCTGCAAAATGTCTCAAATGACAATTTATGAGGCGACAACAACTGAAGCAAACTAAACGTTAATGGGGAGAACTTGTTCCTAAAATAAAATAGAAAAAGGCTAGCGTCGTAGGCGTTGATGGCGGTGTGACAGCAGGATCAAGCGCTGGTGCGAGACTGATCCAGGTCCACCACGGGGGAGCACCTTTTGAACTCGCATGGGTTTCTGGAACATTTCGTGTAGAACGTTCGACGCGTAGAACATTTGTACCTCGATCAGACAACAAGGTTCTTGAACTTACGAGAATGCTAAATTGAAAGAAAAAATAAAAGAAGCTTCAGCTCCCAGTAACCGAACCTGCACTCTTAAAAAAAAGATAGTAGTATTTACTAGGTAAGAGCTAGTAACCGCTTGTCACATATGTTACTAGGTACCTAGTAGCCTGAGGTAGTAACGGTCAAGCTAGTAACGGTTACTAGGTCACGAAGCTAGTAACTGTTACTAGCCTCCAAGTAGAATCCATGTATTTTACTACCTCTAGCTAGTAACTAGCGCTACCTCCCGACGGAAAACCGGAAACACAACTAGTCACGTGATTTCCGGTGGGAAAACAAAAGTGTGGGGTTATGCCACTTACCACCAGGTGGCAGGCGCAACAAAAAAAACTGGAAATGAGCAATCCAGGTGGCGCTAGTCACCGTCCAATTAAACGTACACAAAAAAGAAAGCCGATTATTTACAGTTTATTTCAATTCTTCCACATTTGCAAGCATACACATATAAAGATTCACACCCACATTTTTAACACGCAATCGACACAACGAATTCAACAGAAACACAGGCTTACTAAATTACTCTAATCGCTAACTTCCCGGCGGGGGTAGTGGGGATCGAACAAGAGGTTCTCAGCGCAAGTTTTCGAGGTGAGACGCGTGAGCCCACTCGGCCACTTCCTCCGTGCCCACTTCTTTCACTGACATTAAGTCTTTTATACTGACCATTTGAGTGCGCAAACTTGTCTTCGTGTGTCAGTACGTCGGTTATTCGCAGTCGATAGGTAAGTTGCGCGACGAGGCAAACCGCATGAAAGCGACGGGAACAAGCGGCCAAGGCGTTGAGCGACGTTTCCTAGAAATTAAAACACCAAACGACCGTCGCTCGTCGCTGTCTCCGTCGATCGCCTCGTCGCTCGCTAAATCGATACATGCGGTCGCCGTCGGCGAGATAGTGCTTTCTTGCCGTCTCCCGCGGCGAACGAAGGCTGTAATTGACGGAGAGTACGACGGCAGCTGCACTCCTTTCGCGTGCTGGGCTAAAAACATTCATGCAAAATTAATACCGCGTGCAGCTCACGTCTTAATTTTTGTAGTACACTGACGAATGCTCGCGTTTTTGGGGCATATTCAGAAAGACTCGTAGAATGCCAAAACAGTTTTTTTTTTTCATTAGTCCCAATGCTACATACACTATTTACGACGCACATCAACGGTTGTGACAGTGCACTGTCACGACCGAAGAGAGCTCAGTCAGAATCATTCAACCACCGAGCACACACAAACCGTGAAGAAGTTCTCAGTGTCAAGAGGTGGAGAAAAGCTTCTTGGACGACGAAATCCAACCCAGTGACAGCGGCACCGGCTCGTTAGAACTATCCTCGGAGCAGTCCAGGTCCACGCACACACTCGCCCCGTCGAGCGCACGAACGTTAACTATGCACTCCAGCACGGGAACACGAGAACTGCACACAACACAAGACAAAAATGGCAGGTTCACATCGGAGAAATGAGCGTCTTGCGAACCCCAACTGGCCCCAACTTGCTTGTCGTACAATGTTGCCAAGCGTCTCTTGTGAAAGAAAAACATGTTTTAAAAAATACAAAAATAATAAATATAAAGAAAACAGAATGAACTTTTTTGTTTTCGGAAATGTTTTTAGTATGTGCTACGTGGCTATTTTCATCCCAGTTTAAACCAAAATGAAAATATAAACGCTCACAAACGAATGCAAACGAGAAGGAAAGAAGTAAGCCGCATGGCCATTGAATCAACAATGGCCGCTGTGCTCGCTGCAGCGCTGGCTTCCACGTCGTGCTGGTACGGAGGCTGCGATCGTTGTAAAGTCAGCTCCAACCCTTAAACATGCCCCCTCATACAATATTTGACGCTACGATTGCGTGTGGATACATCCCCCTGTGTTCCGAAACAGCAAGTACGTCGCTAACGCTGGCAATCGGGTATGAAGCCAGCGCCGCCATCTTCTCCGCGCCTTTGCGGTAGTGAATAGCTAGTAAAAGGGTAGTAACGGTCAGAAAAAGGTAGTAATGGCTGCATTTGCTAGCTTTTTACTACCTATGGCCCGTTTGAGGTAGTAAATAGTTAGTGAAAGGTAGTAACGGTCAGAAATAGGTAGTAACTGCTGCAGTTACTAGCTTTTTACTAGCTTTTTTTTTAAGAGTGTGCGGTGTCCGCACGAAAGCCAAGCACGGTAACCATTCGGCCACGCACGCGCTCGCTCAGCGACGCGCGTTGCAATATGTCTCCAAGACTCAGACATACGCTGGCGCAGGATATGTGCCCTGCCTGTCTCACGCACTGGTCTCTTGCAGGTGGCGCCAAAGGTTTAGGACTACGGTCTTGCTGCTACATAGAAAGTATTTGGCAACACCTAGACCGCAGGTTTTTTTATTAAAATAACCCTTCAACCCTGATATGTTATGGGACGCTCTCAGCCCTCCAAACCCGTACAACCCATCAGATCCCTTCAACCCCCTCAGCCCTTCAGACCGTTCAGCCATTCAGACCTCCTCAGCCTTTCAACTCTTTAGACGCCCAAATGACTGTGAACAATAAACCAAAAAAAAAATAAGTTGTTTAGCACGTCGCTGGAAGTTTATTTTATGCATCGAGTTTTACATACAGGTTGAAACTAAAAAAAACGATAAGGACCAACCCGAGCGCAAGCAGCCCTAGAAAGAAGCAATCAGACCAAATAGCAGACACCGAGTTCTTTGTCGCCAAAAATATATTTTGACGTACTCACAATGCCTCTGGATAAATACCTGAGATGTACGGTAGTTCCGCTCATAAAACCGAGCAAGCTCACCGCCCACACGCACAGAGACACACTGTCAGTAAGACGTTTATCGAAAACTTCGAACGCGAAACCAACATACGCCGCCGTTCACAAAATCCTCAGCAAGGCCATGGTGTCGTGCCTGCTGCCTTCCTTCCCTTTGGCGTCCGTGGCGTCTATTTCACTCGCTGGACGAGATTCTGAAGTCAGAAGGACCAATAGGAGCAACTGTGAAACGGGGCACTGAGAGATCTACCAGCGCACTGAGCTGCTTTAGGAGATAGATCCTCGCGTCGGACGCGAAGCCGACACTGCGCGACCGCCCGTTGCGGGCGCCTGATACCAAAAGGTCAAGCGGTTTCCCTGGCGTCTATATCCTGAAGGGTCACATGATCTCTCCTTCAGACCCACTAAAACTATTTCAATGGGTCACGTGCCTTCCAGAAAAAAATTGTCACTGGCCCCACAGGAATCTAAAAAATATGACGGACCTGTCACACCCTTCAGAAATTCGTGAAGGGTACGTCAGGCCTCTTAAAAAATTCGATGAACATCTCAAATCTTCAGAAATGTTTGAGGGGTACGTCAAGACCCTCTAGAAATCAAAGTAGGCCCTACAGGCGGATTTTCAATGGAACTGTAATGCTGGAGTTTCTGCGTCAAGTCAGAAGGTGAATGCGGGAACCAGATTGGAAACGAGGGCTGCGTCAGCGTTCAGCCTAACGCTGACGCAGCACTCGTGTAAAGTATGTGACCTCCTCTGGGCTCCGGTGGGTGACATAGAGAATTCAGTATTACTACTACGTGCCGGGAACTCGGCTGCAACCGGGGTGTTTTTCACCGCCCATGCTTGAAAAGTGATCTCTTAGCGGCAACAAACTGCTCGATAAGGAATCACGTGGTTTAGGCGCTTGATGCTACGCTGTCGGATGTCGATGTGCTGGCGGTTGCTCATAGAAGTTCCATCAGATAAGGCGAGCGAGCGTAAGTTTTCTTTTCGTCACGATGCCCCACCTTGTTGCTGCGGAAGTTTTGGGAGGAGAATGTCGAGCTGAGAGTGAGCTACTGCGGAACCCGCGAATGCCATATCCGCCGCCGTAGCTGTGCCATCGCCAGGATTGCACCGAGTAACCACATGTCACTTTTATGACGTCAGCAGGTCAGAGACTCGTTCTAGGCGCAGTACTACGGCATCGCCTAAAAGGAGGTGCTGTGAGGACTTGAGTGGTATTGGCTTCCTGACAGTACCATGGACGGGATAAATATACTGTTTTAAATTGAGGCAGCACGTCTTTTCCTTGTAGCAAATGTGTTAATGCCTTGAAAAGTGGCCATTACTTCAACGCTTTTCCTCCAACATTAAAGAAAAAAAATAACTCTACGAGAGAAGGTGTACAGAGCGGATAACTGCTGTAAGCCAACATAGTCAAGAAACAAAATAAAAAAAAAATCACCGAAAAAAATGAAGTGTGCCCTATGACATTCAGCATGATCTTTGGTTTTCTAGAGTGTGTGGGACACAATCCTTCTCTGGCTTAGGTAGACCTCTATCTGTATTAGTGATTTCTGAATAATAATAATAATAATAATAATAATAATAATAATAATGAAGTAATATTATTATTATTATTATTATTATTATTATTTAATTAATTCTCCGACAAGGGAAGATATTGTAATAGATAAATTGGTATCTTCAACAATGAACCACGCATACGAAAGACCTCTACATACAACGGTGATGTCGTCGGTAGTCGCTCAGAAACTGGCAGATCATTATTTTATAGGATGGCAGTTTCGGACGGTTGAGGACGACATGTCCAAAAACATCAACAAGCGAGCAATACAAATTTTTAATAATGAAATACTCGACCGCCTCATTTCATCCTATGACTGAAGTTCATTCTGCGAGTCAGTACCTAAGTTTGATGTTTATGCCAAGTTCGCACAGCTTAATAATTATTTTACAAACTTATCAAAACAAACTGTGACTACTAAGCAACGACGATCTGATCATCCCTTGTTGAACGAAGATGTCCTCACCGCAATCAAAGAAAAATATTACTGTTGGGCCCGTAGTCGTCGAGCATCGACTAACGTTGAAATACGTTCTGAATATAGATTGGCGAGGAACAGAGCTAACGCTTTGCTTTGTTCGGAGAAATGGCAACATTTTTAAGGAAAGTATACGAAGGCGGGTGATAGTTACGCAAAGACTTGGCCGCTTGTTAACAATTTACGAGGTTCCAACTCTAACAAGTCTATAGATGACGTGAACTAACGTTATGTTTGCGACAACTTCACAAATATTACAGATGGTTTCAATTCTTTTTTGCGAGTACCACTGCTCTAGCACAGGCCAGGGAAGATTCAACCACAGTCATAAACAAATGACGATACCTCTGCTTTCTTTTTTCAATGAACGAAGATGCCTTGCGCTCCACACTCTCTGCATTAAACCTGCCAGGTCACATAGTATAGATGGCATGGCTGTTGGGTGCCTTCAGCGAAATTTCCAACATTTCAATGATGTGATTACAGCCCCAGGCTGTAGAAAAATGCAAAGGCTTAAGTATTCAGTTATTTTGTTCAGCCAAAACACATAAAATAGAGTGTTCTCGGCGTGTTATTGCCTCGTAAAACGGGACTTTGCATGGGATCCGGCCAACTCGTCGAAAGCCAACTCGTCGACGGCCAACTCGTCGAAGGCCAATTCGTCGAATAGGGCAATTCGTATTAGGGCAATCTGTCGAAGGGCAACCTGTCGAAAGGGGTAATTGGTCGAAGGGCGATTCGTCGAATGGGTTGAATGACGGTTTGAGGTAAAGGTTCGTGGTTCCTTTTTATCTTTACTTTCTTCACTTCTTTCAATCTTTACAAGATTGAAAGAAAAATTACAAGAGGGCAAAGATAGAAGAGAAACTTTAGACAAGTTGAAAATTGTGTCATCCCATGATCGACATGATCGTCCATTTGTTACGTTTCTTTATTACTTATAGTTAGGGTTCCGCGTTTTCGGAGTTTATTTTTCGTCAAATTCGATGGTGTTTTTCGGAGCTTATTTTTTGCCGAAGATTCAGATGTAATCGGAGTCTATATCTGTTTGATTCCCAATTTTTCAAAATTCGGATTTTAATTTCGCTATGTTTCGTATTAAAATAAATAAATTAATATTAACCGGATGTAAACGTATGCGAGATAAAAATAAAACGCGGTTGTATCAATTAAAATTTCTTCGGTTGAATTTGGCGTTGGTGCCATTGCCATTGGCAATACTAATTTGTCCGACGACAAAAGTCGCACACAAGTGTTGCTTCGATAAACGCCGATACCTTAAAATAAATAAACTCCCGGAGGTAGTCGCTAGGAAGCTCGTAGTCATCCCATCCTATTACGTCAATCTAGCCCGCGGTCGCGGGAGGTGGAGGGGTTAAGGAGGTAATAGAGAAGTTTCAACTGCCCCTCTTCCCTTTTTTATACAATCTCTATGGTCCATAGCTATCACTGTTACAAAAACATAACCTCTCCTTTCTCTAAGTCACAAATCTCATGACCCAAAAGGAAACCAAAAGAGTGGCTTTTGTCGTAACCCGATTGTACAATGACCTGTTGCCCTGAATGAACCTTGACGAGACAAGTAGTAAGACCCCTTTTTACAACAGTCCGAGATTTGAAATATAATTATGGTGGCATTTTCCTAGGACCATTTCCCTGCGCTGCCAAATTGTAAAAAAAAAAAAAAAGGCTTTTGACTTTTTAATTTATAAGTTCGGAGTTTATCGGATAAATCCGAATTGACCAAATTTTACTGGCGGGTGTTCTTCGGAGTTTTTCGGATTTATCCGAAAACACGGAGCCTTACTTATATTGTAATGAGTCGCCGCAGACTGTCGCTGCGAAGCGGCGTCAACTGATCGGCAGGGTAGGTTAACACGCGCCCCATTGATACACGAGCGACATAGTGACCGTGCACCGCGACTGCACCGCGACTGCACCGCGAAAGTGGCGAAAGCGGCAAGTTGTAACCTTCGACAAGAAAGAGCAGACTGGAGGTCAATTTTTTAAGAAGCGCCTGCTGATACATTTTTTTTTACGAAAGACAGAACACGGACTATTATAGGACAGTATTTGCTTTAAAATTAGAGACACAAATTATATATTTGGCTTTAAAAAAGCGGCGACCAGTCGGCCTCTTCGACGAGTTTTCCTTCGACGAGTTGCCCTATGACGAATGGGCCTATTCGACGAATGGGCCGCCGACGAGTTGGCCGTCGACGAGTTGGCTTTCGACGAGTTGGCCTAGACCCACTTTGCATACATCTACAGGAACGTTCCTACAGGAGAGTTTGAATGTGCTTGTGTTCGATGACCCTTTTCGAGTTAAGAACGTGGAACGGATAATTGATTTTCTGAAAGATCATCCTGACAGGTGTCTTTTGGCCTTCTCAATCGATATAAAAGATCTGTATTACTCGCTCACGCATGACAAGTTGATGGCAAGTGTTGAAGACTGCATCGACAGGCACGGTTATGTGCCGTTTCAAAACGAAGCAGGGCTTAGTGTGAGTACGTTTTTAGAGCTCCTAGTTTTTTATTTAAGGTCGATGTTTGCGACCTGGGATGAAAAGGGTTTTATTCAAAAGAATGGTCTGTGCATAGGGTCGTATAGCCCCTGTGCTGAGCGACATCTAACTCGCGTTTTATGATAGAGTCCTGTCTAGAAAAACTAGAAAGTTCTAAGGTTGCAAGAACTTTTAGGTTCGTGGATGATTCTCTAGTATTATTTGATTGTAATAAGGAGGCCTTTGGGGCAGAGGTTTCGCACGTTTTGGCCACTTTTAGTGATAACCTTGAACCACTCATTTTGACTCACGAGCTGCCCGTAAATAGCTTCATTAGGGTTCTAGACCTCTGCCTTCACTCTCCTGATACTCACGCGTGTTGGGTATATGAACCAAGAAGTAACAAATCACTTTTGCCGTTTTCATCGGCGTGCATTAAACTAGTAAGAAGGATAGTTAACCTGTGTTTCCAGAGTGCATTGTACAAATCTTGCTCACACCAGGTTGATATAAGTTTTACTAAACAGTCTTCTAGACTCCGAACTGCTGGCTATTAGTCCTACCCACTAACTGCAGTGGCTGAGACCTTGCTAAAGAAAAGGCGTAGTAACTGCACTTTGAAGGCAAGGCAAGTGCACAAAAATGTCACTTTTGTACCGCACCTTCACGGCATCTCACATAACCTGAAGAAAGTGGGAAGTCGAGTGGCTGTAGAGGTGGTGTTCTCAGCACAAAATAAGCTGGCCGGGTTTCGCAGAAAAGTAAATTCAGATGTTAAAAGAAGATCGGGTGCACTAAGAAACACCGAGATCAATTCGTGGCTTGTGTGTATGGTATTGTCGATTCCATTCCATTATCTTGCAGCCATCGTTATGTTGGTCAAACAAGAAGGTGCGTCAACGATCGGCTCAGAGAACACCGATATAACGCTTTTAAAGTTGTGTCGGGTCACCTCGGGGTGCACTGCAAACATTGCAGTTGCATCCTAGTCTTCGGTAAGTGTCAAATGTTTTTTTTTTTGTTTTTTTTTTAAATAAAGACCGATTTACGCGTGAAATTAAAGAAGCTCGTGACCTCGCGAAACTTGGACCAGACCAGACTTGTACGTAATCCGTTACAAGTAACGAAATTACTTGTAATCCCTTACATTTATCAGTAATTTAGTAACGGAATAATTACATATTTTCTAGAGTAATTTTAAAGTAATTCCGTTACATTTTTACGTAACGGATTCCTTGTAATCCGTTACATTTTTTTTTCAGAACTCCCCCCCCCCCTCTTTTAGAAGAAAGGGTTGTTTTTATTTTGGTAAAGTCGAGCGCTGTGACACCGCAAAGGGAGGCTTGGCACTCTTCAGTTCCGCAAAGCCTTTTTTTTTTTTTTTGCAACACTAACCGCCGAATTCAGAGGTAACCGGACAAAAGCTCACCGGACAAAAGCTCACCGGACAGAAGCTCACCGGACAAAAGCTCACCGGACAAAAGCTCACCCGTTTTTTGACGGACCCGGACAAAAGCTCACCCATTATTTTACAGACCCGGACAAAAGCTCACCTCGATTTTTTTTTTTTTGCTACCCGGGCGAGACACGGGCTGAAACAAAGTGCGGACGCGATGGACATTGGACCATTTTTAGGAGAACTTGTACTGCATCCACCATTGAGTTGCAAATTTGAAAAAAAAAAATACTTTGAAAGAACGGGAGTTGGGTCTTTTGGAAAAGTACAAGACAGATGACCAATTTAGAAAACTGTGCGGGATTTTAGACAGGCTCGCGTTCCTTCCACCGCAGCTTGTTCCACAAGAACTAACCACAAGGGAAAAGTATACCGGTGACATCGGCTACCTGCTGGACTATTTTGATGGCACGTATGTCAACGGCCGCTTCCGTTATGCTTCTGTTCCATTTGCGGCGGCACCCAGAGCGAATTCTTCCCTTCGCCTGACTCAGCGCCGACGACGACCGGAGTTTCCCCCGTTACGGTGGAATATTTACGACGCCACTCTTCAAGATAAAGACCGGATGAACAACACCTGCGAAGGATGGAGTACCGGGTTCCAGAAGCTCATCGGCCACGCCCATCCAAGCGTCTTGAGGCTGATTGAATGCCTACAGCAAAATCAGGCGCTCGTTGCCACGGCATTGACACAACCCCGGAGAAATGAGCCTACAGTAAAGCGGGTGCGAAAAACCACTCTGCGCCTGCAGAATCGTTTTAGAAATATTTGCGAGGGCTTGCATGCACATCGAGATCTACCAAGACTGCTGGAGCTAGTAGGGGACTGCATTCGCTCCTAACCAATCGATAAATAAACTTGTTTGTATTACAATCAACAAACCATGCGCCTGTCAGATTTAATTTATCGTTGCCTTTTTGTGTCGCACGCATGCACCTAAGTTGTCCGCACTCGTGTTAAGACCAACATGAAATCTTCTCGTGGTGAGCTTTTGTCCGGGTCTGTGAAAAATGGGTGAGCTTTTGTCCGGGTCTGTGAAAAAATGGGTGAGCTTTTGTCCGGTGAGCTTTTGTCCGGTGAGCTTCTGTCCGGTGAGCTCTTGTCCGGTGAGCTTTTGTCCGGGATTCGAATTCAGAAACCTCACTCAAACTACACTCACACTTAAGGGCCGCTCCACTTCCTCGAGGAATGCGCGAGGGCCGGCGCTGGCCAATCGCGAGGACGGACCCGCCGTCGCGATTGGCCAGCGCCGGCCCTCGCGCCTTCCTCGAGGAAGTGGAGGGGCCCTTAAGTGTGAGTGTAGTTTGAGTGATGTTTCTGAATTCGGCGGTAAGCCCCTGAATCTTTTTTTTTTTTTAGACCTTAACAACAATGTCAAAAAATCGAAATGAACATTTCTACAAATATAAGAAAAAAAAAAGGGGGGGGGGGGGCGGGAGGCAAGTTATATCCGCTTTTTTTAGTCCCTTTGTTTTTCTTTGCGATCGAAGGCGGGGCGAGGCGGACACCAAGTGATTGTGTGCCTCTTCGAGAAGCTCGAGGCGGTGAGTGCACAGACAAGAATTAACAATATCCTTCTCGGTTATAGTGACTACGACCATTTTCATAGTGTCACTGAACGAGACAACGCTCCGTCTACCCTAAAATCCACTAAAAGGGATGTGATAATATGTGAAGGTGATAATATGTGAAGGTGTTATTGCCACAAGCACCCTCGTTCGTTGCTGCACCCTTATCATCTTCTCTTAGGAAACAGGATGTATTTTTTTCTGCTTCTTTCACCCGATTTGACCCTGTTTTAAGAGCTACTTACTCTTTTGTAGTCCAACTTCTAGGGTTGGCCTACTTAATTTGTGAGTTCCAGCCACGTTATCTGCATCTCAGTCACCATTTGTGTGAGTCTGCTTTTTGCGAGCACTTCGAAAATGGTAATGGTCTTTCTTTTTTCTTCTCCCTGTTTTTACCCCAGCAGGACGCATCTTATCTAAAGCAGATATTTTTACATACAAAACATAATGGTGGCTGACATAGACTTGATATTCTGGGCTTGAGGAGAGAGTGAAACTCGTGAGTGGGGCCATAGCGCGGCTTACTTAGTTCTCTGCACATCGCTGCCCGTGGCATCAGCAGACGTCTATCTGGAGAACATCGGAGTAAACTGCAGTCGGTTCGTGCTCTGTGCGTTTTTGAACGGCATCAAGAAAGGTACACACGGCAAACGCGCGTTTACATTTCCTTGTTTTAATCGACGTTCTAATTAATTGCTGTTATGAGTGTCCTTTTTTTTTTCTTTCCACCCTTTTTTATTCACCAACGTCTCAACCGAGGCTTGACCTGTTCAGAACCAAAGGAAGCAGAATATCGATAATACCTTACTGATACAACTATGTTTTGCTATTGTCTGGCAGTATATGCCGGTATACTAAGATGGACATAAATTAATTCTTATTCTAGTTTTGGCAAGTTGTATGGTGACTTCTACAGCTTCGCGATTTCGACAATGGAAAATTTCAGTAGATTGGTCCGATGACTTCGATAACGATACCCGATACTCCGCCGCCGCACATGCGCATTCATCATAACGTTATCGGGGGTATGGAGATATCGGAACGATCTACTAAAACACTCGAATATCAGGCAACGGCTGCTACGACGAAGCTTTGATCTATCTTCGAAGTAAATAGTACTTCCATTGCTTCGCTGAAGAAGCTCAATGCAGAGCATAAAGCATTTGTGGGGAATAATATGCCACTTCCATACAGTGCCTCAGTTCAAAGGGTGTTCAGCATAACAGTCGACATCTTCAGCAAGAAATAGTGCAAAATGTCTGACGAGACTTTCGAGAGTCAGCTGTTGCTCAGAATACTCAAGAGCATTAAATGGAACAGGTTGCAACCATAAGAACTTGAATAACCCTCTTCCCTTTGTTTCTTAATTGTAGACCATATTGTTGAAAGTAACGGGTTCCGGAAGAAATGTCCCCGGAAAAAACGTCCCCGGAAAAAATGTCCCCGGAAAAAAAGTCCCCGGAAAATATGTCCCCGGAAAAAAAGGCCCCAGGTGGAAAGTAGGAAAAAATGGCCCCAAAGGCGCATTTGTTCCACTGCCGCACGAGACGCTTTTGACTTTTGTGTATGAATCTAGAGTGTGTCATTTAATTCCTGATTTTGTAACATTGCATCTCAACTGTTTTTCTTTGTTTTTTCATTGTGAAATAAACATTTATAACACTTCTTGCCAAAACCAAATTATTGTGTTCGGGAAATTCGAGAAGTACTTGTGTACCATTTCCCAATAGGTAAAAAGCGCGATGTTTTTGTGTTTGTTTTTTATTGTGAAATAAACATTTATAACACTTCTAGCCGAACCCAAATGATTGTATTTGGGAAATGTGGGAGGTACTTGTGTACTATTTCCAAATAGGTAAAAAGCGCGACACTTAAAGGGGGGGTGCAACGATTTCCGGACTTCGGTCAAAGATTTGTGGAAGTTGCCCTCTGACACTTCTGAACTAAAGAACAGAAAACCGATTTCGCCTGCGTGTCCTAGTTGTTGCGCAAAAAAAAGATAAATATTGGCAATTCGGGCACCCCTCAACTCACTCCCAGTCTTCAGGGTCACACCTGGTCGCACTCCCAGTGACGTCATTCGGAGTGCCGTGTAGGTTCCCGTGTTCTATCTCGGAGGACGCTTCCGCTCCCTCTCTTTGCTGACATTAGCGGGCGTTATGCTGCAGCTTAGAGCCGAGCGAGGTCACGTAATCTTTTCGCCGTAGTTCCTTCGGCTGCCACTTGGGGCTGCAGGTGGGCGAAAAAGCTCGACTTTTGCTTTGCGATTGTGCAGCGGAATCGCGACATTTTTAATGAAGGAGGTGTTTTCTCTATCCTCCGAGGCACGATAAACAACGTAAAAATGACAAGATGCAAATTCTTTTAATAATAAAATCGTTGCACCGCCCCTTTAACGCGAACAAGCGATCACTAGCTTTTTTTATCTTTCTCTTATAGAAATGAAAGGTTAATTGTCATTAAAGTTATTATAGGTACTGAGAGTGCTTATTTGTGGATATTATGCAGACGGTAAAATTTCGTTCCCACTAATACTCTTTCTAAGTAAAATTTGAAAATACGCCGATGTCGTGTTCGCGCTGAGAGTGTCACGATGTGTAAATACTTTACGGAATTGTATATTTCCCTATTTGTTGGGGCCGTTTTTTCCTACTTGCCACACAATGCCTTCTCCCCAAGGACATATGACAGGACCGCCCGAAGGCCATGAGGATCAGGGAAACCCAGAGATAAAAAATTCTTTGGGGACATTTTTTCCTACTTTCCACCTGGGGCCTTTTTTTCCGGGGACATTTTGTCCGGGGACTTTTTTTCCGGGGACATTTTTTCCGGGGCCAATTTTTCCGGGGACTTTTTTTCCTACACCCGAAAGTAACGCCACGAAAGTAACGGATTACTTTTTGGGGTAACGGTCACTTACTTTTATGGGAGAGTAATTGTAATTGTAATAAATTACAATTTAGCCTTGAGTAATTGTAACGGTAATTCCTTACAATTTTTCAGTAACGTGTACAAGTCTGGACCAGACTGTGTTAGCGCCCGTCGCTCGCGCTTTAAGGTAAAGAGCGGCAGTACTTGGAGCGAGGAGGGCAAATCATTAACGGTGTTGTATTGAACACGTGGTATGCTTTTCAAGTGCTTTGCTTGATTTATTTGGTGTGGCATGTATGCTTTTTTTACCGGATGCTAACATAAATAAATCTTCAGTTGAGAGTCAGCGCTGTGTCCTGTCGGTTACCTTTTACTTTGTCCTCGTATTTGCGCTGTTTTGTGTTTAATTAAACCTAAGGCACTGTGGAATTGTAATAGATATGAAGCGGTAAGAGGTTTATGGAAAGGAGTAATAATGCCTGGATTAGCTTCTGGCAATGTGGTACTTTCCTTAAAGGGGCCCTCCAACAGTATTTGAGCGTCTACTTTTTTTTGCGGTTTCTCCACGCTAGTGGTCCCGGAAACCCAGTAGACAACGAAAGAGTTTAAAAATATTAGCGCATCATATTTTAATTTGACAACTCGGAAACACCTCCTCCGACGGTGGCGCCGCGAGGTGCCGAATGCGCGCGCATAACGGCGCTCCCTTTCACTATACGTCACATTCCCTGGGTTTCGTGATTGGCGAGAGCCGTCCCAGAAATTTTGAAGCGGAATAAAGTATATCACACGTTAACCGTCATTATTTCTCTAAAAAGTCGTTTTTATAGAGCTAATAAAGTTTCAAAGTAAAGTTCAAAAAGGGCGAAAACAACGCCTCGTCGTTCATGCGCGCCTCCCAGCGGCGGAGTACCTCCTACTCGCCGAGGTGGCTCCGTTGGCGGAGTTGCGGGAGACGAGCCTTCCGCGGCTGTCGAAGCGGACTGAGGTAGAGACACGTCGCGGCGCTTGCGTGGTGTGTCCTCGTACGGCGCGACGCCCAGCTCCGCACTCCTTTTTAAGAATTCGGCGCTCAAAATCCGATAAGCCCGGTAAATTCATCGATGATGGCAACCCGATTCCAAAGCTACGATGGTTGCAGCGAGGCCTAATGGCCGACCGGGCCGACGGGCTATCAACCAAACTCGCGTCCAATTGGCCAACCGCTTTGCTCCAATCGCTAAACTGTTTCATTTTACGTCATGAAGCGCAATGTTTTGCTTATTTAAAGTTGTTTTCTGCAATATTTAATTTGTTAATAACTCAGAAAATATTGCGAATTTCTGTAATATTTTTTTCCCTCGGTGTTCCTGCTTTCATGGAGCTCCGTTTCAGCGCGAACTTCAAACCAGTCAAAAAATTGTTGGTGGGCCCCTTTAAAGTAAGAGGTTTAATCGGGATTGGAGATTCGACAAAGGAGTATGGCCAGATTGGTACTAGGAGCATTCGAAGACACGCCAAATCAGGAGATACAAGGGGACATAAGCCAATCGTTTTTTTTTTTTTTTTGAGAGAAGAGGGGCAATTAGTAAATTGAAAATTGAACAATAGTTAACTGAAATAGATAATACGCGGTAGGCATGTAAACTAAACAAGCAAGTAGATTGTGAATACGTCTTTTTCGGACGATGGTCCGCGGACAGTTTAAAAGTTGAAAGTTAGGGCTGTGCGCACTATAAGGTATTTTGTTTTTGGAGATTGTTCATTTATGACGAGACGTGACAGAATTTGTGAATGAAAGAGAATGTTAATAAGGATTTATATATAATACGAGCTACTTTGTCTACGAAAGCCGACATTTGTCAAGGAGTGCAGTGTATGAGAAGATTTTCGTGTTGACTAAGCACCAGGTGCGGACTATTCTCGGCGTGCGGACTTTGCACCGGGCGCGGAGTATCTAAGCAAAATCTAATTTTTGACCCCAACTTTGCTCTCGCGGGCTATACATCGGGAGCGGACTATATGCCGGAAAATACGGTATACACACACAAAATCAAACGTAATCAAGAGGGGAAACATGCACGAACTATGGTGAACAAACATTAACCCAGCAAATTCCCCAACTTCTAAACATGCATCCTCAAATTCTGGAAATAGCTGAAGGAGTAAATTCAATAGATACATTCAGAACAAGAATAAACGAATATATTTTGTAGCATGAATAATATATTGCATAAAAATGTGTAAAAAACCTTGATTTTTTTATTGCTTTTATCTGTGTTGCCGCTCTGAAACCTTTATGGGGCTCGGGACCTTGGTCAGGTGTTATTAAGTACCTTTTGTCCCTGCTACCCCACCCCAAAATGACTAATAAATGAAATGAAATAAAATAAAAATGGACGAACAGAACCAGAAAACTGACATATAAATACCTACACACGAGTGGATGGCTAGAAAAACTAGTTCAGTTGAAAAAGAAAAGAAAATTAGCAGAAAGTAACAAGTGGGAAGGAAGAATGCAAGAAAAATTAGATTTAGCAATGGTCACAAAAACAAGAAATAACAAAGAAGAAAGTTTTCAATTTTTCACGGGTAAACATTTTACTGTTAGAGGGATCAATTAAAAAAAGAGACCCATATTAGTGACAGCGAGACGCTAAAGATGTGGCCTTAAAGTGCTCGGCTCACGGGGCTTCATCCCGACCTCCTTGAAGGGGCGACGAATTTTGGTTGGAGCGCATCCGTGGGTTTTTCTGGCAAGTATGAAAGAAGAGATTAACAAAATATAAAATCCTAAAAAGGATGTTAGAAGATTGGTGAAGAATGTCTGGGGAAATGTTGTAATACGTCCTTTTTAAAATTTCAACCTTGTTAACGTCGATCTGAAAATGCTGTAAAGTGTCGCGCGCAAAAGACGCCATAAAAATAGCAAGTCTCTCAACTGTATACAGTATTTTGGACGTGAGTACTATATCAGTTATAGAGCTGCCAGTTTGTTGGTGTTTTTTTGCGCACGCCACTTTGCAGTATTTTCAGATGGACTGCAAGAGGGCGTAATTGTTTAGGGCGTCTATACACAAAAGAAGTTGCGCGGTCGATTATTTAAGGAGAGACGGAATTTGTAGCCAAATTTAGAGTGGAGGGCAGGGCTGCCAACCTGAGAGAAATTTCCCAGATAAAGGTAATGTTCAGGTCTATGTGGTAATCAGGGAAATCTTGCAAGCTTGAAGGGAATTTCGGGCACCATATATACCTTGAATGTTATAGGTCAATTATGATTAGATTTCGAGATAGCATTGAAGTTTAGCGGCTTTGTCTACATTTAGGCTAATCCCTCCAGCCTTTTGGGGATTTGTTGTGCGACCATCTGGAATCACTGACGAGCACTCGAACGACTTTTTTCGGCAAAGTAATTTTCATCCCTTTTCATCGCCTTCGTGAAAGCTATAGAGGACGGGATCAGCCAAGTCGAAGCTTCTGAGAGTGCCTCTGCGCCTTCTCGAAAAAGAAAGCCTGAGTACATGAAGAAATCCTGCGATATCTAGAGATACAGACTTACCATGGCTAATAATATTTCGTGATGTGCCGTGCACGAAATGGTAGTTGGTGTATGCCCTGTTCCCTAGTTTTGAGTACTAGAACTCTCGCTTGCGTTGCAACTTTTGTATCGGACATTGAAGTTATTATGCAATGCCATGTTCTCATGCCATGTTCTCACATCTAAGGTGAAGATAGGGTTTCATTCGTCAGTATGAATCTCCCGGTAACACTTCCCCTCGCCAGATTTGCTTTGGCCGCAGTTTTGACCCGAGAAATTTATTTTTTGCGAAACGAATGCGAGGCGTAAAGGCAACGTAATATATCTTTCACCGTAAAAATGGAAGTAATGCAAAAAGACAACAGCGAATAATTTGCATTATATATTTATTTTGGCAAGCGAGGGGAATTTTGAGAGAAAAAGGGAAATTCCAGGCGTTCGTTAGAAAAATTCGGACAGAAATAGGGACATTCCAAGCGTTCGTTAGGGAAATTCGGACTTTCCGTGTTGGCAGCCCTGGTGAAGGGGTGTAAATGTTGCCAGTCTATGCTGGTGCAAGCTATCTCGTGATACAAAGGGTATAGGCAATACTACATAGTTATTCATTCATTGTATGATAGAAAACATAGGCTTGCGTTAAATGCTCTGGTTGTCTTCACAGTACAAGAAAAAGAAACAGACTGAAGAGGACATTGCTGAACAGAATCAGCAAACCACTCAGGCTGAGCGTGATCATCGTGCCAATGAGGCAACGAGACGAAAAAGAGAGAATAGCTTTTGGCTAGGGAAAAAGAAGCAAGGTGGCCTCATTATGATACCGCCAAAGGCTGAGTAAGAAAACAAGCTTCTTCTCAATTAAAAAGAAAATAGCCTTCCCCAAAAACAACAACAACCTCGAAATGCTATCACATTTTCACGTAGTCTGCAGTGAAGCACCGGAGAAAGAGACCCATTTTTTATTTGGTGGTTTTTCCACGTCCACGTTTGTATAAACCATAGGATTGAGACGAAATCTTGTAGACCTTGAGATGGGTCTACAAGGTGTACAGGTAGAGTTTCTAGGGTTACAACATTGTTCCCCATCTCACGGTCTACAAGACGTCGATTCATTTCCAGCTCGCCTGCACTCTATCACTGCTTACAATGATTGAGACATCGCACCTCTCGCATGGCTGTGGTATTGCAATGCATCACTAAGCCAGCGATGCATTACTTTCGCAGCACCTATGCATGTATATCTGTCTCGACAGCCGTGAGTAGCCTGATGCATTTTTTTTTCAATTCACTAAGCGCTGGCACTTACTCCAGGCCAAGTTAGAGATTGCGAGTGGCCTTATGATTTATAGCCCCTTTTCCAAAGTCACGTGCCCATTGTTAAAAAATCTGAAGCACTCCACAATGGCGGACGACATCGGAGAACGCAAGTTTCTAAAACAACGTAGGCTAGAAATAAAGTGGTGTTGGCAGACTTTCTAGGGTTTAAAACATTGGCGGTGTTTTATTTGTTCTCCATTGAACAGAGATTCCACAGCCTCCAACAGAGGGCACACTTTAGAAAGGGGTCTAGAGCGGGTAATCACCGGACGCCATATTTGAGGGCGTTGTTCAGAGCGCGTGCTCAGAACGAGGTCACATTAATAGCCTGCTAAGACCGGCAATCTTGAAGGTGAGGAATGCACATTGCAAAAGAACTGTGGAGGTTAGCCGTCACCACGCGCTCAATAGAAGCGCACACAGCTAAGTCGACCGATGAATACTTCCTATACAAGCAACATACATTTTTGGAATTAGATTTTTATGAATATCAATTGCAAGGCTTGTACGGTGAACAATAAAATATGAAGCGAGCTCGAAACGCTCGGCTGTGCACGCCCGATATGCTAATGGCGCTGTACTTGATCCATCGTAGCAATCACGTTATTTTTTTGTTTTTTACTGCGGAAAACGGTATTTCGTTTTGAGGGAGTAGTCTGATCAGTGCGGGTACAAAGACTACACTCTATCTTTAACGCAAACCCCGGAGTCGTGACCCGCAGAGACAGACCGGAACGATGCAGGATCCAATTCATCTTTCGCGGGACGGCGCAGATTGAGCCCGCGATTTAGTGATAGCAAAGATAGATCAGGTTATGGGCCCCACATCAGTCGCCACAGACAACTCTATTGTTGGTTGTAAAAGATGTGCAGCAGAATATGTCGGGGAAGGTGGGGTTCTACTGAACACAATACAAAAAGGACAACACGAATGAAGATGACAAACAAGACCACCGAACGCGTTCACCTACAAGTGCGATGAATCATCTGTGGGAGTATACTATTAGATAAGTTTCCGGAGTAATCTATGTTCTTCGCAGACCTCGCCTTTACAACGAAACACCAAGACTGCGTGTGTGTGTGTGTGTGTGTGTGTGTGTGTGTGTGTGTGTGTGTGTGCGTGCGTGCGTGCGTGCGTGCGTGCGTGCGTGCGTGCGTGCGTGCGTGCGTGCGTGCGTGCGTGTGTGCGTACGTGCGCGTGTGTGTGTGTGTGTGTGTCTGTGTGTGTGTGTGTGTGTGTGTGTGTGTGTGTGTGTGTGTGTGTGTGTGTGTGTGTGTGTGTGTGTGTGTGTGTGTGTGTGGCGGGAAGGGGGGGAGGGAGAGGTTTTTTTTTAAAATGTATTCCTTGTTTGATTGATGGCCTCATCATAGAGCTAAGTATTCCGTTTGAGTGATTTTCATGGGGATGCGATTTGACACGTTTCTTGTGCTTCATATATTTACATCCGTACTGGTCTCCTTCACGCCTGTTGCTACCTAGTGACGAATTAAGATGACCAGATTTATTTTTTTGATCTTATACCTAAAGTCATATATTTTTTACTCCTGGCATGTCAGATAGTTCACTGTGCTCACTCATTAGTGGTTAAAGAGACCCCGTTTCGCCTAATTTGCGATGAATTGAGAAGAGTACACAACTAAGCGCTTACTCAGAAAAAGCTGCCCATATGGCAAGGGGAAAAAACATGCTGTAGGGTGATTCCACGTCAGTTCATGCAATGATGGTCCGGGTCATAATTTAGATATTTTTGTTGAAAATATATATGAAAGCCATGTTTTTGGGAGGAAAATTCAGCTATATATGAAGGCCGTAACAATTTTTTGTCGCTGAGATATAAAATCGAGAAGCTCGAGGCGTGGAAATTGAGACGATGTCAGAATGCTAATTTGCACAGTCATCATTTTCTCATCGAAGCTTTCACGTCACCATAACTTTTGTAATACGTTTTACAAAAAATATACAACACATACACAAAAAATTAGAAATATCAATAAAATATTTCTATGCAAACAAATAAATCAAACATGGAATAAAAAAGCGTTTAAAAAACATATTCACAATTTTTTTTTCTCAAATAAACCATCTTTCATAATACTTTACAAAACATATCAAAATGCGCGTCTTTAAATATTCTTTACGAATGTATAAAAATAATATGCTCACCCTTAATTATCTTTTTGTTATTAACGCGGAAATGCGGGGGATTTCTCAAAATGTGGCAAGATTCGGCGTCGATATATAAAAACACCACCTTTTATTTTCTTTAAACTCCCCCTGGCACTTTTCAGTGACTTGAACCAACCTTTGATGGCAAATGGTTGAGTAACATATGACCTCCGAACGGGAAAAGCTACGACAAACCTTCATTCGGAGCGAGCCGACGTCTTCGTCATAGCGGCTTTGCCGCACAGCACCAAACATTTTGAGCGTTAGTTATGGCATGTATTTTATATTATTAAAATTCTTTTTTTCATAAGGGGGGAGTATTGGTGACGCGAAAAGGGACTTTTAGCTGGAATGCCATTAATTAGCTTACAATTCACAGAAACAAAACGGCCCCACTCTGCAAATTCGCTAACTATGCATAGGTAAGCTTAAAACTCTCAGTCGCGCGAGTGGCCATGTATGCATCCGGCCTCTCGGCACATGATGACTTCCAGAGATGAGATGCCTGGATTCCTCTCACAGGTTTTACGGTGGTCCACTCTGCTTGCTTCACCACATGAATCTCTCGAACCCGTTCTGCAGACAGGTGGAACATGTAGACATTTGTTACTTTTTTTACGTAGCACTTCCACAAAGTCTTTAGCGGTGACAATCCTTGAGTTGAGCGAAGATTTAAAGTTGGTGAGTGTTGCGTGGCATTTAAGAACACCACCTACTCCATCACAAGCGCTTTTTCAGTGTCCAGTGGCTGAAAAGATCCTTCTCGCCGAAGAGTACGGCTTCCGAGACAATTCGTGCAATCGGAAGCGATTCCTGAAATGCGCCGCCGCTCCGTCTGATACAAAAATTATTTTAGAAAAGACTGGGTAATGTTCATCAACATACTATTTTATAGACCTTGTGGCTAGAAGAGCGTAAGCTGTGTCATGTGTCGTGTACCATCGCTGACAACGGCAAAGCTTTGTGTGCCTTGCGTGGACGTAACCACACTTGTGAAGGGAGATACTTGAGTTTTTTTTTAATGAAAACTCTGCACTTCGGTTGGGAAGAGTACTGTCCACTTTTCCGCAAAATCAAAGTGGAACATCACTGCCTTGGGTGGTAAGGCGTTTTTGTGTCATGTATTAGGCTTCGTTGAAGGTCACGGATGTAAGAATGCCTCATATACTGTTCCCTCTCCATTTCACGTAAGAAGGCGGAAGTGTCCATAGCCTTTTTGACGAGTTTGACGGCGTCCCATATCGCAAAACAGATCTCTTCGCCTTCGTCGAGATGGAGCGACTGCAGCGAGATGCTCTGCGTTTTTGGGCACCTTTCGCAACGGCGCAGGAAGCAATCGTTCTGTGGAGCGCAGCATAGGTAGATGCGCTTGAGGTAGGGTGACCAGACGTCCCGTTTTCGTTGGGACAGTCCAGTTTTTAATGTCCACTTCTGTCGTCCCGTCTTTTTATTCCAATATAGAATCATGTCCCGTTTTCGCAGGAGTACATAGTTTCGATATTGGCACCAAGCGAGTAGAAGCAAACCGAAACTATGCCTATTCGTTATAAGTATATTTTACAAAAATAACCGTAGGTACTTTAAATTATTTACCCAGGAAGTAAAATTGAGGACTGTTCTTGCCCACAAGCACCTTTTCTCTCGCGAAGACGCGTGTGTAGAAATGTTTTTTTTTTAGTTACTGGATAAAACACGGGTGTAGGTAGCACGCGTGTAGAATTTCATTAAATGTTTTCTCCCAATCTCAAACATTAGTACACGCTCCCCCCCCCCCCCCCCCCTTTGTTTTCCGCTGGGATGTCCCGTTTTCTGCCTTGAGGAATACGGACACCCTAGCTTGAGGTCATCTTCAGTAAATGTCTTCTTTGGGTCATTTGTCATTGCCGTTAAAAGCAACTGAAAATTGACGCAATATATGCATGCGCACACCTCGTGCTCGGGACTTTTTTTTTACCCGTTTTGGTCGTAGGGAATAAAATTTGGAGATGCCTAGCTCTGGATGGTGATGGTCCTTCCTTAACAGCTGGTAAGCTTCCTTAATCGAGAGGTCATAAACAATTTTACCATTTTGGACATGTCGATCGTTGGTCACGGCTTTTACGACGTCCTTTTTGTTTTTGTCTTTGAACAGAGCATGCGAGGTCGTCGCGTGTGTAGTACTCAATTGCAACCCTCACATCTTTGGCATTCGCCTTTTTCCCCATGTAGGGATCAGGGGTTCCCACTCACCACCTCTACGCTTCAGTTTTCTTGTTTGATCAATCATGTAGGCAGTCATTTCCGGCACCAGACGCAATATTTTTTTCTTCGAGATGCTTGGTGGCAGAAGCGTGTACAATCGCTTGCGTTCCTGGTGGAAACTGCATGCCTTTAGCGCTTCGCGGAACGCGTCAAACAACTCCGCGCAGTGCTCACAACTGTCTTCGAGTTCGAGAGTTTCGTGCGGTGAAGCAAGCAAAGTGGACCACCGTAAAACCTGTGAGAGGAATCCAGGCATCTCATCTGTGGAAGTCATCGTATGCCGAGAGGCCGGATGTATACATGGCCACTTGCGCAACTGGGAGTTTTAAGCTTATGTATGCATAGTTCGAGAATTTGAAGAGTGGGGCCGTTTTGTTTCTGTGAATTGTAAGCTAATTAATGGTATTCCAGCTCAAACTCCCTTTTCGCGTCAGTTATGCTCACCCCTTATAAAAAAAAAAAAAGAATTTTAATAATATAAAACACCTGCCATAACTAACGTTCAAAATGTTTGGTGCTGTGCGCCAAAGCCGCTATGACGAAGACGTCGGCTCGCTCCGAGTGATGGTTAGTGGTAGCTTTTCCCGTTCGGAGGTCATATGTTACTCAATCTTTTGCCATGACAGGTCAGTTCAAGTCACTGCAAAGTGCCAAGGGGAGTTAAAAAAAAAAAATAAAAGCTGGAGTTTGTTTAAATATTGACGCCCAATCTTGCCACATTTTGAGAAATCAGCCGCACATCCGCGTTAAGAACAAAAAGAGAATTAAGGGTGGGCACATTATCTTTATATATTCGTAAAGAACATTTAAAGACGCGAATTTTGATATGTTTTGTGAAGTATTATGAAAGGTGGTTTATTTTCAAAAAAATCTGTGAATATGTATCTTAAACGCGTTTTTATGCCATGTTGGATATTTTTGTTTCCATAGGAATATTTTATTGATATTTTTAATTTGTTCTGTATGTGTCGTATATGTTTTTTAAGACGTATTAAAAAGTTATGGTGACGTGGACGTTTCAATGAGGAAATGACGACTGTGCAAAGTAGCATCGTGGAATCTTCTCAATTTCCACGCCTCGAGCATCTCTATTTTATATCTCAGCGAAAAAAAATTGTTACGGCGTTCACATATAGCTGAATGTTCCTCCCAGAAACACGGCGCTTTCATATATATTTTTAACAAAAATATCCAACTTATGACCCGGACCATCATTGCATGAATTGACGTGGAATCACCCTGTAGGAAGGCGTCCCACGAATGGAATAGGGGAGTTTCCTACATTTCTAGTTTGCCCGCTCTTGGTACCGTGCAAAAGGCAATTGAACTTACCGAAGATTCTGAACAAACATTTATTCGGGACAAATCAAACGTAGGTCAAAAATCCCAACCCTTTTTTTTATTTACACGACGCTATCCTATTGAAATATTGTTTCAACTATTTGTTTCTTTATAAATATTTTCTATGGCCACAGTCAAATTTACAGCGTAGACACTCTTGTTTGAAGTTTGCATCCGTCGGTATCTTTTATCTAAGGTCAATCTCGTGAAGATACGCATAATGCCCGTTAATAGAAGTTGTTCTCTTATAATCAGCTTAAACCAATAAATCTTTTATGCCGTATTAATGTATTTTTCAGGACAACCAATGCATCATACTGGGAACATGTTGACGCGATCCACTCAGATGTGCGCACACAAAAGCTTCATCCTGATGTTTGTGCCATGCGAGCCAAACACTCACTATTCAAATTCTCGAACACAAATGATGTGCTGCACTCTTTCTTGAAGTACCGTCATTAATCTTTCCGTTGCAAAAGCAACACACCGAGAAAAAAAAAAATACATCAAAGGGCACTCAACCTCACAGCACGGTCACCGTTAAGATAAAAAGAAAAGCCCTCTAGAGAAGCCATATCCACAGCGCTCACGGTTCAATACACAGACACCGATAATGGACGTCATCGTATTGTCCTCCAGACACTTTGAACGTAGGGGTGGAACAAAGACAAAGCAGCGCATCGATTCCAAAGTCTTCGTTGAGACAAAAGAGGCGGCCTTTCCGATGGATTCACTGACACACTCCATCCATTCCCGAGTTGAAAGCACAGAGGAACGTGCGTTCCTTCTGGACCAATAACAATTCTAATTCTTCAATGCAGTTTTATGCTTAGCGGATGCAGTTGGGTCACGTGAAACAATGCCTATCGCTGGTAGGTCCAGTCCGCACGGAAGCTTCTACACCGCTGCCACCTTGAAGGGGGTGTAAACACAGTATGGCAACTGCTGTCGACGCTGTTGACTCTCAAAGACGGGCCAGGCAGTTCCAGGAGGTATGGTACCGCGGGGTCCTTTCTAGCGTGTCGGGCTGAAATTAGGGGTCTGCGAGGACCAATGTTTGGGAAGAAAGCTGTGGCGTGGGGCGGTGCAGGCGTCGGGACATTGGCTGTCACGCCGCGGTTGCTTCGCTTGCCGTTCGCGCTAGAAGAGGGGGGTTTGTCTTGGACGGAGGCGGAGTTGGTGCACGATGCAGGCCACACACGGCATTCTCCGAAAGAAAAGGTCGGACTCTGTCCGTTCTGCACGCTGTCTTCGAGACCGTGTCGTCGCCGGTTGTGTTGTTCTGCGCTGTCTTCGGGTAGCGTATTTTGTTTGTTCTTTTGGAGCGAGAATTGTGGGCGATTCAGAAGAAGACCGAAAAGTATTACGAAATCTAAGATGCAGAGTTTACTGAGTGGCAACTCACTGAATTCTCGCTACTCATTCAACCGTTTTGGGCTCTTTTGCATATTTGTTTGAAATCGAGCTGGCATTGATTGCTTCTTTTTACACCGACGCAGCGTCTCGCACTTCTCAGTAGGCAATGTGTTCGAGATATGAGGTCTTGACCTTCTGAGGTACTTAGTATTTGACGAACCTTCTTTCTGAGACAGCAGCTCGAGCTCCTTAATTCTGGTGCTTGTTCAACGAAATGGGGATGAGGCGAATATTTAATCTCAGTCGAACGATTTATTATAGGGAATATCGCAGTAACATGCGTCTCCTAAGAGACGTCGTTTCTTGCTTCATGGAACACACATACAATCCTGAAAACGGGGAATAACTGTAATTTATTTACTGCATATAAACTTGCTACGCCAGGCTTCAAAGTCTAATACCGTAAAACACTTCGCAAAAAGATAGGGCAATGTAGGAAACAGCTACGCCGTGAAAAAAAAGCGACGCGAAAAATAAGCGAGGAATAAAATGCCAACACGTTGAACTAGCTAGGGCAGTCTAAATACGGGTTCAGATAATCACCGTCTGAGTTCGAGACGGCGCTACGAGCGCTTACGATTAGTTAGAGGAGATGCTACCACGGGCTGCAACCAAGGGACCGAGGACCGTGCAGCATGCAATAAGCGGCGTTGTTGAGGACAAGCAAGGCAGCAACACGCAATGGAACAAACTGATCGCGAATGTATGAGCCAGCTTTAAGAGAACTAAAGGTAGCACGACGGCGAATAGCCTCGCAATGAAGTCTCGCGCATCGAGCCGGAAAGAGTAGCAACCAAACATGTTGAGAATATATTTCGGTATTTTTAATCGAGCTTGAATGAGCTGAGCATATGCTATACGGCGAGAAATTGGGGGAGAGCAGCAGCCAAGAGGCACGCGATTACGTCGGAAGACCGAGCTGTGCTTGGCATTATTAGTGGGTAGATGCAAAGCTACTCACTACCCATTTCAAGCAGAGCATGGTTTTGGACGTCCCCACGTGTCCTTATCTCCTCCTCTCGCTCAATTTCTTGACGTACGAAGAAAGACAAGCTTCAACCCGTCATTACATTTCTAAAGTCACTGACAAAGTGGCAACCACAGGGCGTCTTTTTCGAACACGGGCTCGTCCATAGCCTCCTATATACTGACAAAGCCTGGCAGATCGCCACGAAAAGCGGCCGCCAAAATGGAAAAGGTGCAGCGGCAGACAACGGATGAGACGAGAGCCACGTGACTGGCGCCCCGCTGCGGGGAGACGCCGAAACACACTTGTCCCGAGCGAACAAGTTTCGGGTCTTCGCTGCTGCAAAAACTGTGCGCTGACGTCAAGGTTTCCCTAGAGTTCCTGTAGGCTCCCTACGGGAGCCAGAGTTGCGCGTTTGATTCCACATGCCGCGTGCCGCCCTTGCCGCTATTCGCCGAGATCCGATCACGTGACGAGCCGTATCAAGTGTCGTGCAGCAAAGTAGACGTTGCACGCGCCCCGGCGTACGTTCCCAGGCTTTTGAGCCCGCCGCGCGCCTCGAACGCGCGGCGCTGCTATTCGCCGAATTCAGTCACGTGAGGAGCTGGATCCACATGCCATGCGTGAACGCACAACTCTGGCTCCCGTAGGGAGCCTATACAGGAACTCTAGGTTTCCCCAAAGCGCCTTGATGTTTTTGTTACAAGTACCGCCAACCATTGTTGTGGAAACGCGCAAGACACGTGCAACAAGCGGGTGCTCCACCGCTATTCGCTTCCAATGGCCGCTCATTTCAATGCTTCCCGCCATTTCTTCCAAGGGCCACTCATGACACGGGCCTCGTGCACTGGCGCATTTGACGCCACTTGCAAGACAAACGCAAACACATCCAGGGGCTTTAGGTTCCCCAAGAAATAGCTCTTTGATGCTCTCTGCTACCAGATCCTCGCGCTCCAAATCTGCGACCGGGCACTCTATGGCTCCGTCGTCAAACTGCCAGGCTTTGTGAGTAGAGAGGAGGCTATGGCTCGACGCCTTTCACTGTGCTTCGACTGCGCGTGCGCGCCTGAGGGTCACGTGACCCCCTAGCGTTATCGAAGATGGCGAGCATTCGCTGGTGGCGGGACAATCGAAACTCCTCCAGGCCGTTCTCATTCTGCCAGTGGCCATATTCCAACCACGAATAAGTCTTGCTCACACTAATCGTTCACGAGGAACTTACGTTTTCTTTCAGTACGTGGATGTCTGTTCTCCAAAACAAAAGACGCGACGAATACAGAAAATCGACGAGTCGGGATCCGCACCGAGATAGGGCTGTAAATGCACGCTGTGCAGTGTTCCAGGCCGCGGGCATTACAGAAAAATAAAGTAACGAAACGCATTACTCGTTACACGAGATAAAAATAACGCGTTACTGCCTCGCGTTACTTGGACACATATAACGGAAAGAGGTAGTGTAAATCCTTTTTCTCTGTCTAGCATCGCATTCCGCGACCCGCAAAGAGATCGGAGCCTCAAAGACAATCCCCCCCCAGGTTTGCGCCGTGCAGCGCTGTGGCGGATTATTGCTTGCGAAGTACTCGTGGAAATTTCGCAACTACGACGCCGTTCTTGCGACACAACGCAGATTGCGGTGCGAATTTGACAAATTCGCGTATCCGTATTTTGCCAAACTTTCCTTGCGACGCCGGTCTTGCGAAGGGACGGACAACCAATAAAACGCGGCTTGTGAAAGACGTCACTGGTGGTCATAGAAACGTGGGAATGAAAAATACGAAAAAGGCGTCATCTACGTCGTCGTCTTCGAAATTCCCTGCGGGGGTAGGTCGGCGGAATGTGCTCCTCATGAGTGATGTTTTTCGCTGGGGGATGTAAGTTTGAGTTCGGCATTGAGGCGAATTGGCGTTTGCGTACCACGCGAGGGTTGTGGTTGTTTCCTTCGTAAAAATGCAGGCGAGAATGATTGAGGCTTGTGTTCGATCACTTTGCGTATGTTACTCATTACATAGTAGAAATATCCTTTCTTCAAATCTGTTTGGAGATGGCACGAAGGCCTGTCTAGAAACCGAGAAACGATGAACTGCATTTTGTAATTAAAGCTATTTGATAAAAAGCGACTTTCACATTTTATGAAACTCCAACAACTATTGATATGTAAACCCGCGAGACGCGAGCCAAGCGAGTGCTAGATAAAGCAACGCGGCGCCTTGATGGCTCCTTCCAGTGCTGCGGAGCCTTTTTCTTCCGAGGTCCTCACGAGTCACGCGTGGAGTACATTGGATCATCTGCCCCGCTTCTGTTGTTTCATGGGTTCACCAGCGACCGTGGCATGCTTTCAAGCGAGATTTCGTGATAGCGCTCGTGGTGTGCACGCGCGTTCTCTGCCCAAAACAGCAGCTTAAATTTACTATTTTTCGTCGAAATAGTCTCCGTAGAAACAATTCTGCTCCCAGCTGAGTGCTGCTACCCCCCTTCCCCCTTCATTTTGGGATGGTACGAATATGATAAGTGCCTGTGCATTTCTCATATAAATCCTGTGACAATTTGGTTTCGTGCATATTTTGTCATTATTTCACCAACATGATTGTTTTGGCTTTTTTTTTACATCTGGCAACCTTTGTTTTTTTATGCCGTTTCCTTTATCTTTATTTTTGTCATGTTCGCAATCGCTAATATAGTTGTGAACAAAAAAGAAAGCTAAACATTTACGTAAGCTTGTTCATGCTGATCTAGACTGAGGAAGTACAGAATGTGTTTTGCACGTTCACACACACACACGATCTGTGTGTGGTCCAGCGTCGGTCCAGCGTGGCGTTCATTTTATAAAAATCGGCTGATAAAACGCATTCTATGTTAAGTAAAGATACGCTTGGGCATCATAGGCCCAACTAAAACAGGAAACTATCACCTCCCTCTGGGGGATCACAAGGTACGCTGTCAATTTACTTTGGATAATACCTGCCACAAAAGGTGTCCGCCAGTTTGTCCGTAAAAGAGGCAAAAACCACAGCCCATATTATACAAAAATGTTTGACTGATATACAGGCAACAGGTTCAGTGTGAAAATGAACTAGAGAGGTGACATGAGGCAGTGGTGATCCACGAAGAATTTTTTTTATTACTCTCTTCAAATCTTGAAAGATAACAACTAACAAAACGAAAAAGTTGCGCTTACAAAACAAAAAAATCAAGTACTGGGTCACCGTCCTGGCGGACACCAGATAAGAGTAAAGAGGAACATAGCACGTTGCTGGAGTCTTGGGGTGCACTGGCGCAAAAACGCAAATATCTGCGTTTTGCGCCGGTGCTGCGAGGCCGCCCACTCAACTACGCACGCCGCCGACGATCCGAGCACCCCGTATCAATGGCCGGACGAATTTACCCCTACGTGACCCGGAAGCTACAACGCAAGGCACAATGAGAAGGAAACTCACCGTGCCTTCTGTAGTAGTTTCGCCATAACCGCATAACCCCCTACTGCCCACTCCACACTGCAGAGAGGACGAATGCTAAGTTTCTTCGGAGTGTATAAACACACTCCCTCTCAACACTACACTACCCTCCAGCACGTTGCCGATCTCCCTGAACCCGCTAAATGCGCATACTTCGGAGACTACCCAAATAACTCTCATACACCCAAGCTAAGGACTGCAGGGTATAAATTCCAAGGGCGGCAGAGTATAAAATATGGCCACTCCTGGTTAAGCACATTAAGAACGTACATGGACAAGGAGAACCCCTAATTTCATCTTTCTCCCGTAGCACCGGTCTTGGTACAATACAGATGTTTCACTTTTTGTGTTCAAAAGTCCTAGTGGGCCTGACACGCAGGCCGTCTCACACCACAGCGCCCGTTCAAAAGTATCTAACTCACAGCGGCACAGTATTGTTCTCATGATGGCCTCAGCTCCCTGTTCCAACGGAAATAGGCCAGACGATCCTCACACACATGAACTTGAAAACTTTGGAATTTGTCACAATACCCCTGACACTGTTTAGGATTTCAGGCCAGCGCGTTCCCTTTGCCTTGACACGGCACCTCCCTTTAAAAAGTTCCTGCAGTACAGGTCTCTCACGGCGGTGGCCACTGTGTTGCGTTTTCGGGCAGATTGGTTTAGGTGCCGCGGTCTCAGCCTCGGCAGGTGGAACAACGCGTTCTTCTGCTGTGAGGCCTTCTTGCGCCACTGGTCACCAATAATGTTGCCAAAGTGGTCGACTTTATTAGCATAGTCATCTGGCATGTACAACTTGTTGTCTCGTAGGTAGCTGTGCCGTACACAAGCTGCGAGGACGACTCCAGTGTCGTAGTCTGGGAGGAGGCCGATTGGCCTGCGGAGGGTGCGGAATCCAGTAGTCAAAATTCCAAATGCGTTCTCCACGCACCTCCTGGAAGTGGGACAAAGGCAACACTGTGTTTTTGCAATTTTAATGCAAGTTCGACAATTCTACACGTTACCTCGCTCTACACAGTCGATAGTTGAATATCCCAAGATTATCACTGAGCTATCTGTGTAGACCTGAAGATGTTCAACGTATTCATTTTCGAGAGCCACTGCGACAGCTGTGCGGGCGACAGTTGGGTGAATATCTTTTTTCCGAGGCAGGTCTGGAAGTGTTTCACGCACGTCTAGCGGTGGGCGTGTAGAGTGTGGGGGACGTGAAGAATATAACACTCCAGGGCTTCCGATGTTACACTGAAATTGTGCAGCTAGTTGACCAAGATGCGACGATGGTCGTTTCAGCAGGTTGGCAAGAATGTACTGTGCCGACGGGGTCGTGTGCATTCGCACTAGGGAATGCATTGCCACTCTTTCCTTTCGTAGGATGATTGGCTCTTCTTGTGCCTCCGCGAGCGTTGCCACATTTTTCGCGTATGGGGGTAGTCCCAAACAGAGTCGTAAAGCGACGCGGTGAAAACGTTCGAGCGCGTCTAGCTGGGGTCGCCTGATATTCACGAATGGTAGTGCATATAGGAGCTTTGATTGGAGGAGACCTTTGTAGAGTGTCAGCAAACCATCCGGAGGGATACCTCTCTGGCCGTAAGCACGGAAACTCCGGAGGACGCCCAGGAGCTGTCGACACTGTCCTAAGAGTCTTTTCACTGCCGGCCGCCATGTCGCTAGGTCATCGATTAAAAGGCCCAGGTAGAGGTGGGTCCTACTCCTTGCGATTTCTACGCCGTCGAGTGTAATTTTGACGGTCTGTCGCCTGCTCCTGTTGGTGTAGAGGAGAGCGGTCTTTGAAGCAGATAATGTCAGTCCCAGACGAGAAATTTCTTTTGCTGTTTTATCCAGAGCAAACTGAAGAATTTGACCTGTCATGTGTGCCTGGTTGCTTAACCCAACCGTCCAAATTGCGACATCATCCGCATAAATGGCGATGCTTGTCCGTGGCGTAAGTGGATATGTCATTGGCGGAAGCACAGCAGGTAGTGACGCCATTGCCAAATTGAAAAGAAAAGGACTTATCACGCTTCCCTGCGGTACTCCTTGGGTCACATATCTAGGGGCACTTGTTGTTCCCCGGACGTTTACAATAAGGGTCCTGTTTTGAAGAAATGCACGGATGTAAGCGTAAGCTCTACCTGCGATGCCGAAAAGAGTGAGTTGGTGGAGGATGGTGGCATGAGGTAGAGCGTCAAAAGCCTTGTGGATGTCCAAGAAGGCACAGTACATCGTTTTCCCAGCAGCCCGCGCTTCTTCGAAAGATGTTGCTACTTCTCCTATGGCGTCGACCGTAGAGCGATGTGTCCTGAAACCAGACAGTTGGTCAGGAAGTGTCTTGTTGGTGCCAAGTTGCCACGTGAGACGGCGAAGAACGAGGCGCTCGAGGAGTTTACCGACGCAACTTGTCAAGGAGATAGGCCTGTACGATGACAGCAACGCGTGAGGTTTACCAGGCTTCGGGATCGGAATCACATGGGAGCCTTTCCAGACAGCCGGGAGTTCTGCGGTGCGCCACACCTTGTTTAGTGCCTCCAGGAGGGCGGGATGGTGACTCTTATCTAAGTTTCGCAGTGCCTGGTATGTCACTCCATCAGGTCCAGGAGCGCTGCGCTTCGTGCACTTCCGTAGCGCGTATTCTAGTTCGCCTCTGGTGAAGTCGTTATCTAGCTGCATGGGCGCGCAGGCATCAGACAGGCGAGTTTCTGGCTCTTGGTATCCTGGGGGTAGCGGAATAGCTTTTGAAAATTCATCCGCCAATAGTTCCACCGTTTCCTGCAGAGGCTTTTGAAGTGCAACGGCGAGTCCGGATATGGGGTGTTGAATCCGCTTTGCGGAAGACAACGCCTTTGCTATTTTCCATGCTTTAGAAAGGCCACCAGCCGATCCGAAGGAGGCGCAGAGTTGTCCCCATTGCTTTCGCTGAAGACGAAGTGTATGTCGGCGAAATTTGGCATCAATCTTGTGATGAGTATTCCAATCTTTTGGATCTTTTGTTCTTCGTGCCTTTCGCTGAGCTCTCCGGCGCGCGGCGCGGAGGTTCAAGTATACCAGGTCTGGCGCTGGCCTCCGGAGTGGCACCTTTATCGTCCTCGTCGAGAGACTAAGAGCATTGGCGATTGCTGTGATTGGGTCCTTCAGAGGACCTGCTGCTAGGGCACTGTCAAGGTGCCGTCGGTACATGTCCCAGTTTGTGACCCTGCATCGTCTGTACTTCGGTTTACTAGCGTTGGGAGAGACAATGTTGATAGGAATATGGTCACTGCCCCATGAGTCGGGTTGTGGAGTCCAGTTTGCAGCTACATCCGGTGGGGCAAAGGATAGATCAAGAACACTGTCGTTTACATCTCGGCGAACATATGTTTCTGTGCCGTCGTTTAATGCTTCTAGGTGGAGCGAAGACGTGACACACTCGAGCGATCTGCCTCTTGCAGTAGTTCGCCTGTCACCCCAGGCAGAGTTATGTGCGTTAAAATCACCGCAGAGCATCAAATGGCCAGGGCATTTAAGCGCTATCATATTTAAATCTCCCGGGTCCCAGCTGTTAGCACGCCCAGGAGCGACATATGCAGAAATTATAGTGAAGAGCTCGGCTCGGACTTCAATCGTGGCAGCTGCGAATTCTGCTTTCTCTGTGGTGAACGATGAAAGATCAACCGGGTTGTGTGCTAGTCCTGCGGTCACAAGGAGCGCTGCTCGAGAACGACCTCCCTTTCGCGCTGGCGTACTGTGGTGAATGACGTAAGGGAAAAACCTGAAGTCGCCCGGTCGCGTCATCGGTTCTTGGATGGCCAGGACGTCAGCAGGAGAATGAATCAGGTGCTGTCGTAGGTCGGGAAGACGCCTTCGAAGGCCACGCGCGTTCCATTGGAGGATGGATGGACAGGTTAGGCGGGTATTTCTTCCTCCATGACGTGCAGCACGCACAGACACTGCCGGGGTCGCTCTGATCGAGTCTTGTGCATGAGAGGACGATGGCACTAACATCCTTCAAAAAGGGGAAGCAGAGCTTGTATCATGGTAGTTAGTGTCGTTGCCCAGGATGTTTTGAGGCTTCTAAGAAGGGTGAGAGCGATATTGACTGCTGCCTTGACTAAAGGAATCCATCCTGCAGAGTCTCCGGAACTTGACGGCTTCGCATCCGCCTCCCTTACTTGACGGCGCTGGCGCACAGTTGATAGCTGCAAATCAGACTGAGTTGTCTCAGGGGGTGGTGTTTCCGACACAGCAGACATTTGTATACCCTGTGATGTTGATCCTTGTCGAACAACTTGAGATTTTGGTGCCTTGGGCTTAGTTGCCTTGAGAACCGATGCATATGGTGTTGCCAAAGCTGTCGGCTTTTTCGAGTGTTCGTCCTTGTTCCCTGCAATGTCCTTGAAGCCAGAAGCAGCAGCCAGCTCTTTCGTGACACTGCTGTCAGCAGGAGTGAACTCAAGCGCCGGAAAAAGTTCCTCGTGTTCTAAGGCTGATTTGGCAGCGTGGAAGTCCACCGAGTTTGCCTTCGAGTAGGTTTGAATCGTTTCCACCTCTCTTCTTTCGGACAGGACCGTGCTGTGGCCTCGTGGTTTTGCCCACAGTTCACACATTTCGCCGGCAATGACAGGCATTGCTGTCCGTTTGGTCGTGGTGTTGTGCGCAGTGTCTACATGTTTTCGGGCGTTTGCAAGCCACCTGTTTGTGACCAAAACCAAAGCAATTAAAGCATTGGATTGGTCGGGCCTTGAACGGAGACACCGGGTGGCGCACATGCCCTAGCAGAACGTAGGATGGGAGTCGGTTTCCACGGAACGTTATCTTTACAGAGTTGGTGTTTCCGAGCCGTCGTACGCTGCCAATCTCTGCATCCGCCCTCAAATTTGAAGTGATATCTTCAATAGAAAGTTCCTTGTCGACGCTATGAATCAGTCCGACTACAGTTGGTCCAGCCAAGGGAGAATAGGAAAGTATAGGAATGCTGCAGAGTGTTGTCATGCTCTGTAAATTCTTGGCAGCTTCTTCATTCAGTGCATCAACTGCAATGAGGTTTAGTCGATGGTTAAACCGAACCTCGCGAACGCATTTGGGGAATTCTTTATCTAGTGCCTTTGATACCTTCAGGCTACTGAGATCTGTAAGCACAGTTTCGGCTTTCCCAGGAGCGAATATTACCGTGAGCCCCTCTTTGACAAGCTTTGGCCGTATAATCGTGTCCGAGCTCGAAGCAGACGGGCTGTTTGCGAGTCGCGTTCTTTTCTGGTTCGAACTTCGTGCCATATGCCTCCAGCGTCGTTTTCGGGGTCCATGTCGTCAATATCAGTTGAGGACGATGTCCTCGATAGATCAGAAGAACCAGGTTGTCCTTCTTCCATCGGTGTCACTGAGGGCGCTCCATCTGTTGCATGCTGTGCAGGTGTTATGCTAAGCGCCATATTTTCGACGTCGCTGACGTTTCCTTGGGCCGATGTCATGCCGGGTCACATCTATGGGGAGCAGCGATGGAAGGCTGCAATTCCTTCGGGGTGCGTCTGCTTCTATACGGCCGAATTCAGTCACGTGAGGAGCTGAATCCACATACCATGCATGAACGCGCAACTCTGGCTCCCGTAGGGAGCCTAGAGCCCTAGGAACGTGCCCCCGTCAGCCTCGTCGTCGGCGCTGCTCGGCGTGCACTACTGTGGTTCGACTGGAGCTTTTCGCGACGCAGAACAATTGCTAACGTGAAAAATTGTAGGTTTTCCTTTGCACTGTTAGAGTTAAGAAAAAAACATTTTATCAGAAAGCGATACAAATCGTTCCGTATCGTCCGTGCTCGTACGTCCCTATGCTCCTCGTCCTCCTTTTTACCCCGCTCGTGCTCGCGTCTCGATCACTTTTCTTTCTTTTCTTTTTCTTACTCGCACTGCTAACAAGCCCCACTTTAAAGTTTGAATTGTCCTCAATTCAAGTCTGTATGTCACTTCAATTTGTGATATAGTCTCGGAGGTATGCTGAAGGCCTTCGTTCCCTTGGCATACGTGTTGATGTTGCATTCCGAGTTGCTGCGTCCAATCTGAGTTGCTGCGTCCAATTCATCTCCGCTGTGCGCTGAACCAGCTGGTTCTGCAATGCCTTCGGGAGATCCCTCTGGAAAGTTGAACGTGTTTTGCAGCGATTCTGTTTCCACTTGGTTTGCTAGCGCCTGTCCTATTATAGTGTCTGATAGCTCGACTGGCTCGATATCTCTTGAGACGGATCTTCGTAGCTGTCGTAAATTAGCTAGTCTTGAGTTCGATCTTCCCTCTATGGGGACGGCTCTTTTCAGCAACACAGTATTGCTGTCTTTGAATTCTGTGATTTCGTACGGTCCTTCAAATAGAGAATCCAGGGTTCCACACCGAGATCCTTTGATACAGTATACGAAGTCACCGACGTTAAAACAAGGTGCCTTCATGTCGGCTTTCTACCGGACTTTCGCCAGCGTCTGGCTATTTTCCAAATTCTGCCTTGCAACGCATCGACTCCTGGCAAGGTTGAGCGACCTTTCGGTTTCTGTGATGTCATCATCAACGCTTCCAATGTTTTGTTCTCCTGGAAGTTTGGGATCATACCCGTGCATTAGCCAGAAAGGGCTGTATCGCGTTGAGTTCTGTCTCGTGACGTTAACGGCGGTTACTGCATCTTGCAATGCGATATGCCAGTCGAGACGTTTGTCCACAAGTTTTCGTAGGACTTGTTTGATTGTTCCTAACATTCTTTCGAGAAGGCCGTTTGCTTCCGGCCAAAATGGTGGAGATGTGGTGTGTGTCACACCGAGACGTTGATGAATTATTTTCGTGTTTTGGTTCACAAATCCTCTTGCTTGGTCTGTGATGATTATTTCCGGTACCCCAAACCTGGGGATCCATCTCTTCGTCAGAAAGTTGATGTAGTAAATAGAAGCCGTGCTGGGGATAGCTGTTGCGTCGACGTAGCGTGTAGCGTGGTCAATGCATTCCAAAACGTGGGTATTTCCTTCTTTCTCCACCATTGGCCCAAAATGATCAAGCGAGATCACTTTGTTTGATTCGTCATAAATGTATCTTGGGTTAAGGCATCCTTCCTTGGCAGTTGTGCGGCGATTTATTTGCCTACATATGTCACACGATCGAACATACCGTGCGACGTCTTTGGTCACGGACGGCCACCAGTAGCGCATCGAAACCTGATCTGACGTTTTTCTTGTGTCCATATGTCCGACCTTATCATGGCACATGGACATTACAATGTCGCGCAACGCGAGAGGTACCACGATTCGCGTGATTTGTCGTCCATTACGGATCAGTTTTCGTACGAGGATCACGTCGTCAGTTTCGAAGAGACTGTTCTCCTTGTTTTGCAGTAGTTTAAGTCATTGGCATTCCAGATATGACGTCTGGAAACTCCTGAGGCGGGAGTCCTGGCTCAGCACAATCGCCAAGCACTTGAGTGCGCATCCAGCCGCCTCGTTGTTGATGAGGCCTTCCAGGTCTCTGTCCGGCATGTCAAGTCGTGACATCGCGTCTGCTGCTCCGTTGAGTTTTCCAGATCGGTGTACAAGATCGAATTCGTATTCCGCTAAATTGAGTGTCCACCTGGCGAATCTGCGGTTTATTGTACCCTGTTTCAAGAGGTACGTAAGGCTCATGTTGTCTGTGACAACCGTGAATCGAGGTCCTCCACAAACAAAAATGGCGAATTTTTCGGTGAAGGCCAAGTGAAAAGTCATACATTCGAAAGTGTTTGAATTGAGCTTTGAGTCGTGCTCATTGAAACTGCGGCTTGCATACTCGATTACTCGTTCTTCCTTTTCTTGAAATTGAGCGAGTACGGCTTCGAAACCAGTGTGACTGGCGTCGACGTAAGTTATTGTTGGGCGTCCGTACCTGAAGCTTGCGATTATCGGAGGACTTGTCAAAGTTCTCTTCACGTCATTGACGATCTTGTCATGAATTTCAGTCCAGATGAAGTCAGTGTCACGAGCCAGCAAGGCACGTAGAGGGGACGTGATGGCAGAGATGGCAGAGAAGCAGAGAAGTAGTAGTAGAACGTTGACTTCCGTTTTGAGAAACTGGCAATCAGCAGGAGAGCATCTATATACGGGCGAGTTGTGACTAGTATATTTTCTCTTAGATCAATCGAGTGTTCAGAATGGGGGCATAGCCCTGTTTTGTTCTCGCCATCGACAAAGGCTGAGCGATGTATGTAACGAAGCTGGTTCTGTTTATCGACCGATGCTTCTTGGGTCATTTCTTTGACGGCCACTTCGATGTTCTCGAGAAGTTCGGTGTCTGGGGCACTCGCTCGCGTTTCTAGCTTCACAAATCTATCGCAGTGCTTCGTTGCACACACAGGAACTGTGCAAATAAGAAGTTCGCGTTGACAAAATGATGCAGTGAGTGTTTCACCCGTTAGCTTACTTGATATGGTTTGGCTACAACGTTCAGGCGTGTTTCCTTGAGGCAGTTGAACTATCGTAACGTCGTTGCTGGGGTGAAAGGTAACATCTACGTTGGCAAGTCGTCTCCAATCTGATCCAAGAAGGATGTCGACAGGGGCAGGTAGTTCCGTGACAAACACCTCGGGTAGCCAAACCCGAGTCGTGCCTACCGTGATTGTCAAAGCTGTGACTTTTTCGGGTCTTACTCGTGTTTCAAGAACGTTTATATCAGATCTATTGGAATGAACTATGACGTTTGAGTTGGCCGGAATGGCTTCAGAGCGAATGATCGAGACGTTTGCCCCCGTGTCGATGCATACTTTCACAGTTTTGTCTGAGCCGATTGTGCCATGAACAATGGGTAGGTCGTCCCCGCTTGTACGTAGGAAGCAATGAACGTTTCTTGACATGGTAGTGCGGCTTCGGCGGTCGTCATCGTCTTGTTCTAGATGTCTTGGAAATGACGTCGTCGGACTGTGTGCGTTGCGTTTTTCTTCCGCCCGAAGAGTGGCCGGTGTCTTCGGAATACGACATTCTCTTGAGATGTGTCCCGGCTTACCACAGTTGTAGCATTTAATTGTGTTATGTTGTTCGTTATCTTCGATGCTTGAAGCCGTCTTTCGGTACAGCTCTTCATGTTCTTCGTCTGCGCAGTTGCCCTTATTGAGTGACCGTCGGCTATTCATGCACATTGCTCTGTCGATAAGTTCGAGCACCGACCTGCAATTGTGAGATGCCAGAGGGTTCGCCCATTTGTCGTCGGCAATGCCATGCAAGATCAATGAGATTCTCTCCTCAGGCGCTAATTCATACGGCGACTTTTGTAGCATGGCATCCTTGGCGTAAATGTATTGCACAAGGGTTTCGCTGGGCAGGAGCTTCCGTTGGGCCTGATACTCGATGAAGTCTTGCATGGTCATCTTCCTCTTGAAGGGTTCGAGAAGTGCTTGCTTCCACGTTTCCCTGTCATGGATTGATTTACCGTATGCTGTCTGCCAGTCCTTAGCAGGTCCTCTGAGTCGAGTCAACGCATTCAGCATGGTGAGGGATGACGTCCAATGTGCAAGAGAGGCGACGCGGTCGACCTCTTCAAGCCAATGAGAAAAGTTGGTCTCTATATCTCCGTTGTAAATGGATATGGCGGATGACGTGTCAATCGTAGAGTGGACTTCGAGAGGACGTGAGTTTGTCAATACGCACTCCACGATCCGTTGTTGAGTCCCTGCGATGATGGCGAGAAGCTCGTTGACGGTGGGGATCGCAGGCTCTCGGCTGGTCACCTCGTGGCCCATGGGAACGCTGACTTTTGCGTCCCCAAGATGTGCGACTGTGTCCGGTGTTTGCGGGAGTGAACACGCGGTCGGGCGTTGTTCTTGACTTTGACGCAGCTGATTTTTGATCGTCGACATATCAGTTTGAAGCTTGTCGGAGGCAATTTGGAGCTGTTCGTAGCGCTCCGCGAGATCGTTTGTAGAGTCGGCCATGTCTTGGCTTAATTTGGCAGGCGTTCAATAAAATGCATGCTTGGGTCGTGTGCCTGAGCTAACACGTACCTGTGGTTCTTGTCGGTGTCGACTGCGCCATGTTAGAGTTAAGAAAAAACATTTAATCAGAAAGCGATACAAATCGTTCCGTATCGTCCGTGCTCGTACGTCCCAATGCTCCTCGTCCTCCTTCTTTTTCCCCCGCTCGTGCTCGTGTCTCGATCACTTTTCTTTCTTTTCTTTTTCTTACTCGCACTGCTAACAGCACTAATGCCTCCAGAGTGTGTGCTATCCTCTACTTTCATTATTTGCGTGTTTTTGATGGAGATCATTTGATTAATATCGACCCCCCCCCTTTCCCAGTACTGACAAGTCGTTCAGCAACGCTATCTAATAGCTGCGAAAGAAACCATGCGATTGTGATATAACAAGAAAAAAATAGACAAATAAATCTCAATAACTTTCTCAGTTTTTTTAATGGTGAGAGGAACAATAAACTGGTGTATTGTTTTTTGTCATCGTGTTGCTGATGCGGGGACCAGCGTTGTGTAAGGTGCAAGGCCGAGCGCGTTTGGGAACGGCCAAGGTGCCACTGCAACTGGCGAACATATAGCAAATTGCCTTTTGTGGAAGACAGTCTATGAAGAAAAAATACCTCGAATGCACATGAAGCATACATGCGTACATGAAGCATTAAAATACAATATGAACAAAAACTTTAATAACCCTTAATATGAACAAAAACTGCAGCAACCCCTAATATGAAAAAACACTTATTCTCAACTTAGTGCTTTATGACTCCTCATAAGTGGTAATGTGCTTCATCGATATACACAGCAAGCACATGAGAAATATCCAGCAACATACTACGCAAAAAGACTACAAAATAGTCATAATATATTGCGGCATAGAATCCTAACCTCTTCGCCTTTGGCGATGTGCACATGGTCCCGAAGGATAAGGCGCGGTTCAAAATGCTTCTCGCACACCGCTGATGTCTCGGCGAGGCGCTTATCTTCTCGGTTAAGATTTTTTTTTTCCACTGTAGTCTGTGCGACTCCTCCTTTGGCGCACGAAACAGAAACGGCTTACGATCGCTGGTGCCCCGGCTGCCCTTGTTGACCGGGCCCGACCTGCATCCCGGCGCAAAGCAGTGTGTGTGTCCGCCTTTTTCCTTGCACTTATGACCAACACGGCAACGGAACGGGGAAGACTCCCCACCACTACACCACAAAAAAAAAAGTGCTACGTTGCTGCGTTCGGGAGAAGCGTACCGCCTCAGCTTCGTCGTCTTCTTCGCTCATCGCATATCTGCCATCTGCCACAAATTCTCCTAGGGCACCAGCGCCACTCGCGGCATCTACGTTGACCGTCTTCACGCGGCCCATTGTAAGCGGGCGCCGCTCTTGCCACTACATCCTCTAGAACACTGTACTCTATAGACGCCTTACACACGCACCAGATTGAGCCGCCATAGCCGCCCTTCTCTTGTCTTACCGAGATGCCGAGCCACAGAAGCGGGCGTTGACGAGTCTCCACAACGGCCTACGCTGGGGGGAAGGACACAGTAACACTTAAAATGGCAATAACCTGTCCTGCTGTGGAAATGATGAAGTCAAGCGAACGGAATAAGAGGGAACAAAAACTGAAGGTCAGTTATGGTGGCGCCCATGCACAGCTGATGTAAAGCGTCTATTAGCGGCGAGATCTTTTGGTGGCGCCCTCCTGTGGTTCCCCCTTGTGACGTCATTACCTTGCAAACAACAAGTTCGATGGTGTTTGTTATTAGCATGGTGGAAGCTTGAAATCATTGCGCTCTCAAAGGAACACTGCCAACACCGTCAAAAATAAAGTTCATTCATTCCTCTTATTTCCGTCGATGATAAATCCCCTTTCCGACGTCATAGTCAGCGTTCGGCCAATCGTGGAAGTCCGACCACAGCGACGCTTTCGGTCGCGCACGGGGCTAATAGGAAGTATTCACTGGTGGCCATAGTTGTGTGACGACTGCTGTGCGCGTGCTGATGGTGAGCTTCCACGGTTCTTGTGCAACGTGCATTCCACACCATCAGGATTGCCGGTCTTAGCAGCCTATTGATGTGGGCTCGTTCTGAGCGTGCGCTCTAGACAGCACCCACAAGTATGGCGCCCAGTGAATACTCTTTATACGAAGCGTTTGAGCGTTACGAGACGCCAGCGACTCTTTCACGGCATATGAGCGCCATTAAGAATACGGTAAGTGTTGGATGAGCCGCATTTTTATTTGTTGTCTTTCCGTACCGTAGTAGCGTCGCTGGTGACGTCACGAAAGATGTTTGACAGTTGACGCAGCTCCGATTATTTCATAATTGCACTGAACCTGTCTGTTTGCTGCAACAGCGTCGTCGCAAGTGCGAAATCGCAACTAAATTCGCACCATGTGAAGCCGTCCTCTTTTCTGCAAGTTGCCAAGAACGATATAATGGTTTTGTTCACCTTCATGTATTTTGGGCGAAGCACCTTTCATATATACTGACATGTCTCATGCACGCTGGATGCCACTGTTGACACGCCAACCTGGAATTTCAGTGCAAAGTCCTGCCTTGACGTTCCTAATGACAGATTCCTGAATGAAAACAAAACATTGCTGTGTATATGAATGTCTGGAAGCCGAGAAACTAGTAATCAGTTCTCCCTATAAACCAGTTTAATTGCACCTCGTATCCACTCTACACGTTAAGGTTTAAAAAGAAGGCTATTCTACCTGAAAGTGAGAGCAAGCTGCACCTGCAACGAAATGGGCTCTCTGACGACATACTGCTTCGTGAGCTTTGTTTCCAGGAGAGTGGGAAGCCTTTCAGAAGTGCTGGGCATCATCCGGTAATATCTTAGAAACTGCTCCGGGTCCTTATAAAATATAAAGAGGGTCTGCAGAGAAAAAGTATTCCAGAAACCTGCCCGTAGAAAAACACAAGTCGACTTACTGCTGAGTAAAACTCCGATTCTGTGGCTCTGTTTTGCCAGCACGGTCGGAACCGCCATCGCCGCGGTTTTCCATCTAGGAGCAGCAGTTTCTTTTCTTCTGTAGAACTAGGTATTTTTTTTACAGAACAACCTGAACTCGTCATCATCTACCGGGTGAAACAAGGAGACGGCAGGCTCTTTAAATCGACCGGAAAATTCGGTTTCTTAACCTATCGCGCTACGACTTTGTGCAGCGTTGCCCACAGATGGTGCATTTTTTTTTTTTGTAAAATTTGCAAAGAACGAACTTACCTGAGGAAAAAGTAATGAAAGAAAAAGGCTTAGCTCCTATGGAAACGCAGCGACGCCACCGGTCTCCAAACAACACGGCGCCGTTTCGCACGGAAGGCAAGAGGTGGCGCAAGCGGTCGCGACGCCAACTGCCGCCAACGAACGAGCAGACGCCGAGAGCCGGCGTATTTAGCAGACAAGGAACTGCAGCTGCTTGTTGTTACCGCGCCTGTTTTTGTTTCTGCGACTGTCGCCGCCTGCGGAACGCGCGCCGCTTTTGAGTCGAAAAGATTGTCTGCTAAAGACGCTGGCTCTCGGCGCCGAATACTCGTTCGTTGGCGGCGTTCGTTGCGCCATCTCTTGTGTCCCGTGCGAAACGGCGCCGTGCTCTTTGAAGACCGGTGGCGTCGCTGCGTTTCCATAGGAGCTAAGCCTTTTTCTTTCTTTACTTTTTTCTCAGGTAAGTTCGCTCTTTGCAAATTTTACAAAACAAATGCACCATCTGTGGGCAACGCTGCACAAAGTCGTAGCGCGATAGGTTAAGAAACCGATTTTTCCGGTCGATTTAAAGAGCCTGCCGTCTCCTTGTTTCACCCGGTAGAGTAGCGGCCATCATGCTCTATGAAAGACAAGGCGCGCTGCTGCTTGCACTCTTTCAAAATGGAACATCGTCCACGTGACAAAGCCACCGGGAGAACTGTTTGCCTTGCGCGACATGCTAAGCAACGCAACAACAAGCTTACTCAAGCAGTCATGAGCTGCGTTTGTCCCGGTTTCGTTGCCGTATTTGTCGTATTCGTTGTTTTCGTCGCTACGAACGCAACCGATGCAAATGTCTGAATCAGCCCTAAATATAAGTATAGCGCGTACTTTTTGCCAGAAGGTAATAAATAAATTAAATGTTTTTTTTTTTATAATTTTGTTAGATATCGGAGATAGTTACCACAAACGAAATCAATGGTTTCCAACCATGTGCTTCGCAAATGCGAAATATCGCATGTGTTCTCAATCAATGTGAAAGGGAGCGCGAAATTTCGCATGTGCGTTTCATCGCTCCACCGATTTCGCAGAAGAAAATCGCACCATGTGAATCAGGCTTAAATCCTTTTTCTGTGTCTAGCATCGCATTTCGCGACCCGCAAAGAGATCAGGAGCCTCAAAGACAAGGTTTGCGCCGTGCACGCGCTGTGGCGGCTTCTTGCCTGCGAAGTACCTCGTGGAAATGGGAAAATATACACAACCGCTAAATCACTCTATTAATACGCTACAGCTACTCATACTAATAAAAAGTGACACACGTTAAGCCTGATTCACATGGTGCGAATTTGCCTGCGATTTCGCAACTACGACGCCGTTCTTGCGACACAACGCAGTTGCGGTGCGAATTTGACAAATTCGCGCTTCCGTATTTTGCCAAACTTTCCTTGCGACGCCGTTCTTGCGAAGGGACGGACAGCCAATAAAACGCGGCTTGTGAAAGACGTCACGGTGGTCATAGAAACGTGGGAATGAAAAATACGAAAAAGGCGTCATCTACGTCGTCGTCTTCGAAATTCCCTGCGGGGGTAGGTTCGGCGGATGTGCTCCTCATGAGTGAATGTTTTTCGCCGGGGGATGTAAGTTTGAGTTTGGCATTGAAACGAATTGGCGTTTGCGTACCACGCGAGGGTTGTGGTTAATTTCTTCGTAAAAATGCAGGCGACAATAATTGAGGCTTGTGTTCGATCACTTTGCGTATGTTACTGATTTCATAGTTGAAAGATCCTTTCTTCAAATCTGTTTGGAGATGGCACGAAGGCCTGTCTAGAAACCGAGAAACGATGAACTGCATTTTGTAATTAAAACTATTTGATAAAAATCGAGTTTCACATTTTTATGAAGTGCCAACAACTATTGATATGCAAACGCGCGAGACACGAGCCAAGCGAGTGCTAGATAAATCAACGCGGCGCCTTGATGGCTCCTTCCATGGCTGCGGAGCCATTTTCTTCCGACGTCCTCACGGGGCACGCGTGGAGTACATTGGCCCATCTGCCCTGCTTCTGTTGTTTCGGGTATGAAAACACATGTTCGCGTTCCATGGGATCATCAGCGACTGTGGCATGCTTTCAAGCGAGATTTCATTAAAGCGCTCGTGGTGTGCACGCGCGTTCTCTGCCCAAAACAGCAGTTTAAATTTACTATTTTTCGTCGAAATAGCCACCGTAAAAACAATTCTGCTCCCAGCTGAGTGCTGCTACCCCCCTTCCCCCTTCACTTTGGGATGGTACGAATATGATAAATGTCTGTGCATTTCTCATACAAATCCTGTGACAATTTGGTTTCGTGCATATTTTGTCATTATTTCACCAACATGATTGTCTTGGCTTTCTTTTACATCTGGCAACCATTGTTTTTTTTTATGCCTTTTCCTTTATCTTTATTTTTGTAATGTTCGCAATCGCGAATATTGTTGTGAACAAAAAAGAAAGCTAAACATTTACGTAAGCTTGTTCATGACGTAGACTGAGGAAGTACAGAATGTGTTTTGCACGTTCATACATACACACGATCTGTGTGTGGTCCAGCGCCGGTCAAGCGTGGTGTTCATTTTATAAAAATCGGCGAATAAAACGCATTCTATGTTAAGTAAAGATACGCTTGGGCATCATAGGCCTAACTAAAACAGGAAAATATCGCCTCCCTCATGGGGATCACCCGGTACGCTGTCGATTTACTTTGGGCAATACCTGGCACAAAAGGTGTCCACCAGTTTGTCCATAAAAGAGGCAAAAACCGCAACCCATATTATGCAAAAATGTTTGACTGATTTACGGGCAAATGGTTCAGTATGAAAATGAACTAGAGAGGTGACATTAGGCAGGGGTGATCCACGAAGAATTTATTACTTCCTTCAAATGTTGAAAGATAACAACTAACAAAACGAAAAAGCTGCAATTACAAAACAAAACAATCAAGTACTGGCTCACCTTCCTGGCGGACATCAGATAAGAATAAAGAGGAACGTAACACGTTGCTGGAGTCTTGGGGTGCACTGGCGCAAAAAGGCAAATATCTGCGTTTTGCGCCGGTGCTGCGAGGCCGCCCACTCAACTACGCACGCCGCCGACGATCCGAGCACCCCGTATCAATGGCCGGACGAATTCTACCCCTACGTGACACGAAAGCTACAACGCAAGGCACGATGAGAAGGAACCTCACCAGGGATTTCCCCAGACCCCCCCTCGTTTTTCCGAAGGCACCCCCTTAATTCACAACGACTCCTATATTCGCAATGCCCCCCCCCAGACCCCCCCAGACCACCCCAGACCCCCCCAGGGGGGGTTTAACCCCCCAAAAAAAATTTAGACACCCCCCCCCCCTCCCTGATTTCAATTCCTGGGGAAACCCCTGAACCTCACCGTGCCTTCTGTAATAGTTTCGCCATAACCACATAACCCACTACTGCCCATCCCACACTGCAGAGCGGGCGAATGCTAAGTTTCTTTGGCGTGTATAAACACACTCCCTCTCAACACTACACTACCCTCCAGCACGTTTCCGATCTCCCTGAACCCCCTAAATGCGCATACTTCCGAGACTACCCAAATAACTCTCATACACCCAAGTTAGGGACTGCGAGTCAGTTGAGGATCTTGCAGAGCGTGCACTGAAAACACTCGCCCCACTTATCCAACCAAGGAGCTGGGAGGATTGAGTCACTAATCCAAGGGTGGCAGAGTATAAATTATGGCCACTCCTAGTCAAGCACATTAAGAACGTACATGGACAAGAAGAATCCCTAATTTCATCTCTCTCCGGTAGCACCGGTCTTAATACAATACAGATGTTTCACTTTCTCTGTTCAAAGTCCTAGTGGGCCTGACACGCAGGCCGTCTCACACCACAGCGCCCGTTCAAAAGTAGCTAACTCACAGCGGCACAGTATTGTTCTAATGATGGCCTCAGCTCCCTTTTCCAACGGAAATAGGCCAGACGATCCTCACACACAAAAACTTGAAAACTTTGGGATTTGTCACAATACCCCTGACACTGTTTAGGATTTCAGTCCAGCGCGTTCCCTTTGCCATGACACTGCACCTTCCTTTAAAAAGTTCCTGCAGTACAGTTCTCTCACGGCGGTGGCCACTGTGTTGCGTTTTCGGGCAGATTGGTTTAGGTGCCGCGGTCTGAGCCTCGGCAGGTGGAACAACGCGTTCTTCTGCTGTGAGGCCTTCTTGCGCCACTGGTCATCAATAATGTTGCCGAAGTGGTCGACTTTATCAGCATAGGCATCTGGCATGTACAACCTGTTGTCTCGTAGGTAGCTGTGCCGTACACAAGCTGCGAGGACGACTCCAGTGGCGTAGTTTGGGAGGAGGTCGATTGGCCTGCGGAGGGCGCGGAATCCAGTAGCCAAAATTCCAAATGCGTTCTCCACGCACCTCCTGGAAGTGGGACAAAGACAACATCGTGTTTTTGCAATTTTAATGCCAGTGCGACAATTCTAAAGGTTACCTCGCCATACACAGTCGATATTTGAATATCCCAAGATTATCATTGAAGTATCTGCCAGGATAGGTCCTCAGTTAAAATGCCTCGTCTCCAACAAAGACGTACAGGGCAATAATATGGGAAGGTGGCAGCTGATTTGGTGGTGAGAGATTCAAGGCACCTTGACTGAAGGCGGTATTAAAGGCGGTATTTACTGGACTCCATATTGGCGGGCATTGTTTGCAACGCGTGCTTAAAAAGGACTGCTACGTATTGCTCGCATAGATAAGCAATCTTGACGGTGTGAAATATACGTTGCAGATGCGTTGTGCAAACTCACTCACAGCACGTGCACAACAGCAACAAACGCAAGCTATGGTCGCCAGTGAATATGACCTCTAGACTCTGAGTCTATAGACCTTTCCAATGTTTACAAAATCACAGTCCAGCGTGCGATCTTCACAGCCCAGCACGTGCGTGTTCGCAGCTTCGGAAAGCGAGCAAAGCACGCGCCATACGCACGAACGCTCAAAATGGCACCGGCCACAAGCTTGTTTTTGGAAAGGTCTATACACCTTTCCAAGAAACACTCGACCCCAGGGGCAGCAAACCGCTTTCGAGCCCATTCACTGGGTTTGAGACTAGACTCTCACCGGCGTCCTTGTTAACCCTAACCGAGTGGACTGTGATTTCGATAGGCGCAGCCTGCGTAGGCGCTGTTTCAAACGCTGCTGGCGGCTAAATTCTCGTCTTTTCCCGCTGTATTTTGTGTTTCATGGTGCATGTATTTTCCCGAGGTCATTCAGAAAGCATTATATCACATTTGAAAAAAAAAAAAAAAAAGATCTTGGGTACGCGCGCAACAGAACGAATGCGACTGGAATGTATAGTTCTAGTTTTTTGTTGTTGTTTTTTACGATAAGTTTTGACGGCGCCACGCGATTCGCCGCATGTCAAACGACAAAGCGCTTAGCTGTCGAAAATAATTTACAACAGAAGATAGCCGAAAGGCGTGCATTTTTCGCGCTCACAAATAACGTGTTTACCGATGGACAGGACACGGACATACAATTTAGCAAGTGTTAACATTCAAACAACATATTGTACGTACTTACCACACGATGAAGCGTTATCCGAAAAGAATTTATTTGAGAAAGATCTCAAATAACACAGTCACAGTCGACGACAATCACATCTTGACGATCGGACGGAATCCCAGTTGACTTCGTTTTGGGGAGAGCTTCCTTCTTTCACAACAGCACCAATGCAAAGGAATGAACGCGACTGACCCGTTTCCCACCCACGCCGGACGCGTGGCTAGTTTTGGAGGTCGCTGAGGATTCTACGCGGATTATCTCTGGGAGGGGGGAGAACAATGTTAGCAAAATCGCGTCGCGGGTCGTTCGACGTCCTTCACCTCCTTCATTTCCCGTGAATGTCGAGCAGGAACGCTTGAATGGCAGGCACTTACCAGCCTTATTTCTCACAATGGAGGATAACACAGAAAGGGTGCGTAGTACGCATAAAAAAATTAAGTGAAAACTTTCAAGAGGCGCCAGAAAACGTCGAATGCAAAACCGCAAAAACGCAGGTAGAGAACCGCGCTGAGCTGGTCTTCACAGTCCAAGATGGTGGCAGAAAATTTCTAGCTGATAGAGGGCGCGAGAGTCGCTTCAGCCGAGCAACATGGCGACGGCCTAGGAGCGTTTTTTGGAAAGGTGTATACGAAGCGTTTGATGATTACGAGACGCCAGCGACTCTCTCGCGGCATATGAGCTCCATTAAGGATACGGTAGGTGATGGATGAGACGAGTTTTTATTGGTTGTCTTTCCGTACCGTAGTAGCGTCGCTGGTGATGTCACGAAAGATGTTTGACAGTTGACGCAGCTCCGATTATTGCATAATTGCACTGAACCTGCCTGTTTGCTGCAACAGCGTCTTCGCAACTGCGAAATCGCAACTAAATTCGCACCATGTAAAACTGTCCTCTTTTTTGAACGTTGCCATGAACGATATAATGCTTTTGTTCACCTTTATGTATTTTGGGTGATGCACCTTTTATATATACTGACATGTTTCATGCACGATGGATGCCACTGTTGACACGCCAACCTTGAATTGCAGTGCAAGGTCCTGCATTAATATTCCTGGTGACAGATACCTGAATAAAAACAAAACATTGCTGTGTATATGAATGTCCGGAAGCCGAGAAACTAGTAATGAGTTCTCCCTATAAACCAGTTTAATTGCACCTCGTATCTAATCTAAACGTTGCGGTTTAGAAAGAAGGCCATTCTACCTGAAAGTTATAGCAAGCTGCGCCTGCACCGAAATGGGCTCTCTGACGACATACTGCTTCGTGGGCTTTGTGTCCAGGAGAGTGTGGACCCTTTCAGAAGTGCTGGGCATCATCCGGTAATATCATAGAAACTGCTTCGGGTCCTTATAAAGTATAAAGAGGGTCTGCAGAGAAAATGTATTCCAGAAACCTGCTCGTAGAAAAGCACAAGTCGACTTACCGATGAGTAAAACTCCGATTCTGTGGCTCTGTTTTGCCAGCACGGCCGGAACCACCATCGCCGCGGTTTTCCATCTAGGAGCAGCAGTTTTTTCTTCTGTAGAACTAGGTATTTCTTTTTTACAGAGCAGCCTGAACTCGTCATCATCTAGAGTAGCGGCCATCATGCTCTATGAAAGGCAAGGCGCGCTGCTGCTTGCACTCTCAATATGAAACATCGTCCACGTGACGAAGCCACCGGGACAACTGTTCGCCTTGCGCGACATGCCAAGCAACGCAACAAGCTTACTCAAGCAGTCATGAGCTGCGTTTGTCCCGGTTTCCTTGTCGTATTTGTCGTAATCGTTGTTTTCGTCGTTTTCGTTGCTGCGAACGCGGCCGCTGCAAATGTCTGAATCAGCACTAAATATAAGTATAGCGCGTACTTTTTGCCAGAAGGTAATAAATAAATCAAATGTTTTTTTATAATTTTGTTAGATATCGAAGATAGTTACCTCAAACGAAATCAATGGTTCCAACCATGTGCTTTGCAAATGCGGAAAGTCGCATCTGTTCTCAATCAATGTGAAAGGGAACGCGAAATTTCGCATGTGCGTTTTATCGCTCCACCGATTTCGCAGAAGAAAATCGCACCATGTGAATCAGGCTTTACTTGGTTGTTGTATTTAAAAAAATAAATAAAAGTGCTTCAACAATTGCAATACCAATACGCAGAAGTGGCATTAGGGAGTTTTCGTAGATCATTCTGGCGTCTCCGCTACGCCTCCGCTACGTTATCCGCTACGCCTCCGGAACTACTGCGCATGCGCCAATCTACCGCAGACCTTGCGGAGTTGCGGACGTGGTTGCGGAGGCGCCTTACGAAATAGCGGATCTCGAGATATTCGCAACTTTCACGGCCTATAGGGGGCGCACTGTTGCCTATCAAAATGGCTGTCATCTGGATGATCGTCGTAGAACAGCGGTGCGAGGCTGGGTCTGCGATGCGTAAGTAATTCTATTTTTGCTATATACGAGCAGTATTAGAGCCTTGCATTATTTCTTCACGCCAGGAAGGTGTAGGCAAGGCCATTTATTATGAGGCCGATCATCCAGGAGCTAGGGAGCGCGATTCTCACACCGCGGTACCACCATCGCTGAAAGTTGCGAATGCTGGCCGTTCGATTGTGTCTTTTTATCTATCTTATTTTATTTGTACATATATACGCGTATAAATAAAGAACACAATGACGACGACGTTGAGAGGATGACACACCGGGCGACGGCGGTTCCTCAATCTGAGCCCTGGTGCCTCGGAAGCGGCAGCTTCTACTTTGACTGGGCTACCTCCTTGGAGCCTGATGCTTCGACCCCAGTGGACCCCAGTGAGCAACAGCGCCATAATGTTCCGGAGGCTCCTTCATGCACCAATCGATCGGCGTGCCAGATCCCCCAGCTCGCTTCTGACCCGCCCAACCCGCCTCCACGAAATCTGGACTTCTGCGAATCGGACTGCCATCCTCCCCCATACTAAAAATACATGTCGTCGTGATTATGCATATATATACTCATGACGTTATCAATTTCTCTTGTTCACTAGACGCGGCACCGCGGGCCTCCATGGTACGAGCTGGTGCCTTTCCGCGGTGCCGCGGCTCTCCAGAGCCAAATAAATAAAATCTAAAGACTAAAGACAAAATTCTTTGCTGATCAACAGTCGGTAGCGCCTTAAAAGAAAAAAAGAAAAGAAAAATAGTGTTTCCCCGTTTATAAAATACAAATTCCAAAACTACACCATACCAGTGGCGCACATCAGTGAAATAACATAACACCGCTTTGGCGGTTCCGAGAACATCAAATACACATCCTCTATTTCCCTCCAACTTAAACTGGACAATAAAAGTTGGTCCTCAAGAACGTTGAGCCGCTGCATCTTCGGGAATTGGCGGAGAACGCGCCCACGAACATAAAAGAGCGCGATATGACAAAGAGAGGATTGGCTTGGCCGAACTGAATCTGTCTTTAAGCAAAGCGCGATTACCACAAGCTGGCAAGATGTGCTACGAAGAATTTATCCAGAAAAAAGATTAACATTCATAATTGTAAATTAACCATGTGTTGTGTTCGCAAAGAGGCACTCTGATAAAACAAATACGTGGTTGCAGTAATATATCTATAGTATGCGTTTAATGTTTTATATAGTGCTTTTTACGGCCGCTAGTGGCGCTGTCATAATCGCAGTACTAGAGTTCCTGTATAGACCTTTCCAATGTTTACAAAATCACAGTCCAGCGTGCGATCTTCACAGCCCAGCACGTGCGTGTTCGTCGCTTCGGAAAGCGAGCGAAGCACGCGCCATACGCACGAACGCTCACAATGACACCGGCCACAAGCTCGTTTTTGGAAAGGTCTATTAGCGGCGAGATGTTTCGGTGGCGCCCTCCTATGGTTCCCCTTTGTGACGTCATTACCTTGCAAACAACAAGTTCGATGGTGTTTGTAAATAGCATGGTGGAAGCTTGAAATCATTGCGCTCTCAAAGGATCACTGCCAACACCGTCACAATTAGAGTTCTTTCATTCCTCTTATTTCCGTCGATGATAAATCCCCTTTCCGACGTCATAGTCAGCAATCGGCCAATTGTGGAAGGCCGACCACAGCGACGCTTTCGGTCGCGCACGTCGCCAATAGGCTCCCTACGGGAGCCAGAGTTGCGCGTTTGATTCCATGTGCCGCGTGCCGCCTTCGCCGCTATTCGCCGTGATCCGATCACGTGAGGAGCCGTATCAAGTGTCGTGCAGCAAAGTAGACGTTGCACGCGCCCCGGCGTACGTTCCCCGGCTTTCGAGCTCGCCGCGCGCCTCGAACGCGCGGCGCTGCTATTCGCCGAATTCAGTCACGTGAGGAGCTGAATCCACATGCCATGCATGAACGCGCAACTCTGGCTCCCGTAGCGAGCCTATACAGGAACTCTACGCAGTACCGAAGCCCGCAGAGAACGGTCTACGAAAGCACTTTTTGAGTCTCCGCTATTACTCTGTTAGCGGGTCTCGTAGCGGGTAGCGGATAGCGTTGCGGAAAGGCCAAAACGATCTACGAAAACTCCGTATTTTTATCGCTCTTTTCGCCTCTTCCGGAGGCTTAGGCGTACGAGAAATAAGTGTACAAAAAAAAAAACAGACAGGTCAAAGAAATACCTATGACTTGGCGCCTTTGAACACCGAAACATTTGAAATGTCTTATGTAAGTCTTGAGAATGTCCTGGCTAAGAAATGTGATGAGGAACTTTACACAAGAAGTTGCGTCTGTTACCCGTTCCTGTTACGTAATCGTAACGGATATGTTATAGCATATCCGTTACGATACGTAGTATCGTAACGTATACCCAATACGTAGTATAGTATACTACTACGTATTGGGGGACGCCGTTGCTTCTGACGCGTTTCACCGCAAACACTAGCCCTAGAGTCACGGGCCATTGCGCCACGGGCGCACGTAAAAACGAGCAATCAATAGTTGGACGCCTCATTAGACCGGGTCAAACCGCACTCTTCATTAACGGCTCAAACTTGCAGATATGAAACACGAGAAGGGGGTTACAGAAAAGCAGAGGCGTGTGCGCCTGTTTGCGCTCGCGAAAAAAGCAGAAACAAAAGAAGCTTGATACCGAAGAGGGAGAGGGAGAGAGAGAGAGAGAGAGAGAGCTTATCGGCAAACAGCAAACGGGGCTCGCAGTAAAACATACAGCCTGGGTCAGGCCAACCCCTTCTAGGTAACCAGGCCGCAGTGCTGACTTTGCAACGTCACGGAAAGAAGGCCGACGCGGGGAGGATGGGTTGGAGTTGAGCGATGCGTTATTGTTCGACTAAGGCTTTCGTCCTCAACGGCTTAAAACACGAGTCACGGCCGAAGGGTGACGCAGCACACTCCTGTCCGATTCCTGCGGCGCGTCGGCCTTCTTTAGGTGACGTTTGAAATGCGGCCCCGAGGCCTCGTTACACACGAGGTGTTGGGTCAGGGCGAATGGTGCGGCGCTTTGGAGGGGTTTCGAGTTACACGACGAAGTGCACACAGTTGTTCTGCAGACCTCTTGGTTTCGTGAGCGCTAATTTATCGCGGCGCGTCGGTACACGTAATGGCGTCGCTCTTCATTAGCCCGCCCTCTGCCGCGTGAGCCGCCGTCTGATGGGGATTCCTTTTGGCGCGCCTCTTCGGTAATTAGTGGAAGGCTTTTAGCATACACGTGCGAAAGGGCCACGTTGTAGGGGGCACCCACACCGGCTTCGACGACGAGGAGCTGCTTTGAAAAGGCGCCGGTCCGCTTTCCGTGAAATCCCTTCGTGTGTGCTTCGGAGAAAGAGCTAAAGGGACGTCCTCACTCTAAGAAATGACCGCGCTTCTACTCCCTGACAGTTTAAGAAGCATGACTCGTGGCGAGTCCCGCGTGCAACTTATCATCCCTCCCCCCCTTCTCCCACAGAAAATGACATCTCTGCGTTAGTCAATCAGAGCGTGAATTAAACGAAGTGCGAAGCAAAATGGGTGAACACAGACAGACATGACTGTCCACATCCCGACATCAAGCTCATTCTGAGATACACAAATTTTTCGTTGTGTCCAGTATCCCTTAGAGCACACGGACAGCCAATCATTGCAATTTAGTGTTACGATTGTGCTCTAATCATTTCTGCAATTTGAAATGAACCCTATCATAGCCTCCTCTATACTCACAAACCCTGTCAGTTCGACAATGGAGCCATGGAGTGCCCGGTCGCACATTTGGAGCGCGAGGATCTGGTTGCACAGAGCATCAAAGAGCCATTTCTCTGGGAACCTGGACGTCAGCGCATAGCTTATGCAGCGGCGAAGATCCGAAACACTTATTTGCTAGGGAGAAGTGTGTTTCGGTGTCTCGCCGCAGCGGGGCGCCAGCCACGTGGCCACGTGGCCTGGCTTGACTTTTGGAAACGCAGTGCTATGCATGAAATCCGAAGTGCATGCAAGACTAGAAATAAAACAGCGTGGAGTAGGTAGGCTGGCTTTGGGGGCACATTGCAAAACACCAAACCAGGGAGTACAAGGAGACATGGGATGGGCGTCGTTTGAGGGCAGGGAAGCTGTGAGCAAGATAGAATTTGAGGATCGCTTGAGGCAAATGGGTGGGGAGCAATGGGCACGAAAGGTTTTCAGCTATTTATACATGAGGAGTATAGACACAAAATGGAGACAGCGCACTAGGAAATTAAGAGGAAAGTTTTTAGGCTATAGTGGGGTTACAGAAGAGCAGGTCTCAGTTAAGAAGAAAGTTAAGGCCACAGAAAGAGATCGGTGGCTAGAGGGAATGCAGACAAAGAAGGCTCTGGAAGGCTATAGATTAAACAAAACAGTTATTGCCAAAGAAAGCATTTATGACAATTCTAGGGGAAGCTCATTGTTGATTGAGGCAAGGACAGGTGTTTTGCGAACCAGAACATACAGAGCGAAGTACCAGGAAATGGACACAGTGTGCGCTGCTTGTGGAGAGGAGGACGAGACGGCTGAGCACTTGATACTCTACTGTAAAGGGCTTCACCCTATGCATACCGTAGACAACATAGATTTAATAAGGTCATTGGGCTTTAGAGACAGCGAAGGAAAAGTGGATTTCAAGACAGTAGAGATTACCAAGCAAAGATTAAGTGAATGGTGGCAGAAAGCGAGAGAAAACTAGGCATTTTCTTATTAACTGATGGCAAGGGGGATTTATAGCCTCACTTTCTTTTCAGTACAGAGGGAATATAGTTTTCACATTTAAATATTCTAAGCTTAAAGGGTAAGACAAAATGGCTAGGTGGCGTAAGCTACCGCCCGATCCAAAGGGCTCAGCCGTATTCATCCATCCATCATCCATCCATCCATCCATCCTCTCATCCGTTGTCTGCAGCTCCACTTTTTTCATTTCGGCGGCCAATTCTCGTGGCGATCGGACGGGCTTTGTCAGTATATAGGAGGCTATGGCCCTATGCTCCTTATATACGCTCGCGTTATGCCAGCTATGACATCGCAGACGTTATATTTCGGACTAAGCACATCTCAGGCATTGTGATTCGCATCGTGCCCAATACATGATCAGAGCTCGCGTGTGTAAGCAATGTCGGACACGAATAGGCGTTGAAGTTAATAAATGGCGCGCACTTTTGAAAAGGGCCTATTTAACAATCACATTGTATGAGAGACATTTTGGCACATTCGAGCCCACCATAACGCAGATATATAAGCGCTTTGTGCAATGGCACTATATGCACCACTTCAACTGCCTGGTCCCGTTAACTGTTTCACCACGGGGATTAGGCTCGTGAAATCGACTCTCTGCGAGGTATGTAACTAAAAAAACGATGCATGCGGTACAATAAATTAAACGTATTTAACTCCCGATAAAATTGCGAGGCATAATATTCAGAAAGTTGCCAGCTGCGCTGGGTGTTTCTTAATATATTTTGTCTTAATTTATAAGGCGAAAGCTGGACAGAAACGTGCGTCTGCTGCATGGAGCGGGGAAAATTGTGTCTCACTCACCTATGCGAAATACTTCTGGGAATTGTTTTTCTTGTTTTTGTTTTTAAACCCTAGTTTGAAACATATTCAGTGTACTTTTTGAGATGCTAGTTTCTTCTCATTGTACATTGTCGCGTTCTAAGTGATCTCTACGTTGTAAATACCCTCTTATATAGTAACATTGAAAGGGTCTTTGAGGTATAATGAATAAATAAATAAACTAATACACTTAAAAGTAAAACAAGTACCAATTTGTTTATCTTCTTCTGAATTAAGCACTGACGACACATGGTAGTCGAAACAACCTCAAAAACCACCAAAGCTGCATACAAAGAAACAAAACAAAACATACATCGGTTGACAGCGTGCAAAACCGATCTCTTCTACTTCAAGATTCGGGTGCGCAGTCGAGTTCACTGTGCGAAATAATGAAGAGGTAGACGCCGTCAGAATGAGTAATTCGAAACCATAGCGGCGTATGCTCAATCGACCCCGCGGAGCTGAGTCGGCTGTAAGGAAGAGCCAATGGGCTCCCGCCACGTCACGGCCGAGGACCAATGAAGACGTGAGCTCCACATCCGCCTGCCTCATTTGCGAAACGAGGTGGTCGGGTAATTAATTAATGATCCGATCGGCTTCATTTATTCCGCCCTCTTCGGAGCAGACTTGAGATTACGATCTGCAAGTCTCGAGAGAACCGACGCCGCCGCTGCGGGTTCGTTCCTTACTGGCACGTTCGCTTGAATTAGATGCGTTCTACATCTCAGACACTGTTGTTGTTGTTGTTGTTGTTGTTGTTGTTGGTAGGAGGGAGAATTCCGAACATGTATGCTACGTTTTACCTTACGCTGGAGCGCAGTGGAAGTTAGTTATATTAGCCAATCAAAATGCCGAGTGAGTGTCACATGACCTTTGGGGAGGGAAGCAACGACGCGCGTGGAGAGTTGTCACGTGACACACTCGCAGCACTGGATTGACGAAGCACTTCCTACTGAGGAAAAAAAAATATAGGCAGCCACGAGACCCACATTCCACGAATAATAGTGTAGGAAACCCCATCGGACGAGAAGGGAAAATTAAGTAGTTTTGTCGGTGGAATAGACCCTTTCCGAAATTCAGTGCCATCTGGTGGTTTGTAAAGCAGTTTAGGTTTTGCCATATCAATGGCGGAAATTAACTTGTATCGGCACCGTCACTTTTGCAAGTCAACGGCACGCGAGGAATTGTTCAGTGTGAGTTCTTTCTCAATCACTTTCAGTTCGATGGTGACCAAGAACCCCCATTCTGAACAAAGCTACAACCCACTCAGATGCCTCGAGAAACTTCTATACACCAAAGTGCTTCAAAGCCGATTGTGTACCGCCTACAGATTGACTGAATCTGAGTTATTAGAAATAAACGCTTACGTAGCTCTTGTGTTCGTCCCGTCGTCGCGTCGTACTGACCCGTCAGTATTGACCCGTCGTACTGACCCGTACGACGCGACCTACATCGCGTCGTACTGACCCCCCAAATGTACAGGCCTCGCAACATTCGCTTAGGAGCATCTTCAACGTCTTCCTTTATCAGTCACTAGAAGGCCGCCATTGGTATGGCACAGATGCCCTTCCACAGATGATGATAGTGATCCAAGTGGCCAGACTGAATTTCGGAAAGGGTCTATTAGAGTATATTACGTGGTTCGGTAAAATCACTCTTATTTTATACGCCTATTGCACGCACAAAAACAGGATATATCATCAGTGCTACACCCCAAAATATTTTAGTTTATAAATCGCTGACTGGAGAATCATCAATGCTAGCTAGAATAAAAAACGGGCCATTTGCGGGCCATTTGACAGCCAGATTAGGGTAGACAACCAAGGCCAAACGTCCAACAGGTCTGCGAATTTGTCGTTGGGACAAAATCCGTATAAGACATGTGGTTATTTCATACGGTAATATAGAAAATGAGTGGCATGGGTGCGTGTTTTATTTTTTAATAAAGTTGTGAACGTATCACGTAACTTCGCGCCCAGCGCGTCGCTCTCGAAGGTCACGTGATTTTCTCACGGCATCGTATTAGCTCCGATGACTCGTAATGCCCGGCGCGGTCCATTGTCTAAGGTGAAACGGAGTGTAAGGCCTTCGCGCAAAGTAAATACAAACAATGCGCGTTGCGAAACTTTTTTTTTTTTTCCTATGAGGCGTCGAACGGTCAATCATTGAGCTGGCGCAGCAGTGGCGGCTGCTTGGCGCTATGGCGGCGATCATCAAAAAAGCTGGGTCAGTCTGAAAACGTGAGTGCCCAAGACACGCCTTCCCCGTTCCCGAAGACGCCCGTTAAATCATCCGCGGAGGAGTTGCGTTAATTCGTCCAACTCACGGCGGATTTTATGCTCGCCCGTTGGCGCTCCACTTTATCCCTCGCGCGGGAAAGGGGGGTTTCGGTAGCCGCGCGCTTTACGTCGGTTATTAGAGTCACCGACAGCTAAAGAAACGTGGGGCAAGGCGTTCGGAAGGATCCCTGCGCAGGCAATGTAATCGCGGTATTTGGCGATCGAAATTCAGCATGAGTCAGAAATTAAAGGGGCCATGAAACGAATTTTGGGATGGGATGAATGATTTTAAATTCGGACTTTACTAATCGCATATCGTTTAGTTGGCCAAAAGAAAGAGGCTAGAAAGTCAAAAGCCAGCTTTTCGGCACGAACATTTGAAAATATAGCGGACTATTTTGTACCTTCTTGCCTTCGAAAGCTCTCCGCCTTTTTTCGGTTCCAAAAGCGCGTCACTGGCGCCAAACTGACGTCAGCAGAGCCCAGCTCACGCATTGGACACGAGAACTGCGTCACTCAGACGTATGCGCTCGTCAACAATCAATCCGTCGACGAATATTTGGATTCGCGTTCGTGGCCAATGAGTGCCCTGACGGAACTTATTGTCACTGGGGAATGACAAGTTCTATGGTGTGCATAAAAAGCACGGTGGAACCTAGGAGTCATCGCACCGGTGCGGAAGGAATGTCACGACCACGTGATTTCACAATTCGCATTTGAGTTGAGGATTAAAGCTAAGGAGGAAGAAGTAGGAAAATCGTTTCATGACCCCTTTAAGAGGCGTGCACAGATCAAGCCACGGGATTTTTAAGCTCTAGATCATGGACCATATAGAGACACGGAGTGTACTCCTGTCTTGAGCCTGATACTGAGGAAACTATCTCAGTAGAGGTACTGCAAGAGATCTTAACTTCATTCCGATCACAGCTTCGAGATATATTGGCGTTCGTAGGCGAATCACACTTATATTTTTAGTTACTAGTCGTTCATCTGCATAGCGGTAACATGTGCTCCGAGTGATGCCAAAAAGAGGGGAAAGTTTACGTTGCATTATGAGTGTATAGATACGATCGAAGATTTGTTTTTAATTGCACTTCGTGGCAACGCGTGGGTGAACGAAAAAAAAAAACGATGAATCACCGTGGGACTTTTATATAAAAGAGTTGCTTTGAGGGGGGGGGGGGATGGGGGGTTTCACGTGTATAACATATTCTGAACCGTAAAAACAATCGTGTTAGAAAAAAATATATATTAAATATTTAGTAGCCATTCACAGCTTATAAAATGCAGGGCATGTCTTAATGTAGTTCACTCTTCTTACCTCGTGATTCGTCCTGCGGTGCACTTTTCCCCTGATGTCCCAATCTCATTCGCTGCCTACTTGGTGCAACGCTTCTACCACAGCAGTAGCAAGGACAGCGGCAGCCACAGCGGCCACCGAGGGGCGCCGGCTCCTATACCTCCTGCACGTGCGGGCGGTGCCACGTCAGGGCGGACCAGCAGGAGCACCTGCTTTTGGGACTGTCCGCGGTACTCCGGACTCGAGCCCCGACTTGGACGAGGCCCACCTCGTTTCACGCGCGGGCCTGCTGTCCGGGAACCTCCACTATGGTGCCTGGAACGCGTCTGCAACTGGTGTGTCTCTCGCGTCCCTTCATTTTCGCCCGGAGACGTCATAAAAGATTCGCGCTGTCGCCGGTCGCAATCCTGCTGGCGTGCCAGCGGCGGTGGTGGATGTAGCAGACGCCTGTTCTGCTCACTGATCTCTATTGTAGTAGGCTGAATGGCGGACCGTGGCCTCGGCAGCTGGGGCCGAGTGTCGCCTCCGGCGGCCATTGATTGACACCCGCCAATGCATGGGACTCTATGGGAAGAACAAGAAAAAGTGCCTTTTCCCCCGTTTCTAAGCTGTTGTCGGCACTGAAACTTTTTGGATGCTTTTCGATAAGCCCGTCAATAGCTTGCGTACAAACATTAAAACTGACAGCCCGCGCAGTTCTTATAAATAAATATTTTGTGGTCGAGAGTGACTCCGCTGTAGTGCAGGTCAATGAGGCGAGAGTTAGCTAGAGTTACCGCGGAGTCGGTGGCGGTTTCGTTGAGTTGGGTTCAGCAGACGACAAGCTCGAAGGGTTTGCTACGCGGAATTCGCGCACTCCCAGAAAGCCGCTGTCGAGATGGAACTTCTTTGTCATTCATCAACTTCTGGGCTTCCCCGAGGACGGTCTCATTGGCGGCGAGTTCCTTTGTTTATTCCACTACGAGAGCAAACCTGCCAGCTCAGCCGTAGGTGCTCCTGTACGTTTGATTTTTTTAATCGACGCTCGAACGTCTGAGAAATACCGATTCGATCTCCAAACACCCGACATAAGGATCGCAGCACACCATAAAATACTCGCCTCCGAGCACAGCGTACATGCTTTAATATTCTTACTTTTGTGCGTTTCTCCCATAGACTTGCGTGTATTGCCTGGTGTCAAGCAATGGCTGCCGGTGGCGACACCGACGGGCTCCCGATCCGCGATCCAGCATACTGCAATAGAGATCAGTGGTTCTGCTGCAGGTCACTCTCCAGTGTGACAGTCTACGGAAGCTTCGGCGGCCCAGAAGTTGGGACGCCGCGACGACAGCGACACATGGCGTTCGCCTGTGTTTTTCGCCAGCATTTCTAGGACCTACCGCTGGGATCGCGACATCCAACAGCATAACACACCGGCGTCTGTGACGTCATTTGTTGCCACCTCGGGGACCACTCCTTATAGGATAGGACGCTAAACAGACTAGTTGGAGACGCACTCCAGGCACCGTATACCTCCACCAGCTCAACGGCTGCCATTGAGCTCTGGCAGTCGCCGCCCTACACCCTCCAGGACCCAGCAGCTCCCCGGATGGCGCCCGGGTTCAAGACTCGAAGCACATCAACACCGCGTTCAAGTGTACGCCCCGAGGCACTACAGTCAAACCCGTTTATAACGAACAGCAGGAAACGCCACGATCAGTTCGATATAGCAAGTAATTCGATATAGTAAAAACTTTTTATAACGAACTTCCACGATGCGTTCGTTGTAAGGCGAGAACTTCTCTTTCTTTCTCATCTCTTCGCTTCCGCCTTGTAACAACGCGCTGGAAAGCTTTTTTTTTTTTTTTTTTGCATACGTGCAGAGTTTGTCTTTAGCTTATCTCCCCTTCTGAATCGCTTCTTTTCGTGGAAATTTTGGAATGAAAAGTGTTTTTTTTTTTTGCTGTGCGTGCATGCAGAGAGTATTTTTTTAGCTTTCTCCCCCTTCTGATTCGGTTCTCTTCGCTCAATTTTGTTTGCAACTTGGGCTTTTGAAATTTTCTTTCTTTCCTACTTTTTTTTGTGAAAGGTACAGGCTAGAAGACGAATATTTGCGCGTTTTTGGAAGCCTTCCCCGGGGGGGGGGGAGTTTGATATAGCCAATAGGTTATTCGTTATACAAAGTACTCTTTACATGTATTTTTATTTAAATTTTTCGTGAGTTCGATATCGACAATAATGCGCTGTACGTGGGTTCGTTCTAAACGGGTTTCACTGTACCAGAAGCTCCAGCACCGCCGTCTCCGAAGGGTCGCCTCAATTAAAACGGAAGTCGGCTCATTTAAAACGTCACCTCTCTTTCCGATTCCTCGCCACCTAACTTGCGAACCACAGCAGCATTGCAGGTGTGTGAAACGTGACGTTTATATAAATGATATCGTAAGCATTTCTGGTTTCCCGGAGTTAATATTGTATGCAGATTACACTAATATTTTTTTTTAGTGAAGCAACTCCAGAATTTCTGGAGGAAAGGGCAAACGCCTATCTTGTAAGGCTTTCAAAATGGCTGAGTTCCAATGGGTTACAATTAAACACGAGCAAAACAAAATATGTGATTTTTAAACCAGCAACAAAACGTCTTGCGAACTCCCTTAAGATTACGTTTCAAGATGATTTAATAGAACAAGTAACGAGCAAAAATTTCTGGGTGTGTGATTTAACCAAGAGCTAAAATGGAATACACACGTAAGTAAACGAAACTCAGAATTATCACGAGTTCTTGGCTGTATTTATAAAGAGGCAAGCCTCGCGCCGAGGTGGTTGGTTGAAACCTTGTATTACTCCCCATTTTGTTTTCCAAAACGTGTTATGGAATTATTATATGGGGCACAACTAGAGTATCAGATCACTATAAATTACTAATCCTAGAACAAGGATTCTACGCATATTCGAAAACAATGGGGGGATAATAAGAGAATTGCGGACAGAACCACTTTTTTATTAAATACAAGATCTTAAAGGCAAACTAAATACTACTTCAAATTATAGAAGGAAACCCTATACAATAACAAATTACGGAAGGCAGAGCATACACTATCAAACAATTAGTCTATTAAATAACATACCCTCTATGAACTACGCAAAATCGTTCCCTTTATTTAAAAAAAAATAATGTAGCGGACTGCTGGTAGGCAGCGATATAAAATTAGTCTATGCTTCCTAATCACAATGAAGCGTTGTATTATACTTTTTTTTCTCAAAGTCATACATGTTTTTTTTTTTTATGTGCATGACTCACTTTGTTATATTTTGTTGCGTATATACTGTTCAGTTTCCGTAAAGTGACCGACAATGAGGTTTGTTATTTGTGTGTTCCTTAGATGATTTGAAGTTTTTCGTTTTTATGTTGATTATAATCCGTATTCTCGCGTTCGTTTTTTTTTTTTTTGCATTCAGTACGCATTTTTATTCTTATATAAATGGCTTTTATTGTTCCGTTTGTGTTATGTCTTTGTGTCTCAGTTCTGTAAAAGTTTTTATCATGTATTATTTTGTTCGATGGAATGCATTTCCATGTTATTATTTGTGTGTAGACTGTAAGGGACCGATGCCACGTCAGGCTTTTCTAGCCGTTTGCACCGGCCCTTCTTTCGGGCTGTGCCCGAGGGAAAACAAATAAAGAAAGAAAGAAAGAAACAATATGAAATGTGTCTTAAATCAGGGGAGGGGGGATATTGAGCCACCCAGAAATCTCCACACCTTGTGTTTCTTATGGTTTCGGAAACTATAGTGATCATACATGCCCAAGAACTATCCTCTATGGGATATTCAGACTGATTAAGCCATTCAGATTAATTATAGTCTTTTAAACCGACAACTGCCGCACCATATGCGCCGCATCCTTTTATTGAAAGGTCACAACGCTTTAAACTTTTTTTTGTTTGGTGATGTCGTGAATAGATCAAAGAGAGTTAGCAAACCTGTTGTTCCCCTAAAATACTACATGGAGCTACGATCAATCGAAATACTTATAGACCCTTTTAATGGCAAACGCCACCAGGTGGTGCTCCGATTTTTGACGTCCCAGAGAACTTCCTGTTTATAAAAAGAATGAACGACAAGTTGCCATAGCAACGAGGCCACCTTAACACCACTGCTTGAAATGTAGATAAAACTTTTAAACGCAAATTCTCCAGGTGAACGCCAAAAGAACGAAGGAGCGCGAGATCTGTTAAACTGCTTCGAGTATTCTTGTAAATCCAACTAGCCTCCTCAAGGATGCAATATTGTACAGCCAAAGGCCCTCGTAAAATGTCCAACTTTGTTATTCGTGTAGCATTTATGCTTTCTAGCACTGGTGACATAAGCAAGCTCAACAGGCTTGCAAAGGCGGTGCGACCAGAAGTCGCTTGGGGCGCAAGCGGTGGTCCATGTTTGTAAACAGCAAAAGGGTCTATTGGCGACGTGAGCGATCGAAAGTGTCGCTGTGATCGGCCTACCACAATTGGCCGAATGCTGACTATGACGTCAGCAAAGGATGTCTTCGACGGAAAAAAGAGGAAGGTAAGAACTTCAATTTTGACGGTGTTGGCAGTGTTACTTTGTGACCGCTATGATTTCAGGCTTCCAGAATGCTCTTTACAAACACCATCGAGCTTGTTGTTCACAAGGTAATGACGTCACAAATGGTAACCGAAAGAGGGCGCCACCGAAACATCTCGCCGCTAATAGTCACTGGCATTATGGGAACAGCAAAAATGCACTTCAGTTGTCCCACCTTCTGTGCCAGCTTCATCTTCAGAAACCCATGGGCGCCTCGTGCATCTCGAGCTCGCGCGCGCAGCCAAACCGCAGCCATAGCCTCCTCTGTACTCGCAAAGCCTGGCAGTTCGACGACGGAGCCATAGAGTGACCGGTCGCAGATTTGGAGCGCGAGGATCTGCTAGCACAGAGCATCAAAAAGCTAATTATCGTGGAATTTGGACGTGAGCGCACAGCTTTTTCAGCGGCGAGGACCCGAAACACACTTGTTCGCTCGAGAGAAGTGTTTCGGCGTCTCGCCGCAGCGGGGCACCGGTCACGTGGCTTTCGTCGGATTCGTTGTCTGCCGCTCCACCTTTTCCATTTCGGCTGCCGCTTCTCGTGGCGATCTGCCAGGCTTTGTCAGTGTATTAGCCCCGTGCGCGACCGAAAGCGTCGCTGTGGTCGGCCTTCCACGATTGGCCGAACGCTGACTATGACGTCGGAAAGGGGATTTTCATCGACGGAAATAAGAGGAATGAAAGAACTTTAATTTTGACGGTGTTGGCAGTGTTCCTTTGAGAGCGCAATGATTTCAAGCTTCCACCATGCTAATAACAAACACCATCGAACTTGTTGTTTGCCAGGTAATGACGTCACAAAGGGGAACCACAGGAGGGCGCCACCAAAACTTCTCGCCGCTAATAGGAGACTATGCCATTAAATAGTAACTGTGCTGGCAGTGCTATGAAGAGGCGGCTGGGGTGGCTCGCGCGTCGATAAGCCGCGCAAGCCACTATGGCTGTCGCTGCATGGTGTGGCGCCGAAAGTACTGAGTGGTCGACCATCGTGCGTTTGCCTTCGTACAAATCGCGACATCGCGTATTTTGTGTATCGGTAGATTTTACAACGATGCCTCGAACGCGTCTTCGACTTGTGCATTTAGACCGCCCATAGATCGAAAGTAGTTTCGAAGGGACAACAAATTACGTTATAAAGGAGCTGGCGGCTGTTCTAACGGTTGTTAACAGAAGTTACGGAGAAACAAAAAATGGAGTGAACGCGATTGTTGCTGTCTTCTCGGTGTTCAAACTCGTGGTTACTGAAGGTTCCGCGGAGTGTCGAGCTGAGAATGAGCCACAGCAGAGGCGTCTGCCGTGTTGTCCAGCGGGGTTGTGCCACCGCCAGTATCGCGGCAGGCACTTCTATGACGGTATCAGACTGAAATCGAGGGTCCAAACCTGAGGACGCGATAAACACACTATGAGAAAACGCGTTTAAGGCACCCTACTTTCATCGAATGAGGACTAACCTTGTCTTTATTATTCCGCATATTCGGCCTCTCTTGTTGGTCATGGAAACCTCTGCTCTGTATGCCGAGGGCAAGTCGTCTGCTTCTTGCGTGGGAGTTGCGCTGACGTCAGAACGACGCCGAGCTTTGATTGTAATTGATGAAAATGATTGTGGGCAGACCTCAATGCTAGAAGCATCTAGGCCTACCCACTATTTTTCTTCAATCGGCCAATAAGAGCTCGACGTTCGGAGATCGTCGGAACCCATGTGCAAGAAGCATATATGACCTTGCTCTCCGCGTACTCTTACAATAAGGAACTGAAACAGAATGAGTTAGATAAAGCGAGCTTTTTCTCGTTTCTTATCACCTATTTTGAGCTTGGCAATAGACCTAGTGCTAAATTACCCAAGCATTAAGGATAATGCAGGGATTGGTCTTCCATGCGCCACACGCGCACGCCTTTCCCGTAGAAGATTCGAAGTAAATAACCAAACTAAAGCTTTGACGAACGCGCGTGCAAGAGGCAATTTGTTTTAGGCATTTTTTTTAGAAAAGTTACTACTGCTGAGACCAGCACGTACGGCGCGTTCAACACCAATCCCTGCATTCTCCTTGATGACTGGATAATAATTCATTAGGTCTATTACCCCTAAATGAGATGCTGAAGTGGTTTTGTCTTTCAGGAAGCACACTCACATCCTCTTCATTTTACCTCAGTGAGAACCACGAGTATAGATATTATTCTTCAATTCGGAGCGCGGAGACTGCAGAAAATCATTTTCAAAATATCGCCCAAGGCCCTCCTTCCCGGAGCGTGACATCACAAGAGGCGTTTTCGCAATCTCCGTCATCGCGCATCTTCAGCGCCTATCAAAGCTATCCACGCGCACTCTCGCCATTTACAAAACAAGGTCCGAAATATGCGTCACGACTGGTGTCAGTGCCCGGAGAATATATCTGGCAAGCTTGCCATTGCACGCGCTGCCAACTCGAGCGACACGCGCTTGGCGGCCGAAAGATCCTTGCATGACGTAACGACTGGTCGGATGTTTTTCGTGTTTCCTCGCGTTCAGTTCCATATTCGGAGAAATCTAGCGTGATATTCAGATACGCGGGAAAGAAATACTCTATAATTCGCCTATACCTCTTTTTTTTTTTTTAAATAATGTTTTCAACTTTTTTTTAAGCATGTTGTTAGAGAACAAGGGTTGATATTCTGAAAGAGGGATTATGAACGAGAGGGACGGCGCTAAAGTCGGCAGGATTTGTTTCTCTACGATTAACTAGTTCATGATAGTGTTTATCGGGTCCCGCTACAGCCTTATTTGCTGCTCAGGGAGGATCAAACAAACGAGGCTAACGGATTTTTTTTTCTTTAAGGCTGTATGCTGTTGATAAGAGTAGAGCGAAGCTGATTTCATAGGTCTTCCATAGTCGCTGAGAGCTCATAAGCTCAGGGCGTGTCACGCCCCGAGCATCTTAATATCTAGCCAATAAAATTGGGGTATCATAGCCAACGAGAATACCAAAGAACGATTCCCGAAATAAGGAGCGCGAACCTACTAAGTCAGGTCGTGCATTGTTTAAGCAACTGACAGCTTCAGAAACGCAAGCCTTATTTTGTAGGCGCTCCTCGCATCGTGATACCTACTTGGGCCTTCCTATCGGCGAATGCCGTCGGGCTCATTGGCTGAGAAGTCATAATGAGATGCTCCTGACTTTCCGCGCCATGCGTTTCTCAACTTGACAGTGATTATATATCTGACAAAACCAAACAGCTTTATTCGCGTACTAAATAATCTTCGGGAGCTCGGCTCCCTCCAGGAAAGTTTGTTGCGGGCTGTTCGCACTCAAAAGAGGTTCCTAGCAATATGTACTACTTGTCATGTCTGCGGGAAGTATTCATGCAAAAACACTAACTGTCCCATGGAGCGAACCGGCGTTATCAGCTTTTGAAGCCGCGCCAAACGGCACCTGAGTTCCCCCGTGTAATGTAACGAAGACTGTAGTCTGTAGCAGCGAACTGATGGATAACCTTCCATTGGCGCGCGCGCGGCATAGTTCCCAGAAACGCCACTCCACACTCTATGGCGCTGCGGGACCCCGCCGAAAGGAGCAGAAACGGCCGCGGCGCCGAGAGGATCAGAAGCCCGGCAGCGGAGCGAAGAACGACATTCATGCTTTAGCATTCACAACTCGTAAGAAGTGCTTAGGCCTCTTAGGAATTTTCGTTGTATGTCTGTCTAATCTGACCAGGCCCGAGCGTCCAGGTTACGCCCTCTGCCGGATCAGCAGACACGCATCTACGTATATATATATTCGTAAATCCATTTACGGCTCCCGGACCTTCGGGGACATCACCAACTCGCACGACCAGCTGCCACGACGTAATAACGGAACAACGAGAGACCAACACGCACGTCACACAAAAGGGGGCAAACGCACACATATGTGCTTTACCAAATACTCTCTCAAAACGTTCCGACGACGAAGCTGACCTTTCCGAAAAAAAAGCGTCATTTTGGGATTACAAGCCGGTCCCAAAGTAGATGCCACCCTTACCAATATTAGGCCTCGTTATCTCAAGGGTGGACTATACTCCATTTCACCTTACGCTGAACCGCAGCGGACGCTACGAGCTATCGGAGCCGATCCAACGCCGCGTGGGCGTCACGTGACCTCCTGGAGGTGCGCAGCGACGCACGGGATTCCTAATCACGTGATAGCTTCACAGCCCTGGATCAATACAACCCGGAAGACAGGGCCTGCACGTGACGTCATTATTAGTGGACCCCCGACCCGCCCCAAGCGGCGAACACACTCAAGCTCGAAGAGAGTCACTGTAAAGTGGCAGAAACGTCACTCTTCGCGTCGCCACGTGTTAGCGCCATGTTTGTTGTCAGACTCTGCGAGGCGCGCTGGCGTCTATGCTGATGCACGCTAGGCAGTACTTGTAGACCCACTTGTAATGACGTATTGGGGGGGGGGGGGAAAGGTGCAGTCCCCGTGTTCCGGACGGTATTGTCTGTAGATTGACTGGGATGGCTTTTTTTTAGCGGCCATTCTCGGCGGTCCACGCTAAGATGAAACGGAGTATAGTTGTTTCCATGCCCCCCTCCCGTTCTCTTCCAAACAATTTTCTCTCGCGGTTTTGTCACCGAGCTCGAGCAGAGAGACAAAAGAGCGGCGATTTGGGGGCGAAATTATATGGACGGGGAAATGGGAACGGCTGGGTGGTCCTTCTGAGCTCGTTGGTCGGGCAATCGTGTCGATGTTGCCTCGGGCCTTCTTTCGGTGCCCCGCTCGGGTCGGCGAGCGAATTATGTCGTCTCACGCGATGGATCCTCTGTTTCTTCGATGCGTGTTTCTCTTTCGCTGGCCATAGTTCTTCCTGGCGGAGGCGCATACTGCAACGAGACGGCTGGACGTCGATGCTGCGTCATTCCTGTTAATCAATGCTAAATTCTTCGTACAATTCTTCTTAAAGTAAGTGTATGTGCCACGTAAAGGATAGCACTTTTCGGGTAATTAAAATAAATGAAACGCAATCTGAACTTAAGCGTAAAAAATTTACCGCATCTTCACGTGGTGAATGATGTTGCTTGGGCCGAAGCTCTGGTGGTGCTTGTCTGCGTAGACGCCGAGCCGCAGCATGCCGAGCCTTTTCATTCATGTCAGTAGGAGAATGTGTGGTTTTCTTCTTTTTCTTTTTTTAAGCAGACAGATGGGATGGCATCTCAGAACCCCCTACTCTTTTTCTTCTTCTTTTTCTTTGAGCCTTTTCATTCATGTCAGTAGGAGAATGTGTGGTTTTCTTCTTTTTCTTTTTTTAAGCAGACAGATGGGATGGCATCTCAGAACCCCCTACTCTTTTCTCTTCTTTTTTTTTTTTCATAGATTTTTTCATCTTTTTGTTTTCAAATTTTTTTTTTTTGCCATACACGAGCACGTGAGCATGTGCTCACGTGCTCGTGAGCACGTGATCTCACGAGCAGAAGCTCGAGCACCCGACGCCGGGCCTACGGCGGACGGACATACGGACATGGCTAGCCCCTAAGGAGCTTCGCCCCTAAAACTAAAACTAAAACTCAACAATGAAGTATGTTCATTTCTAATCAAAAGAAGGTATTGGGTGTCCCCCGCTTCTGATTTCGGGGATCTAGTGGTCTTACACATGCCACGTACACATAATGACTCTATTCTTTTTCCACAAAGCTGCAGCCATCTTGAATGTCGCCACTTCTGGTATGCGGTAAAACGTCGTTTTGACGTTTAACCGCATACCAGCGGCGTGGAGGTGTTCGTAAACACCTCCACGCCGCTGGAAGGTGTTTACGAACAATACGTGATTGTTACATATTCTTGTTTTGCCTCACCTATATTTTCTCACATATTCCAGGTTGAAATGTTTTATTATTTTTTCGTCCAGCATGCCAGATGCGGAACCCACGTGACTGAAAACGGCAGGAAACAGAAAACGTCTATATATAGACGTATTTCGAAGTAGCGCCGCCATCTTGAAATATCGCCACTTCCAGTATGGGCGAAAACAATGTTTTGCCGTCGCCACGTTAATAGAATACACTTAGGCTATAAGCGCAGCCGTCACCCATTCTCGACTTGTCTCCCCTCTATTTGTTTTTACGAGTCACCGGATGGATATGCCTACCAAGTAGCTGGGGACCACAGTAAGCGAGGAAGGTCTATAGTTGCCGACAGTTTAAAAAACAAAGGGCATCCCGTGCCTTTCCTATCTGTCCGCAGCCAATAAGAACTTGGCACTTTTCGATAAGAACACCGGAGAACCAATCGCAAAGTGAGAACCGTGAACACAATAGACACCACCCGGCATTCCTAAAACCCTCAGTGACGATAGAGTGTACTAGAGCTCTAGTGACGATTGGCAACAAGGCGTTTTGGTGGCTTCATCTTCGGTCCCTCTCTAACGTCACGACCCGCATTATCAATTGACAGCGAGCTTTTCGACGGCAGGTGCAATAGGCACGGCGGAAGCTTGAACCGATTCGCGTCCTTAATCCAACGCCGTCAACGTAAACAGCCTGACATTGCTCTTATCTCCATTAATTGAATGTAGAATTCATCACACTCTAGACGTGATAGTGAGCGCTTGGCCAATCGGTTTAAACAAACGTTACTAAAGCACTCAGTTAGGAAACTCACCCTGGAAACCTGGGCAGCTGGCGTCTACAGAGACCGAGCTAAAGACGATAACAGCGCCACCCTTTAGCGACGTGTTGAAACATGAAAGTTGGTTTATTTGGCTACTAGAGTCACTTAATGTCCCAAAGTATCGAAACTCCCAGGCTCGAGGTGCCAAGATGGCGGCTCCATCTTTTTTCTTTACTGTGGTCACCATGAGCTTTTAGAAACGATGTTTTTGTGCAAAAGCAAACAGAAAAAGCTATTTTTGAAGGAACTTTTGTTAGAGATTAGTACAGAATGACAGGCGCGTGATGTTTTTCTAAATATTTAGTTTACAAGGATTTGTGGCCAAATAAATATTGTTTTTATACGACCACGTCTCACCGGTGAGTTCAGGTAGCTTGTCCTGACCTGGATGCGTCCCAACTTCGAGAGCGATTCGCGGCCTGCCCGCTTGGGAGACGGGTGTGTCAATCCTGAAATTCCTTCCACCGTGTATGTTTCGGTGCCAAAATGGCTGATTAAAGCCAGAAAAGAACAGGAACTGTGGACGCTATCGAATGTGGTACTCCCGAACCAATATAAGCAGCCGTGCAGTTCCCGGAGTGGCCGCTGCGGGAGAAACGGCGGTGTTGCGATCACCTTTAGCTTGGTTCTCGAGTACGGATCGGTGCCACTTTTTCAGAGCAGGCACTATGGCAGTTTCCCAACTCAGTTGTTCCAGTAAGTTTGGTTTGAACTGACAGTCCGAAGACACTCTGCGGGTGTCGATACTTCCGATATAATCGCACACCCAAGATGGCGAATCAAATGGCGACTATTACGATCTGAGCGACAAGGAATAGTGCAGCAACCGGTACCTTCAAGGCCCGTACAAGGCCCCTGAAGGCATTGCGGAAGGAATGAAGCGATATATTTGTGTATGCTTAGTGTACGAGCAAGTGGTTAGGACCTTAAACACATTGCCGAGCCGCAGCTATACATGGCTTGCACATGACGTCTGCACATCCAGCTGATGGTCGTTCTTACTTGTTCTTGCAGATAAACGAATTTTACGGGACACTCACAGATCATCGGATTCACTCCTATCGCTCGCAGCGTCCCGTGCGGTCCATCGGAAGCTGAAACGTTGTATAGCCCCGCAGACGCTCGCGAAGAAAGCCGCCCAGGAAGCTTACATCGGGAAACAAGCGCTCACACCCGAATAAGTTATTCATTCGTTTCTACGTGCGCAGCTGAACTCCGCTATATTTGGCGGTAAAAGCCGTCCGTGTGCGCTCAACCAGAGGCAATCAGGGACAGACGCCGCCCGAGGCGACTGCCGCCATTTGGTTACACACGACGCATTTGAACCGGAATGATGTTTCCGCCAAAGAAACCGGAATACATACGAAGCTCGACCCAAGCGCGTACGCCAAACTTGCATCCGAACGTGCCCCGTGGCGTCGCGAGCAATCCGAGATTTGTCGAGAGCTCAAATGACGGATAGAAAAAAAGAAAGAAAAGAAAAAGGGCCCGACTCGTCGGCGGGTTCTGACGGATCGGTCTTTAATTAAGGCGGACGAGTATTTAATAACCGACTTCCTGCACGAGTGACCCTTGGATACCTGCGGCAATTTGGCAGGACCCTCCACAATGCGCAGCTAATGCGGGTTCTGGAAGCTTGGCGCTTGCGTAAGATTGAGCCCCGCGCGATGATGTACGCCAAGGCAAACAGTATGCTTTGCTTCGCTTGTTATGCAAATCAGATGGGATATTAAAGAGAAAGCACGGGCGGAGGGGAGGGGGAGGGGGGGGGGGGGGGGGCGTCGTTCTTTATTATACGGCGTCATTAAGATTTTTTTTCTGTCCTACGATTACAAAGAGCTTTCATCCAGATCCAGGGAGACGGAATTGTAGTCTGAGATTTGCATTTGGACTACCAGTGATGATGATTGTTTCTGAGGGGATTGTCTGCTCGAGAGTGCAGGTGTTTTCGAATGGGACGCGAATCAAGCGCCTCTGGTTCATGGGCCTGGCAGACGTTCAGTTGTATGCGTTACCTGTCGCAGTCTATCAAACACTCTCCGAAGTCGCAGCCGCACTGCTCAGACATTATATAAAGGACACGGAATTCGCTGCAGCCATGAAAACGTAATTAGCTGGGGACAGACTTCAAGCCTGTGCCAAGTATGTCTGCTTGATACATAGAGGTTACGGCCGTAAGGATTTGTAGACTTGGCATGACCAGCAAAGTTCGAATTCCGAACGTACATCACTGAAACTGAGGACGGGAACGTCATTTCGCAAAAAAAGATATATGTATTTTGTTTTTAGAGCTCAAGACGGAACTGGTGAAAACAAAAAGTATAAAAAATGGCAGCCGTGCATTTTCTGTCGATACCGGACTGCACTTCGTCTGCGTACTGATTTGCAAACTCACTCCCATAGGATGTGGTGAACGTAAAAACGCCACGAACCTCGTGAGTGAGGCTGGTGACCCAGCAAGATAACCGCGAGAAACAATGATCTGAACAAAGTATATGAAGGTTGGTGCAGCTTCAATTTGCGTTTTAAAACACGCTTTGTCGAGTTTCACCGGAATTCTCAAGGTTAGGTGTTAAAATTATAGGCTTAGTTTGAGGTCAGCGATCTGTAAAGGAGTTGTTAGTTCCCACCTGTTGTTGTTGGCGTCAAGGTTGTGGGCTGGGGGGAAGTGACTCACTCTGAGTCTGAGGTTGGCTTATTGATCTTGTTTACAAACTGCGGAGGGAGTTGGGGAAAGCGTGGAGTGAGAGTGAGTTTAACAGTGTGATGTCGTGCGCCGGAAAGATGGTTGTTTGTTGTCCTTATAAGCGAGGCTGGGAGAATAAATGTTCAGCTGAGTTTGAGACCTGTGCCTGTGTTTTTCCTTCTCTTTTTGTTCTACGTCTCGGGTTTTACAATGTTGAAAGAAACTGTTTCCTTTAGATGAAAAAAAAAAAAAGTATAAAGCGGAGGAATGTTTGTTTCACTTTTCGTTTGTTATTCGTTCGCTCCTCCTTACTCGCTATCCGCGCCCAGCAGGTATGCACCCACGGATAGCACACGAGAAAATGAAACATATATTCGTTTGCATTAGAATTCATTACTTGATCAAAAAGTAAAGTTTGCTCCTTTCTATACCGGAAATGAAACTTCATCAGTCGCTCATATATTGCGTTGAAATCATTATTTTCGCGGTTATCCCGCTCGTCGCCAGCCTCTGCTATGACGTTCTAACCGTTTTTGCGATCACCACGTCACCTGGGATCGAGTTTGCAAACCAGTATGCAGACGAAGAGCAGTTCTGTATATGAGAGAAAATGCAAAACGGCCGTTACTGCTCTATTTTTTTTTTAATTTTATTAGCTCCAAGTTGAGCTCTCAATAAAATAGACATAAAGCTCTTTGCAAAACGACGTTCGCGTGCCCAGTTTCGGATATCTACGTCTGGAATTTTGCAAGGCGTGCCGAACGTGGAGGTCCTTAAAGCCGAGCCCCGTATGTATGCTTGGAAATAGGACAGTTTCAGTACGACCAACGTTACAGGAGCGTCATTATATAAAGAAGCAGCACACGTTAGGCACTGTCCTATACTTCGTTTCACCTTATGTCCGAGCGCGGCCGATGTTATGAGCCGAAGGGCAAATCAAACAGCGCAAAAAGCGCAACGTCATGGCGTGCTCTCAGCGCTTGATAGGACTAGCCGGCGGAGGAGCACGCACAGAGAGACGGCGAATACCGGCCAGTCCTATCAACTGCAGAGAGCACGCCATGACGTTGTGCCTCTTGCGCTGTTGGATTGGCCCTTCGGCTCATAACATCGGCTGCGCTCGGACCAAAGCTGAAACGAAGTATAGTAGCAACGTGAGCTCGACTGCGAAAATATGGTGCGTCTTCTTTCTCGTAAGCCATTCGGGAAAGCCAATTATCGTAATCCACAGACGTAGCTCGGCCGATGAGAGGGATGAAATTATCTTTACACTTTTGGCCCAATAAGAACAGTTTGTGATGTGACACACCGAACATTACGTACGCACATGAGACGTCGTGCTCAGTAGAATAGCGAAAACTTTTTTTTTTGTCGAATCATACTTTTAGTTACATCAATCGTCGAGCAAGTTCTTCGCGTACGGGCGGACATGCAGAATTTTTTAGAGTGCAGAAAATCGTTCGACATCGTTCGCATTCGCGGTTATCTGTCACCCACTCTTCCAATGTGCAAATGCTGACGTCATATGTAGCAGTAGGTCGAACCTCCATAATAGCACTCTCCCAAGATATTGAGTGATCCTGTGGAAACAATAGCGGTTACTGCGACATACTGGCGTGTACTTATTGGAGAAGGGCCACCGAAAGTCAATTTAGCGGTACCCAAGAAAATGAAAGATGGTAAGAATAATAAACAAATATGACCGTTATTTTGGTTCCAAGGTACCGAGAAAACAACTGTTCATCTCGAGGACGTGGAGACAGAACAAATCTTCGCGCGGCCTCGGCTGAGACGACCATTTCAGCTCCTTAATTGCTCCGGCCACTGCGTTGACGGCGTCGGCTCGCACATTAAATCCGATTCCTGTCGTCCAACAAATGTTCCACGGACAATGCGACCCGTCGAAGACGAGACGGGAGATGGAACTCGAAATGGAGGCTGTTTTTGATTATACCCACTCCGAGACATTGTGCTGGGTCCATCGCATAATGGGTCTCCTCTGTTTGCGCCGTCATCACGGGAGCTCATTCTGACCATGCCTCTGAAAACTGATTACCCGATCTCTTGATGAAGAACGCCTCGGTGTTTTCGGCCGGTGGCAATTCGCATGCTAATGTGGCGGGCAAAGCGGGTTCCAGCGTTCTCAAGAAACGGCTAAAGCGCAGTTGCCGCGTGCGATCATCGCATGCATCAACTCATTGTTTACAAACAACAGCATTCGTTCACAGGAGCTGCGTGTGTGTGTGTGTGTGACGGGGGGGGGGGGGGCGCTGTGCAAATGTGTAGCAACCAGTTCTTTTACAGCGAAGCTGTTTATGGGTATAGGGCTTCATGGATTTTTCATGTGCGTCGACAAAAACTCGCGCGCCCTCTCTCTGTCGTCGTTCCAAGTGCTCGCGTACCTAGTTTCCTTCCGCTCTCCCGGGTGGCGGTCCCATCGCGCGTGTCTAGTTTCCTCCGGCTCCTCGGGGCGACGATGGTTCGTACCTTTGTTTAAAATTCTGTGTCACCTCTGTGTCGTGTGCTAAACACCTTCGCTGGTCATCCACCTTCACAGTGTGGAATGGCTCATGAACTTTCTTGAGGAGTGAAGCATCCGCACATGTCACGTTGGCCAATCAGTTCCACCATCCGTGCGTGACGTCACAAACATGAGTGTCTGTAGTCACTGACATCTTAAGAAACTCAGGGCGTGCTGAGCCAGGAGCATTTTATTATCGCTGTGACACACTTAAACCTTTTGGTGAAATTTCTATTGCTATTGGTATTCTATATTTACCTCTGTAGTGTTAGGTCATCACAGAAGGCCCACACCCGTAGGTCTTGATGCCTCGCAAATTACTAATAGACATATACATCCATAGAGGTTTGTATATGTGTATTAGTAATTTCGGACCTGAAGCGCTAGAGGTCTGAACCAGATGCAAAATTTTAACAGTGACCGTTATCTTATTCAAAAGTTATAATTGATTTTCTCAAGTATTCAAGGGGTAAACGGGGCCCATTTTCGCCTGTTTTCGGTAACTGACGCCATAGAGCTTCATGTATTCGAGAGCTCTGTCAGCCCCGCCATTTTCCCATTGAAAATTTCAGAAAATCAGTCGTAACTTTTGATGCAGATAGCGGTTCGTGCGGAAAGGGCTACACTTGGGCCGAAAATGAGCATTCGGCGAAAGGTGTTTTTGTTTTAGTAAACAATTGAGAAAAAATCTGTAATTTCTTTCTTTTTGAGGGAAGGGGTTGGGGGGGGGGGGCAGGGACCTTTGTATATAGGGGAGAAAAATGGGGATAGACGGAGGAAGGGAGGGGGGGGCGGTGCAGTTGTGGAACGGTGAAGAAAACGAATAGAGTCCTTGTCGAACTCTCTCAGCTCTGCAAGGGCACCTGTCAGTTTGTTGGGTAGCGAGCGCCAGGGAGGGCCAATTCAGATTAAGAATGTTTTTGGCACACTGAAGGGTGTAACTCAGTTTGTCTCGGGGCTTACAAAGTTACAAAAACATGTCCGGCTCAAAGTGCTAACACATTGTAAAAAAAGTCAGTCTAAAGACATGGTCGTGTTTCTTCCTTGCCAAATCGATCGTCCAAACACCGTCCGCAGACACGTTCGAAGCATACAATGCGTATGGAGCAAACTTGCCCCGACCACGCTTAAGGTGTGCCCGAAGATTGTATTGTCATGCATGTCTGCAAGCGATACCGTGTCTCTTGGATCGAGCGGTGTGACTGATGCGCTATATTCCGTTTCACCTTACGGCCGGGCGCAGCGGATGCTACGAACACTCAGAGCCAATCCAAGGCCTCGTGGGTGTCACGTGACCTTGGAGAAGGGGGCACAGCGACGCGCGGAAAGCGTATCACGGGCTACCTCCGCAGAGCGCGATTGGCTATATATATATATATATATATATATATATATATATATATATATATACTATAGGATAGCTCGTAACGTCCACTACGCCCGGACGCAAGGGTGAAACGGAGTATAGACTTCTGCTGAATACCCGAGAAACCGAATGCTGGCCTTTTTAGCAGTATGCTCAAGCTAGGTTTTTACAAGCAACAAGTTGACAAGCGACACGCCCCTACGCAATTTTTGTATGCACAAGAAGAAAAAAATGCAGCCGCAGTGAAGCAGCACGCACGATAGAGGAATAATGGGGATTTTATACGAGAAAATGTATCCGACGCGTTCTGGTTCATAAAAGGAAATACTGTCTTTGTTTTGAGGGTCACCGTCTCCTCAATTACGAAGGTTACGAGCGGGTTGCTTCGTTCTCGTTATTCAGTTCCCGAAGAACGTGGTTCAAGTTCAAAGTATATATTTCCATGTGAATGGCGTTGCTGCGGGCAATAGCTACTCGACGTAGTCGCTAAAGAAATCCGCTGTATCAGTGGCTGGGCGTCGATTAAAACTTTTAACCCGATTAATACCCACCCTTTAATCTATTCGTTTAATCGATTCTTTTAAAGCAATTATCAAAGAACCAACTCTCAGTTCCTCATGAAAACGAGCAAAATACCACCCCTGGAACATCGTCGCAGGATGTCTCGTCTTAAAGTTTCGCATTCACCTTATAACCAAAATTTATTTCTTATTTCACGGACCTTTCTTAAACCTCCTACAACAGGACGTACTAGCTAGGCCATCATCAGGATTCTTTGACACCAAACTTTGTTCGTACTAGTCTGTTAAAGTTTTCGGTAGTGAATGTGCTCGTCGTCAGGAGCATTTGAGTGAGTCGCCGAAGCTCACGCACGACTCTTTATCTACTGCCCCCTCGGCATCTGGAACATTCTACCCAGAATGTTCGGGACTGACTAGGCGAGGTCATTCTGGACTCCCGATCTTTTACACTCGGGATAAGAGTCAACACGAATCTTCTAGGTCCTCTAGGTGGAGCATCGTTCCTTCTCGGTCATGCACGCGGCAATATGACTCACCCGATGTTATTATCCAGCTACTTCGTTATTCGGGGTCTTACTTACAACTGAGGAAAGAGTAGGATTTTTTTGTCAGTATAATGATAACAAGCAGGTACAATACACACCCATATCACGAGCCTTAAAAACGAAGTTTGGTGTCTCAAACCAATCATGTTGGAGTCAAATTAATTGCTCTTTCGTTACAAAATAAAAAAGAAAAAAACAAGGGCCGACGCTGCTTTGATATAATGTTCTAACCAGATGTTTTTTTTTCTCGCTGTATTTTTAGCAGATTTTCATGCGTGTGATGATTTTCGTCAGACGGTATCGTATCGCACGCCAATACGATTCGTTTTTATAAACCCGGTGAGTTTTCTGAGGTTTTCCATGTTGCAAATATTTACAAAATCAAAAACGGATCATTGCGCAATCGATTCAAACTATTGCGGACGGCATACTTCGGTCATTCTGTGTACTACGTTCGTCATGCGTGTGTCGTCTGCAGCAGGCATCTCAAGACGTCTTGAGGACCGGATGTTGTCGTCGCAATATTTCGAAAACAGCGGAATTTCGGCAAACTTCTATCGTGGTATAAGTGTGAAATCTAAGCTCCCGATATATATATTATTTTAGACGTTTAAATTTCAAGTTCGAGTTTTGACCGATTGGTCTTTCGGAGTGAAATCCAGTACCATGCATTCGTCCATAACAACACCCCTTTCAAGGGTTTGCTTGGAGCGGTGACGTCACGCTTATGGGGTCAATGGCCATCAACCACTGCTACTACTGCTGCACTGCTACTGCACCTACAAAATACAGTCTGATGACACTGTCTGCGACGGGTTTCTTGTTTGCATAACGGTCTTGTCACATTGGTCATACAGACACTTCTCAGAAACGTTCGAAACATACAAATGTATGAAGCAAACTTTCTTCGAACATGCTTGAGAAGGGTGTCCGAAAATAATTGCGTCATCGTGTTTGCCCGCGAACACCGTCTCCTTTGTTTGGAGCATGAGCCGTGGGATTGGAACTTATACGCTTCCCAGAAACGTCTGCTTGTTACTTCAGCTGTCTGCAAGGGCTCGGGTTCCTGGAAACATTAGAACCTTCCAACCTCCACGAAACGTGCGCATTCTTGAGCGAGAACTAATTGTTGTCGACTCGTAGACTCATTCCACCAGGCTTTAGACAATGCATCATTGGACGTTGTTTGCCCTCTTTCGGGCCCGTTGTTATACCGGACGAGAGTAGAGCAGTAATTGAGATGTATACGCGAGCAAGCCAAATAAAGAGATTGGCCGCCCGCTCCCACCGTTGCACGGAAGGAGAGTCGACACCGAGCGCGAGGTTGAATTTGGCACGGTTTTGACGGGTAATGACGAGTCCTGGGTATTTCCAGCTGCCTCCAAACGACCGAGGGACCCGGCTCCTCACCGTCCGAGTTTATGGTTTTTGTTTGAGCGTATACTCGTTTGGAACGTTAGCACCTGGTATTCGTGTTACCACCAACCTAGTTCACGGTAGACTTGTCGAACAGACAACGAATACTGTGCCCCAACGGAGTCAAAGCAGCGTGTTGACTTCACAAAGAAGCTTCAGCGGTAAATGCGTTTTCCGGGAACTTTTCTTTTTTTTTTTTTTAGATGTGGCATGGTAGGTGGCTCGAGCCGCCGCCCGATTTAATGGACTGGGTCGTATTCATAAGTCCATCCGTCGCTTTCAAGCAAGCATGTTGCGCACATTTCGTTGATCCCAAAGTTCGAGTAGTTCGGTAGACTTCCGAGTTAAATCGAGAAATTTCGACTTTGTCAGTGTCGTCCGACTTATTAAGTTTTCAGGTATATTAAAGAGAATGATTTATGAGACAGAATCTTTTAAATTGCATACAATATAAAATCAAGCATGAAGTTTTTAATAACTTTGTTTGGTTTTGTGGTGATTCGGCATCTTACAAGATTAAACCATTATTGATAACTGGGCGATCGCTTTTGAGGTTCCTAGATAAGAGATTCCTACATGTAGCGACATTCTTGGAAGCGCCGACTGCGTGACTGGCGCAGGTTTTAGGAAGCGAATTATCGGCGCACAGCAGAAGACTAAACTAAATGACACCGTTTCGTTCAAGCGGAATGTGCCTTGTCATTTTATTGGTTGTCGTACTTGTAAAAAAAAAGTATCAAGGCACTTTAACCGCTTCGGCACGCGCGTTGTGTGTGCCGCCAACGGCACAGCAGGCGCTCACGGCGTGCACGTATATATAAGCAGCCGCAGAGAAATCAACTAACTTCTTGATTCTGTGCGCAGCCTGGTCTAGCGTCACTCACAACAGTGGCGACGATGAAAACGGACCTGCAGACTGCTGGCGGCCGTGAGGGTATGTCAATTGGTGCTCGAATCCCAGAGTTTCGTCTTGGCAGTTGTTGTTCTTCTTGGTAAGAATGCTGTATGTGGAACGAGTTGCATTATGTTGTGCAGCGAGCAGACTCATAACCGACGTTGACTAAAGGGCCTGCAGCATTGCTGAGCTACTGTGGCCGAGAGACCTACTCACTGCTATCAACGCTCGTCAAGCCGCTTCGGCCACCAAATGTGGAATACAAGAACATCGTCGACGCCGTCAAGTACCACGTCAACCCTATAGACTATCAGAACTGTGCACAAACGTACGTCTTTTCTAAGTGGGATCAACACGACTTCGAAGATGTTGCCAGCTACGTTACGGAGCGCTTCGCAAATTGGCCGAAAATTGTGGGTTTGGCGAAATTCAGTTTCCGCTTAGCATTATGCTGCGCGACAAACTGGTTTTTGAAATTGCTGACGTAATAGTTCAACAACGGCTACTGGCAGAGCCACGTTTGACCTTTGAGGCTGCGTATGATTTAGCTGTTTCGGCAGAAATCACAGCTAAACAACAAAAATACATTAGTAACAATCGGAGCGAAAAAGAAAGTAAAAATGAAAGACGTTTGCGAATCTCCGCATGCGAAACTAGAGCGCAGCTCTTGAGTAAGGGGAGCGGAGGGTACGGAGAAGAGGGTATGCCCTTCCCCCTCCTCCTACCCGCCTCATCTCCTCCTCCCCTACTCTCCCCTTCCCCTCCGCCCCCTCCTGGCCTCCTCCTCCCCTCCTCCTCTCCCTCCTTTCCCCTCCTCCTTCTCTTCCTCCTCCTCCCCTCCTTATCATCTCCTCCTCCTCCTCAGCTCCGCTGACCAAAGGTTCGCGGAGCGCACCTTCGGACAGCGGGGAAATGACGCTACGAGAAACAAAGTCATGTTACGTCATTTTCCCCTCTAAATTTAGCGCAGAAACTGAATTGGTGTTGAGGTCCCGTGACGTCCATTTCCCCACTAAATTGAGCGGGTCAAGCTTCCCCGACAAATTTAGCGGGGAAACTTAACCCGGTGGTGTCAAAGAAGAACGTATGCTTGCTGATTTGCGGGGATGATCGAAGTACAGTCAACCAAGCGGTGAGGAACAACGTTCATCGTTTGCGGGGAAATGGTTGAGTGTTCACCAAACTGAATTTAACAAAAGCCTACCAACAGGTACTCTTTGATGATGTGGCAGCAGAGCTAGCAAACGATTAACGCAAAAAAGGGGTTCTACAAGGTTCGGAAGTTGCCCTACCGCCAGACATGTACAAATTACTCAAAAAAGGTAGTTAAGTTAAGTTACTGAGTATCGACGCCAAAAGTAATTAGAGTAGAGTAGAAATTACACATTTGTAATAGTAATTGAGTAAACTACTAACTACTGTAAAAAAGTAGCGAGTTACTTTGAAGTTACTTTCGAAGTTACTTTCTTATATTTTTGTAGTAGCAAAATGAACAGCAGTTTTGATTCGTGAAAAACTTTGCGAGCATGAAATAAATGCAGTCATTTTATGACTTGACTTTTCACCAAAATAGTTTATTCGCTCGCAGAAGCAATTCACTTTCGAAGTTATTGATAGGAGAGTTTTCGCCTTTTCCTACTAACGATGTCCCCAGCTAAGCTAAAAAGACGTTCCACCGACGCGCTGGATGGAACGGCAGCGTTGAGTTTGAGTAACAGGCTGTGCAGGGTCGGGTAAGCGAGTGTTGGCATCTTAGGTGTCCATGACGAAACATGTGAGGTTTGCCTCGTTTGGGGGGTTGTATAACAAACTCTCCTCCTTTTGTCTTTTTCTTCGGCAAGTTGAGATTGTTATGACTGGCCCCTCTTTATTCCCACGACGTTCGGAGAGTACGCTGAGTGAGTGCACCTGACCGTCAAGGGTTCAAGTCTCACGCCACGACGATGAAATCATCCGGACAACTGCGCGTCTCGTTGCAGTGCTAGCGCTATGCTACCGGAAAAAAAAAAAGTTTTTTTTTTATTTAACAGAAGATGAAACGAAGTATACTTCACCGCTGACGCCGGGTCTAATAAAAGGAACTCCCAAAGGTGACTCGCGACCCTGGCCGGCGACTACGGTATCCTGACGCGCCTGACACGCCTGACAAGTAAATCGTTTTCAACAAAGAGGAGGTCTCCCTGTCGTGGAAGTTCGGAAGGGCTCGAAGGATTACGTAAACAAGCATTGACGCTCGTAAAGTTGCAGCTGGAAGCGGGAATGTGCACCCATGAACGGATTATCCGTGTCTGCGTTTCTGTGCGGTGGAGTCCGGCTGTGCAACCGAGTATTCGCTGACGACGAGGCGACGATGGGAACAGGCGCCCAGCTGCGAGGTCATGCCAGTGGCGCCTCCCGTAGAACCCCCAAACCGCTTGAGTCAGAACTCACAAAGGGCAGGCAACATGAAAACAACAACCTTCGGAGTGCCCCTGTCTTTGCTTGCACGGTTGCAGCTGAAGGCGCGGCGCCTGCGTGCATTACCGGATTAGGTCAATACCCGACCAAGGCTTGTTAAGCAAACTTCCCCGACAAATTTAGCGGGGAAACTTAACCCGGTGGTGTCAAAGAAGAACGGATGCTTGCTGATTTGCGGGGATGATCGAAGTACAGTCAACCAAGCGGTGAGGAACAACGTTCATCGTTTGCCAACTTCTACAAAACCGTTCGCAAGGCTGGGAAATGGTTGAGTGTTCACCAAACTGAATTTAACAAAAGCCTACCAACAGGTACTCTTTGATGATGTGGCAGCAGAGCTAGCAAACGATTAACACAAAAAAGGGGTTCTACAAGGTTCGGCAGTTGCCCTACCGCTACGGGATCTCTGTGGCTCCAGGACTGTTCCAGAGAACCATTCACACGGTGCTGGCTGGCCTGTCGCAGGTGGCAGTCTACCTAGATGACATCATGATCGCCAGTGAGACGGCGGAAGAACGCGACAAAGTGCTCAACGAAGTCCTGACACGGCTTTCGAAGGTAGGTCTGCGTACAAACACTTCCATGTGCATGTTTTACTCCGACAGTTTAAAGTTTTTGTAGCATCAGATTGAAAATCTCGACATCTACCCCCCAGGCAAAAGTACTATCGTGGACAATATGAGCTGAAACAGCGCTCCGGCCTGTGCACGGTACTATATATACCTGCGCCGCCTGTCGCATCGCTCCCTAAACACGGCGCACCCTGAGGCCGAGATAAATTCTCACTTGCGCTCACTGCGCCGCTGCGCTCTTCCGGCCGTCTGCTAGCGAAAATATTGGCCGACGGAACCACCATCACGATGCGTGTGCCGTGTAGCCTAATGTTCATGTTTTCAGCTAACATGCATTTCAGTGTATTTCAAGAAAGCGCCGAAGTCGAAAATGCGTTGTCACGCTCGTATCTCCTCGAAGAGCGCTGCCTGACGAAGCTGCCTCGGCCCCCACAAGGAGCCGATCTGAATATCATCGAAAACATTTGGAGGCGCATCAAGGTAGCCACGTCACGGCGTCCCCTCCACCGCGCCACTGCCCACAAATTGTGAAAAGCAATGAGGTGAATGGGAGTGGCTTCGGGCTGAGCCAGACTTCGTTGCTGCGCTCTATGATTTCTTACCAGACAGGATGGGAGCTGTGGTCGCAGGTCAGGGGAGAATGACGCGGTGTTAAATTATTGTGTAAGCTTTACTGCGCTCAGGACCCCCTGGAGCGGACTTCTGCCGATTTGAACACAGCTTGATGCTACGGTTCCAACACACTGTTTGACGCCGTTAACCACGCATACTTTTGTGTGGTGCCTCCTTGATCCCGATCTTCTTGTATAGTGCAGTTGAACTTCCTCGCCGACTATTATTATTTTGTGTCTGACTTCGTCCTCTGCAAATATTCCTTCGATGAACTTTCAAGCTCCTTCTCCTGGCAAATATATGACTGTTTGTCCCACTTTATTATTACTAGGAATTTGTAAACAAAAAACTGGTGTCTTGTCAGCAACTTGTTTTGTTTGAAACAAACACGTGGGCCAGTAATAAATAAATAATATTTTTGACCCTTTTCATACCAATCAAGGTTACAAAACCTTCTCAGTAACATGTATACGCTTACCGTTTTTTTAAACATCTGTGATTAATGAAAAAGAAAAAAAAAAGTAAATACCTTGGAGCCGGACTAAATCCGACTTACAGATTTTAGCCTATATTTTACGATGTCCTACTTTGTGCATGCACCTATAATCAAACAAAAACAACCTGCAACGTCTTTTGATGTGACTTTCAAAAACGATAATCGCCGCTGAAATTTATGACACTTCAATTTTTTTTCTTCACCAGTCAGCGTTCTTTCTACGGAATTCTGCGCGATAGGGTAAAGTAAATCAATTCCAAAAGAGGGGCGACAAGCGTAATATTTTGTTCCCTCCGCCATCCTACCACACACATGCCCGCTGTCGCACCCGCCGTCTCGCTTGCAGACGGCCGGAAGAGCGCAGTGGCGCAGCGAGCGCAAGTGAGAATTTATCTCGTACTCAGGGTGTGCCATGTGTGCGGAGCAAGGCGACAGGCGGCGCAGGTTGTACCATGCGCCGGCCGGAGCGCTGTTTCAGCTCATACTGTCCGCGATAGTACAAGCCATCCACCACGCGCCCGCCCCTAAAAACAAAAAGAATTACAAGCACTTCTAAGACCATAGAAATGCAGATTGTTTCAGCAGGCTGCCAGTGTCAATAACTCCGGACAGAAGCGGAGGAACCTGGAGACGTGCTACTCCTAGGAGCTGTCCAGTTTCCACCGGTCACCGCAGCAACGGTGGCGAAAGAGACCTTGGAAGACCCATACTTGACCATAAAGTGGACACGACAGGGTTGGCCACATGACGTGGCAGCCGAGTTACGAGTGTACGAGATCCCGTGCGGAGGGCATGGGTGATTTCATGCCAAGCCACGAGGCCAGGACGAACGACTCCTTGAAGCTGCCGGCCACCACTCAGCCAAGCAATCGGGAGCTGTCTCCGTCAGTGAAGCATGGGCCAGCTGAGATTCCACCGGAAGCCACATCGCAGCAAAGTTCGCCATCGCCGCGTCGCTCGACCCAAGAAAGAAGACCTGTGAAGCGGTACGGCATTGAAAACAACTAAGGGTGAAGAGATGTTAGAATACGGGCATCTAGCATGATTGAACCTTTCTTGATAACCCAGCGATCGCTTCGGCACGTTCGCTGTGTGTGCCGCGAATGAAACAGAAGGCGCTCACGGCGTGCACGTAGAAGCAGCCGCAGGTAACCATACACACTTCTTGATTCTGCACGCATCCTGGTTTAGCGTCAGTCATAACAGTTTTTTCGTAATGTGAAACAATATACCCAAGAAAATATTGTAGCCCTCTTTCACAAGGTGGCTTCAGCTTGTTTTTAATACCAGCGCATTTAGGCAATACTGAAACTTCGGTCGAATGTTTACAGAACATCGCTGTAAACATTACAACCATTTTAGAGCGAAAGCGCCGGCGAGGGGAAACATTTTGAACGACGAATCGCGTTACTCATAGGTACAGAGGTTTTAGTTTCACCTAAAATCATTGAATATTTCCTGTATATCCGAACTCCGTAGCTTCGTTTTAAAAGCCTCGTCGCGGCGCTGATGGGCGGTTCTGCAAAATCAAATCGTATCGGGACGAGGAAACACGGCAGAGCGTTCTTGTCTACCAGCAAATATACCAGCATTCTTTTTTTTTTTTTTTGCGTAGGATATTACGTGCCACTTGACGGCTAATACACCAACCTGATTGGCTACTTAGTGAAAATATATCTAATCGTAGCCTTAGTTCGTCATTCGCAGTGATCTTTCAATCGCTCGCTCTGACTGCCTGGCTCCGTGTTCTGCAAAAAAGTAAACGCACAGACATTTTTTTCTTCTTTTTTTTTTTAGTGCGTGCGTAAAATGTCGTGTCTTGGCTGTGAATGCACGCGTGGCGTCGGATGTTTAGTAAAAGCGAGAGCTTGTGCGCATGTTCTGAACGCATCCAACGGCGCTAAGGGCTCACTGACAGCTGAAGAAACCTAGGGCGCGGCTACTAATGTTCTCGCTTCTTTTTTTGGGATTCCTACAGCGACAATACAGCGATGGTTGTTAGTGGGACACTTCACGTTTTCGAGCCGTCGACCATGTTCTACGTCGACGCCGGCCACTTTCGGCACTCCGCCAAAAGATTCCGCGGGTCCGCTAATGACAATATAACGAGCAATCGAGATAACATGCATGGTCACACACGGTAGCAAGATAACATGCATGGTCAGTAAAACAGTCCCCGCCGGGCAATCTGGCAGTGCGCTTCAATAAATGCAGATGCGACCCAGAATTAGCACAAACAACGATTCTCGGAAGATACGCCGATAAAACTGTGCTAGCATTTTACGATGCATTCTGTATAAGAAAACAAGGGGAAAACAAGTGCGTTAGTGACCCGTCAATGCACCTGGCAGATACAGAGTTTTATTTCCTGAACGAATACCTAAAAAGATGGGTATTAAGAGCGTGTGTTTGTTTCGATAAACCTTCATTTGAGAGTGCACTTCGTCTTGTCTACTTTCTTGTCCCTGATTGTTCGGCGCTTGTCGTTTATCACGTGGGACTATTTGTACCGAAGTGACGTACGAAAACACGCTCCAGTCTTGCGCAGACGGCTGAAATGCTCTCTACTTAATACGCCCCCATCGGTTTCAAAAACGCTATGAAAGTTTCGTCCGGTGTGTCACTCGGTTTAATGCGAAACGCCTATGCGGACTCTATGGAGCCCGCTCACACCTTTTCCGTTCGTTCAGTCCATCGGCTCCGAAATTACACCTTAGCAGCTCCCACGTCACACCTCAGCTGTCGCTCGGTTTCAGTTATCGGTTGCGTAAATGTTTTCTTCGGCGTTCCGAGTCGGATAATTCCGCAGTCTCATATGGAGCAATACCAAAAAGGCTCGAAACTCTCCCCGCCCTGTGTTGCTTGAAGTGTCGGCGACTACGCACTCTCAGAAATGGGGGGTGTATTACTTACACCCCTTGTCCCAAAATAACACCACAAAAACTACGATTCCGAGTTCAGTTCACTGACGTCGAAAAAACGATACCAACTTTCACGAGCGGCTTAATGGTCGAGTGATACAGCTTATCAAAATAGCTAATGTACGCATCAAAGACTACAGGAAATCACTCAAGATTTTATTAGCCCTGCCGCAGAACCTCAGTGTGTGTGTGTGTTTGTGGGTGTGCTTTCAGTTTTAGAGCGCAGCTCTTAGGCGCCCGTTTCGGGGGGGGGGGGGGGGGGGTGTCACGTGACTTCGGGAGTCACGTGGTCACGTGACCCCCACATGTCACGTGACCCCCACAGGTCACGTGACCCCCCCCCCCCCCCCGAGGTCACGTGACCCCCATGAGGGGAGGAGGAGAAAGAAGGGTTATACCCTCCCCTCAGTACCTTTCCTTCCTCCTCCTCCTCAAGAGCTGCGCTCCGATTCGGCGTTACAGGGAGTTGTAAACGGCTTTCATTTTTTGATACAAATATTATCTATTCAGTTAGTTATAGTATCACGAAGCTATCAAGCCGCTCGTAAAGGTTGGTAACGTCAGTTTGACGTCAGTGGATTGAACGTCGAAATGTAGTTTTGGGGTGTTGCATTTCGGACAAGGGGTATAAGTACTTCACCCGCTACATTTCTTGTCTCACCATCAAACGTCTTACTGCCCACTTTGTGTCATTTCTGTCGTCACACTTCAATCTGTCCACAGGAGCTCCCGGTTTGAGAAACACGACGAAAACGAAATTCGTAAATTTAATAACTTTGCGAGATTTTTTTTTTTTTTTTTCACACAATACTTGGGAACTGATGCACCCATGTCTATCGGTGTGTTGAGCCAATTTTGAGGCAAATCAGCGACCATGAAAAAATCGCGGAGTGCCCCTTTAAGGCGCCCTCAAAGAATGATTCTGCGGTACTTTCATAAAACACTGCAGCGCACATTATGAAAACGCGCACTGCAAACGCTCGAATAATCAGTCTTCAGGCGACCACGTTCTTGCGTCGGTCATTTTAAGAACGGGGCATATTTCGTCGCTCTCCCTCAACCAGATTAGGCGAGGCGATGGGGGGTTCGGTTCGCACCGATATTAAGACGCCATTAAGGAGCTCATGATCCAGCGAGCGCGCGTATCAGAATCATTTGCACCAACTTTTCGCGCTTCGCCGACTAATTCGCACAAAAAGCCCAACAAACAAATCCAAGCTCAAAGCGTGAGCAATGCCTTAAGGGCGCCCCTGATGTTCCTATGCGAAGTACAAGTCTGTAATGATGAATAACGCCGACAACACGTATTTTGTTCCTCGTGATGCCCTCTCCAGGAAACCCGAAAAGTTGAATTATTCTGAATCCAGGGTCATTTATTTTTGGGATATTACGGCAGGTTTGTGTGTATTTGTTACGAGATTTTCAGTTCTTTTGTCGATGAGTTGTTGAACACTATTAATTTCCAGGGAGACCCGGGATATAGCCGTGAAGGCTCGTTTGCATCGAAAACTCATTTTGCGCCACCGACGCCTATATGTTTATATGGTTTTTAAGCACCCAAGATATATATATAAAAAAAAACGTCTCGTGCAAACAAAACAAAAGCAAAAATCTGTCTCTATAATTAACCTGCAAAATAAGCTGCTCGTCTGGTTGAGTGCGTTGATAAAAATGTTTGCTAGCAATTCAAGTTTTCAAAACTGAAACTGCTATCGAAAGAAGCATAACCTGCAGGAAACTTTTAGTGATTGCCTGCCAGTAACTGCCCATCCCCTCGCCCCTCCGGTAGATTTGCATACTGCACTGTAGTTGTCGTTCTAGCTTGCATAACAGGTATAAATTGGCTGAATTGAACCGGCGGGTCATATTATTTAATGAATCTGTGTCGAAATTCCGGTACACAAAATTTGCGCGAACTACGTTTGGGTTTTTCTGCTCCCTCCCCTGCAGTGTGGCTTTGAAATTTTGTAGGTCACGTTATCTATGGCTACTAAATATTACGATACAAACTAGGGCTGGGCAATTGATCGATTAACCTACCGATTAAGCAATTAAGGCTTTAATCACGATTAAGTTTTTTTAACCGCTTAATAGGTTAAACTTTGACTAACCAAAATAAAATAAAAAATTAAGCTCGCTAAAAGCTATGTTTTGGCTAGTTGGTTGATGAGAATCTTGTTTTAAAACAGCGCGAAAAAACAAGGGACAAATAAAGACGACAAAGACGACAGCTCAGTCCTCTGTCTTGTCTTTACTTTGTCCTTGTTTTTATCGCGCTGTTTTAAACAAAGATAAAAATTAAACGCCCACACCATGCACGCGCGGACGAGTAAACATATATATGAAGGCCAAGCTTTAGGTGAAATTTCGACCTAAAGGAAACTGGTGGGGCGAGATATGTACATCTAAACAAATGCAGAAGGTCATATGTGTCTCGGCCATTTCAACATCGCGCGTGTGACCGTTTAGCGCAGCAGGGCCTATTGTGAACCACCAAAGGAGCTCACTCTTGCCGGAGAAGATCGACGAATTTCCTTGGCTCTGCAGGTGTAGTAATAATCTGCGATTCCGCCTGGCTTTGGAGTGTTCTCAACTACACATCGAGGTTAATTCATAATCAATATTGTACATGGCGCCGTTGATCGCTTATTTATCAAAAACAAAAAGTGTTATTCTGCCTTTTTTTACTATTATGAGTACATTTTCGAAAGTAATCTGTCTGGTTGGGGAAAGATTAGGTTTAGACGGAAGAGCTCCAACCAAAATCCAAAGAAACGGTTCAGCCCGACGTTTCAAAACCTGCTCGGTTTCCCTTTAGTCACCCCTGATGAAGAAACCGAGCAGGTTTAGAAACGTCGGGCTGAACCGTTTTTTGAATTTTGTTTGGAGCGCTTCCGTCTAAACTTTTTTTTTTGTGCATGGAATTGACCGAAACCGATTAGTTAATCGATTAAAGGGTTTAGATTAATCGGGTTACAAATTTTAATCGACGCCCAGTCCTAGCTAGGGTTCGGCAATTGTTCGATTAGCCTACCGATTAATATATTCTTGCTTTAATCGCGATTATATTTTTAACCAGTTAATTGGTAAAATTTTGGCGAACTAAAAGAAAGAAACACGCATTCACCACGCAGACGTGGATGAGTATACCTGTTTGAAGGGCTAAGTTGAGGTAAACTTTTAACCTACAGTAAACTAGGTGCTAGATTTGTGATTCTAGACGATTGCAGAAGGTGTCCCGGACACTTTAATGCCGTGCGAGTGTCCGTTTAGTTCAGCACAGATTACTTTGAACAATCAAAGAAGGTCGCTCTTACAGGAGAATATCAACGAACCTCTTTGCCTCATCAGCTGAAGTACTAATCTGCGAGCATGAGTGACTTTGAACTGTTCTCAATTCTACACATTGGGGTTGGTTAATCAAACTTATATATTGTCGCCGTTTATCACATATTCAGCAAAAACACACGAAAAGGAAAAGTCTTTTAAACATATTATGCGAAGGAATGAACGAGATCGATTAATCGATTGATAAGTCGATAAAAGGGTGGCGATTAAGCGGGGTAAAATTTTTAATCAACGCCCAGCCCTACTAATAATCATGTGGCAAGTAAAAGAAATATTATCATCTACGTTTACCTTATTTCAGACGTGCATCGTAACATCGGTTTTTACAGTGCGTTTTGTTAGGGTTTCGTGAGACACACAATACAAATTCGCATCTAAAAAAAACGCGATACCATGCCAGGAATGTAACAATATGAAAATTTCACACGAGACTTTGAAGCACACAGCGTGGGCAAGCGTGTGAAGCTGGATTCACGTAAAGCAGCTCCGATTTACAATGTTTCCGCCTGACAAGGGAGCGAGAGCTCGCCTCGGCTGAAGACCGTTCCACATTCAAGTTTAAAGCCGTCGTAGAATAACGACTGCGGAATGATTGACAGTTGGATGCGCGCGTCAGACTCCGAAAACGAGCTACGTACGAAAACTAACAAAACAAGAAAAAATGGCTGGTGGGCGTCGGGCGATCATTGTGGGAGACGAATGCTAGCGAGAATCCGCTATGTGTCGACCAAATCGACAAAGACCATTCGTTCTGCCCATCCTTCAGTCAAGTCCCGTCGAGAAAAGCCGCTTCTTCGAGTCGAAACAAAAACCAAAATCGACAGGGAAACCCCGATACAGATTTGTGCCACCTGAAGGCGTCACAGAAGGGAAACACTTCGAAGGCTGAGTAGCGCGTCCCCGCTTGATAACGGTACTTGGGAGCCTGAAGTCTGTTCTCGCGGGGTCAGCACTCGGCGACGACTGCAGTATCCTGAACAATAATGTCGGTCATAATAAAACATTTTAAGTGTGATCACATCTCTTTAAATCACCCAACACACGCACACTTCTTTTAAATTGTTGTTATCTCATGAACGCGCATTCGCATGCGCGGGAGAGTGAGGCGCACATGTCCTGCTCTCCTTATCGGGCACATGAGCAGATGGTGGGAGGAGGTGCTCCCTGGCTGCGCCGCAGTTTTCATAACGCCTCGCGAGTGGAAGCAGGGCGTGGAGGAGGAAATAACTGAGCACGAGTGACGACGTTCTGAGCATTACCGTGCTTTACCTCTGCCAAAGAGACGTCGGAGGAGAGAGAGAGAGCAACGTTTTGCGGTGGATAGAGAAGCAAGGCTGACTCCTTCTGTTACCATGTAAGGTCATGTGAAGCAGTGCTCACTTCTTTCAACGTGGTCTGCAGCAAGGCACAGCAGAAGCACAGCCCCGTTGCGTTTTCTAAGAAAAAACATTCCTTACTAGTGTTCTAGATTTCAAAACAATGCTTAATGGCGAACTCCAGCGATTTTTATGGTCACTGACTGGCCTCAAAATTCGCTTAACACACCGATAGACCCGGTTGTGCCAATCCCGCAAGTATTCTGAAAAAAAAAAAAAAAATTACGAAGTTATTGAATTTTTGAATTTCGTTTTCATCGTGCCTCTCAAACCGAGAGCCCCTATTGGCAACACTGAAGTGTGACGACAGAAATGGTACAAAGTGGGCTGTAAACCACGTTCCCAACTGATTACAAGACGTTTCATGGGGAGATCCTAATTTTTAGAAGTTCATTCACTGAGAGGCAAGAAAAAAAGTGAAAGCCGTTTACAACTCCTTGTAACGCCGAATTGGAGCGCAGCTCTTGAGGAGGAGGAGGGAAGGGTACTCAGGGGAGGGTATACCCCTACTCCTCCTTCTCCTCCTCCCCTCATTCTTCAATCTCCTCCGGGGGGTGGTCACGTGACTTCGGGGGGAGGGTCACGTGAACGGGGGGGGGGGTCATATGACCTCGGGAAGGGGGTCACGTTGCCTGGGGGGTCACGTGAACTGGGGGGTCACGTGACCCCCCCCCCCCCCCCCCCCGAGGTCACGTGACCCCGAGGGGAGGGGCTCGAGCGGTGCATTATGGGACATTTCCCATAATGCACCGCGCGGTTACGCCGACGGCGACGCCGCTCAAGCCAGAAACGGGTGCCTAGAGCTGCACTCTAAAACGCTCGACATGCGACTACCGGTGCGACCTGAGAGTCTCTACCGTTTGGCACGTCACACCACTGGAGAGCGCGCGGAAATTTGAATGTTGGCTTCGGCATCATTTTCCCTTACGGTTTTCTCAATAGCTATTTTGAATTTCGAGACAATAAATAACATACCTTGAAAACTAACGTCATTAAATTAAGAGAAGTCAATTCGTTTGGGTAGCTCATAAAACTGCCGGAGTACCCCTTTAAAAAACCCCAAAGTGCATGACAAAAACGCAAACAATAATAAATTTATTGGGACAACGGAACTTTCGCTACGAAACCATAGCACTCCGATTAATATACTGTGTCAATTAGAACTGGATGCTGGCAAGTATTGTAGGACCTAACTAATCATTTCCGACCAGATATCTCCAACCACAAATATAGTTGATGAATGGGTGGACAGTAAGCACATAAAAGAAAATGAAATTGAAAAAAAATCTGAATGTCATTTTAGTATGAAGGCACATAGTTCGCGAGCTACTTCATGAAATTTGAACCATCATGAGTCAACTTTGGCGCAGCAAATATCGTCTTAATTAAGCATTTCATAGCGTTCTTAAATTGTCCATGATTGTAGCCAAACGATCATATACATTATCCTATAAACCTCTGTGGCAGTAATATGGCAGTTGAGTGGTGGCTAAGAGACTGTTGGACTGCCCACCGCACCACAAAGTGACAGCCACAATACAATTGCACGCAAATGAGTCATAGGACGCTGTACAAATATATTATTGATTGATCTTTATACGGCCCGTTAGGTTGGTAAATATAAAATATCTTGACAAGCAAAATGTGATAAAACCAATCAGTGTTTTGTTGTTGGAAAGACTTACTTGCCATATAACTAGCGTAAGTGCCAGGATAGCATCCTCAGGCGTTAATATAATTTAAGAGAAATCCGCATGCTATAGTATATTGATGATATAATAAAAAATGGACACCCTATCATGACAAAATTCTCGGCATGATGGGCAATATTCACCTTCCTCTATGATGTTCACTGCACGAGCACGACACAGTGCGAACAAGTCAATAGTGGCGTTCTTTCTCATTTTATTAGACCATCAACTTCAAACGTTAAGTTGATACACAGCTTGAAAACTTATCACCTTACAAAGAGGTTTTATGACAGCCACTCAAATTTAAGAGAAAAACTAGAAAAAAAAATTGATGATCGCTCGTTTTTGCTAACCACGTCGCACTCTTTACACACAATTACAAACAGCGCACAAAAGAGGGGACAAAGAGAGGGACAGGGCAGACAGTTGCTTTCTAACAACTGACAGGCCCGCTTCACCCATGTGTGCCGTCTTTTTGCGCTACGTTGTAAGCGCAGTTTGTCATCATGTCGATCCATCTGTACTCTGTACATCCCAATACTACCTTACTGTACTCTGTGCGTCCTAATAAATATGAATGAATCAGAGTAAACTAAAACAACTGGCCGGGCTCAAATAAGACAACGAAGAAAAAAAGCGTGCACGGTCAGAGGTTTTATGTAGGAAGTTTATCACGAAATTTCGAGAAGTTTGAGGTATGGTGATAGTGTTCTACGCTACACTCTAAAACCGGTCTCTCATAAAAAACGCTGTCCCTCTGATTTTAGAGGGGACAACGTTGATTTCAGGGGGACAGTTTTTTTTTAAGAGGGAAAAGGAAAAATAAAATAGCAACATCTAGAGGGACACCAACATATTAAGAGAGACCAAGGAAACCGTTTCCGTGGTCCCTCTGAGTAGGAAAGACCGACAGAAAAATTCACGCGTGTCCCTTTATATTAAGAGGGGACTGATCCCTCTTAACTGGACCAATGTAGTTCGGTCAAGAGGAGAGGTGCAGGCGCACTAATCCACGGCAAAGAGTTCAGACGGTGCTAAGGCTTCGCGCCTATTCACGGAGAGCTGGAAACGGTCGTGGCCGGAGAGTCGCAAGCGTCATGCTGCTCGTTTGACTTCCTTCGGGTGAGTAATCCTGTTATATTGACGCTTTTGTTTTGGGTACATTGCGGGTGGGAATAACGAGTCATCAATATTTTCACGCTGGCTGTGAAATGCACGAGCTTTGCATGTAGAGGATTTTCACCTGACTGCATTAGTCCGCGGTCGCTTCCTTGATCTGCTCGTTCAACTATATAGGACAAAGCGTCGCTAATCGTTTGCCCTGCCGTGAGCCGCACGGCTGTCTTTCGCACAAAACACTTTTAGTGGGCTAGGGTGTCCAAATGTGTACGCGTCTGTCTTAGGCTGGTGATATCAGACCATTTACTGTCCGACGCTTTTGTCTACTTTTTTAATTTCGAACGCGCGTTCGTTCTTCCCCCAGCTCGAGCTGCTAGCTTTGGCACTGCTACGCCGGCATTTTATTACGGGGAATTTCCTTGTATTTTATCCGTGAGCGTGCACTGTAGGCATCGGGTACTACAAAGGATGGCATCACCCTCGAACATAAAGACACCCTAGTTCGGGCAGTCAGTGTTCGTAAGCTTGGCACGATGATTTCTTTCTCGGTGTGTACTCTAAATGCTTGCGGTTGACCGCCCGAGAGTGTAGATTGACGGAAACAATGTTGGCGAGTTTGCGTTTGTTTACCCTTGAATTCATTACAGCAATTTACACCTCAACGCTATATTGTAGACATCGTTAGTGTTTCAGTGATGACGAACTTTTGCTTCAAGTGGGAAGCGAGCAAAAAGCCATAATCTGTGTGTATGTGCGCGAGGAGGGGGGGGGGGGAGTTTCTAATTCAAATTACACACACACACACACAAAAAAGGCTTTTTTCTCCGCGCGTTCGCGTTGCGTCGGTGTCGTACCGTCTGCGGAAAGAGGGGAAGGGTGCAGCGGTGGCCCGGGAGTGCATTTTGTTTTATATATTTCCTTGGCGTACTTTTTTGTTCGTTATATTTTGACTGTCGCGCCGGCAAAGCAACCGGTCATTTTTGTTTTTTCGGTGCCGACCATGCTTTTGTTTTTGGAGGTTTTATGTATGTTGTTTATTATCCTCTTTGCTTTCTGTGGCTGGTTGAATTTCTTGTGTCGCACACCTGCAAAAACTGTACAAACAGAAGTTTTTTTTTTTTTGTATTTTTAGGCGTTTTAGGGCTAGGTTGACTATGGGCCTTAAATGAACGTTAAAAATATTGTTTTCAGAGTGAGGCAATCGCTACGAACGTTGACATGAAGAGAATCAGACGGGGGTTCTGCACTGATTGCTCGTGTAAGGAGCTCTACCGAGACCCTCTGCGCGGTGGAACGCACCACCCGGAGTTGTGTGCTTACTGCGGCCACCCGCACACCGCCCACACCGAATTCGGTAATTATTAACTTTTTGTATTTTGGTATGTATGGCAGGCTCCATTTACGTTCTGTTGGCATATGTGTTGCTTCTGAAAAAAAAAAAAAAAGAAATGAATGACTTGCGCCGAAACGTCTACATAAATATATATATTTTTAGTTGATTTTGTTGTTTTCTAAAACATGCATCAGATATCTTCTACAGCTTCAAGCCGCAAATGGAATCCATGTTTTCCAAAGCACACGGGGCTTCTAATGTTCCGCTACTACTAAATGCGTTCTCGTTTTGTCTTGATAATACAAATCGATTCTCGTAAATTACTTAAAACAGCAGTCAATTCTCATGTCCAATATTAACAATCGCAGAAGTTACGTCATAAACTAATGTCACTCGCTATTTCATCGTATACGGATTGGGTTTCGAATATTTTAACTGTTTGCACTTTATTTTCGCATTTGTTTCCTACCGCCTGCTTGAAAACAGGTGAAAGCGCTTCATTACCTTCATTATAACTGCCACTCTCTGTATCTAAAGAAAAACACTATGGTCTTTCATTCAGCTAAAGGTAGATGCACAGCTTTGGTTCCAAAACACAATGGTCACCATGCTGGGAAAACTGGAGGAGGTAAAAGGGGCCTTCTGCGGAGACGACCCAACAACATTCTTGAACACTGAAGACCATTCTCCAGTCTCGATTGGCCAGAAGCTCTCTCATCACCTATGGTACTTGAAAAAGCGGATGCAAAACTAGAAATGTAATTTTGACGCTGACGCAATTTTTGAACAATTGTTGCTGCTTGCAGGACGACCGTACCCCCGTTGAAAGAGTTCCAGGACCCAAGACTTTCTTCGGTTCGGAGAAACAGATCGTTTCTGGGAACCGGTCAGTGAAACTCTCCGCTAGCACGACTCTGGAGAACGGCACTAGTCATATGCTTATGGCTGTATTACATAACGGGACTCTCCTACCCCGCGGCATATAGACAAACCCTTGGACTCCTCCAGTGTCTGCTCGTTGAAAATGACGAGTTTCGATTCAGTTCATGTCGGAGAAGCTCAGAAAATTGCTTACGGCCGGTCAAAAACAACAAAAATTCCGAGCTTCTGCTGATGGCAAGAAACGTTGAGTAATTTGTTTTTAATGCTATGAAGCAGGTGACTGCACTCTAAAAAAAAGCACAGGAATCTACTTTCCCAAACAGCACTTAGATAGCCAATCACCGTAACTCACGGAGGCAGCTCAGTGAATCACGATGCCGAAACATATGATTAGACAAAAAAGAACCAGTCTGGATTGTGACATTAAGCAGTGCAAAACGTCACGCTTGTATTGCTTAGTGTCACAACTCAGACTGCATTTTTTTTTTGTATAATTATGTTTCGGCATCTACTTCGCTGAGCTGCCTCTGTGAGTTATGGTGATCGACTTTCCAAGTGTTGTGCGGGAAAGTAGGCGCACGGGCCTTTTTTTTTATGTACTCTTATCTTCTCTGTGTTATCCGCTGAAAAACAAAATTGCAGCACGGTTGCATTGTTATTGCTTATGATAGTCAAAAGCAGTCACTTTGCAGCACGAAATTTGTTGTGTGATAGTTTCCAAGAAACGCCGATTTCTGGCGTCGGTCTAATGTCTTCCTTATCCGTATATGCTACCAGAACATCGTTATAAAATTACTATTTTGATACAGACATTTCGATATATTTTCTTGTGTCATGGCAAATAAAACACATGTTTACTTTTAAAGATTGTTACTGTTTTATTTGACATATTGATTCCGTTTATCAATCATAGTGTACAGATCAGTTTTCAATTCCGTTACGCCGCACAAAATAACTTTGGTTCAACAATAAGAGCGAAAGTGCGAGAACTGCAGTGCAGCATGTCAGCTGACAGTTGAAACAGGAAGGAGCAGAAATTCTACGATACAATAAAAGAGATAACTTAAAGCCGGGGTCACACTGCTTATACGTCATACAAAATGCATTCTGCAGACATGTTCCTAAACGAGTCACCGCGACATCCGTGCTTTGTATGCCACGTGACAAAGCTACCTCTTGAACTGGTTGCCTCGTGGCGTACGAAGCACTGGTGTCGCGGTGACTCGTTTTGGAACATGTCTGCAGAATGTATCTTTTATGATATATAAGCAGTGTGACCCCGACTTAAGGGGGACTATACCCCTGCATTTTAAGCAGGCCACCGTCCCTCCAAATTTAAGGGGGAAAATATCTCAAAAATGTCCCTCTTACTAAGGGGAACTGGCCTCGAATTTAAGGGATACGCCGTATCGCTTACTTTAAGAGGGGTGGTGTCTCACTTAATTAAGAGGGAGCATCCCTATGTACGAGGGGCGTTCGTAAAGTTCGTATTATTGTCACGAAGGAATAGAGATTTACCAATAAAATTCGAGTAGGAGTTGAGACTTTCTCTACATGTGCGCCACCAAAAGTTACCCACTTTTTCCATCGATGCACCACATGCCGGAGGCCAATGTTATAGAACTCCTCGTCTTAAGTGTTCAGGAATCGCTCCACTTCAGCAATCACTTGGTCACCGTCCTTGAAATGCTTTCCTCTTATTTGGCCCTACTAGAAGCGTCTGCGACATTTAACCAAAAGTGTAGTAAACTGGGGCGTTGTCCCCGAACAACGCTCCCAGTTTGGAATGAATATCCTTGGCATTGCTTCCCTTCAAAAGAAAAAACCGGATCACTGCATGTGCTTGGCACCGACGGGCGGTGCCATTTTTGTTTCGTCTCCCTAGCGGCGTTCCGAGTTACTATAGCATGCGATGTTTATACTGTGCGGAAGCTAGAGGGACGCGCGCTCATGTTGATGCCTGTTTTGTTCTGTTTTCTTTAATTTTTTGTTCCGATAATCCGAACTTTATGAACGCCCCTCGTAATATTAAGAGGTATGTCGCCCCCCTTAAAGTTAAGTGGGAAAAAATCGAAGAAATGTCCCTCTTACTAAGTGGGACCGGGCTTAGAGTGTAGAAGCCTCGCATTACGCATCATAGAACTTCTAACAGTACACGCCTTTCTTGTCACATTATTAAGAGATTAGGCTAGGCGTCAATTAAAACTTTAAACCCAATTAATCGCCCCCATTCATCGATTAATTAACCGATTAATCGGTCTAGATCATTTTCACGCATAATAAAAAAACAAGAAAAAAGTTTGTGCCTTTACTGAATATGTGACAACGGCGCAATATACAATATTGATTTCGAATAACCTCGATGTGTAGTTACGTACAGTTCAAAGATACTCGCGTATATTGCTTTAGCTGCATGTGGCAAAGAAGTTCTTTGATATTCTCCGGCAAGAGCGACCTCCATCGATTTTTTACAATAGTCTCCCTGCGCTAAACGGACACTCGAACGGCGTTGAAGTGGACAGGGACACGTGCAACCTTCTGCAATTATCTGGAGTTAAAAATCTCACCCTACATTTTAATTTAGACTAAAAGTTCCCCTAAACTGTGTTGCCCTTCCTAAAGGTGTACTCGTCTAAGTCTGCGTGGTGGAAGCGTTAAATATGCACTTTCATTTGGTTCGTAAAAGGTTTACCTATTAATCGGTAAAAAAAAATCGCGATTAAAACATTAATTGATTAATCGGTAAGTTAATCGATCCATTGCCCAACCCTAATATGAATGCACATCTGTAAACTTAGAGCTCCCCAAATCGCATGGTTCAAGAGCACGCGACCAGCGTTGTAGACAGGTTTCATCGCACACGGTACTGACAAGTGTCCACACTAACAAAACGGCTCAAAAATAAACAGAAGAGTATAGTAGAGGGAGGAGAGTAAGAATGTCCAGAGAACCACTACCACCACACCGGCGGGATACAAATCTACTGTCACTAGTCAAAGAAGCCGCGTCTCTTCATCTCTCATCCTCTCGGTCGGGATTCGTTTGTGCTTTGCCGCTTATCTGCTCCGAAGCATCGCGACAGCGGACACTTCCAAACTACAACCCCCCCCCCCCCTCCACCCCCCCCCCCCCCCCGCAGTTTTTCTTCTTCTCTCAATCGTGATTGGTCAGCGGCGCTTTGTTTCAGTGCGTCTTCACGCCGGGGTCGCCGTCTGGCTAATGAAGGCTTTAGAGGCGGTTGTAGTGCGCCTGGATTACAGAGTGCATCCAAATGCTCGATTGCAGTCACGTGATTTATGGGCCAGCCGCGTTTAGAGTTCAAGTTGAGAGGAGGTGCCAGCAGCGTTGATTGATCGCCCGCCATCTTCTCTGCTCTCGTCCCCACCACACGACGACGCAACGCAGGCGCATTTGCTACCATTCTGCGCAGGGGGAGGCATCCGCCATTACATTGCAAACGCCCTCAATGGTTTGAGTTGCCGCCTCTCTTAAATCTAGGCTCTCGATGCGGCGCGCGGCGGAGCCGCCGATCCCTCCCGCGACCATTACGTGTGCGCACTCGAACCATCGTGCGGCCGAAGAAAGATGCTTATTAAATACGCCAGAGGTGTTCCGACTAATGACTAATGCCCTCTTGTTCTTTGGTCTCGGGTTCTTCGGGTTGAGCGACTCGGACAAAGTTTCTTTGTTGTTTCTCTCCGTGGGGCGGCGTGTGTTTCTCTGGACGACGGTCGGCCGTGTTGTTTTCTGCGATTTGTGCTTTTTGATGTTGGCGTCTGACGGATGTAATGCCACTGTTTCTGCGGCATTTCCGTCTGCTTGCAAATGAAGCGTTTCGAGTGAATGTTTATGATAGACAGTTCACGCAGCGTTCTGTGAAAGGGATATTACTTTTTTTTTGTTTCAAGACGTGCGGTGTTACGAAGGGGAAAAGATTACAGTGTTTGCGCGAGCGAACATTTACTACACTTTAAGCCGCGATCGCGCACTACTAATGCATTCTAGCAAAGACGGTCTGCATAGACTGACTGGGGAAAGTTTCCTTGTACATAAAACTGTATGCAGCATGTTGGAAGCATGTGTAAAGTAAAAATGCGTCGAGCATGCTTCAGGCGTTTCCACAGATAATTTTGTTAACATGTATGCAGCGAACATGTCTTATGTATGAAGTATCAGCGGAGCGACTGCAGTTTCAGGTCAAAGGACACTCAGGTGACTTTTAGTATGTGTTGTCCGCATAAATGAGATTGCGTTATATCATGCTGTTGCATTTTTAACAGGCAGAACTCTGAAGGTGTAAAAAAAGAAGTCACAAGTCATTAAACTGTGATGGTCCAAAATATAAAACGATCCTGAAGGAAAATTAAGTACCTATCACCTTCAGAAAATCTTGGGCTTCATAGTATCAAAATGGGAAAGAAGTATTGGTGTCTGAGAAAAAAAAAAAACGAACCAGTATTAAAATTATTTAAATACGCACTCATGACTACTTTCCTTAAAAAAGCAGATTGCATATTTATTCAAAAAAATTATGAAGTCAACTCTTTAGCACTAACATTTAAACGGAAGAATGTTGAAAACTAGTTGTCGACCGTACAGTTTTAACACTCACAGGGTGTCAAAAAGGCTAAAAAAAAAATTGAATTTCGATTGTGCTATCTCTTCTGTTTTCTATTAATGGACAGTGTTCAAACATTTGTACTCAACCAGATTGCCTGCCATCTCCTTCTAACAATGCTAAACAATAACACACAAAAATAATTCATGGAAAACAAGATTTCTATTTATTCTGTGGCACATTATGTTCTAATAGCCTAAATTCAATTGAAAATTAGAACTGTGTAAACCTGAAGGAGAAAACAAATCGTATTGTAATTTAATCCCGCAGAGCTGCATTTCAAGTTGAAAAATAAACTTTAGGAACTCTTTTAAAGGCAATTGTGCATTACCCTGTTATATTCCTTTACTGACACACACACACACACGCACACGGACACACACACACACACACACACACACACACACACACACACGCACACGCGCACACACATATATATATATGTATATATATATTTATATATATATAATTTAATTTCCTGTTATTACATTAAGGGCCTTTAGAGGAATGCATTACATAAGGGGGGTGTCAAATTCGATTTTTATACTTACAATTAAAACACTGCCAAACGAAAAAAGAGCAAGGAAATGTCAGTAAACATCAGTATCTAAACACTATTTAACATTTTAGAAATCTCGCGCGAACAAACATTTGTAATTACTACCAAGTTACGAATCTTCAGGACAGGCTATTCCAGTCCGATGTGCGTAATGGCAGGGGTGAGCATTTAAATGTGTTTATTTTGCAACAAAAATGGATTCCACTTTGCAGGGGTGATTGAGGCGAGAGTAAATACGGGGGGCCGGGGAAATAAAAATTGGAATGAAATTCGAGGATCGCCTGCTTACGAACAGTTGCCTACTAAAAGAATGCATCGGTGCTTTCTGTTTGCAAATAGAGAGGTCCATTTTCCGGGTGCCTGTATCATATGATACGAGGCAACCCATCCTTGTTCAGGCGAGAGGAAATATGGTGGGCCGGAGAATTTGAATGAATTTAGTGGATCACCTGCTGACTAACACTTGCCCACTAAAAGAATGCATGGTTGTTTCTCGTTTGCCAATAGGACAATTTTTCGGGTGCCTGAATCATACTTTACGACGCCACCCATCGCGGTCGCTTCGTATCATCCTGTGACGTCACACTTTTCTATCCTGTGACGTCATATTTCTGCAGTGCACCATAAGAGCGGAAAAGCGAACGTCAAAAAGCAAACAATCAAACAAAGAACGCTACACGAAATCATCACTGGAACACACACCAGCATCCAATCAAGCGTACGTTATGGAACGCACCGGCGGAGCTTGTTTATTCGGCGGAACGGCCGACGCAGCACCGCGCGCAGGCAGAGGCGAGTGTGGCGTCTCCGGCGGGGGAAACCCGTCAATCAAAACCATCTCAACCCCGCCCACCCAGAGTGACGCAGGGGTTGACCACGCCCACCTGGCGGTCAACATCAAAGGAGGCAGGCGACCCAAACTTTAATTAAACCTCGGCGCAGCACGTGGATTCAAAGCATACACTATTGACAGCGCAATTAAGGACTGTAATAACGTTCCGTCTAGCCTCTATGCGCTACGTGCCTTGGATTGTACCCCGTCGCGAATTTGTTTTTGTGTGTGTGTGTGTGCCTGTGTTTAATGTCGTCCTCTTATAGCGGCATATCTTTATTTTTGGTCTCCGGATATGAACATAGCCGAAGCTGCGACTCGGTGGCACCAATCAAAAGACTGCAAGTTTGTTACGTCACGCTGATTACAGCTCGCGTGTCCTTGTGCGTGTTTCTAGCTACCAATCATCCGCGCAAGAACGGTATGACAAGGCACTTTTTCCTGCCTGTGATTAACTGTTGGCGTTAGACCTAGCCGCGTTCGAGCTGAGTGCTAAAGTGGAGCCAATATACAGAATCATCTGTCAAACCAAACCTGACAAAAAAAAAAAAAAACGCGAACTCGCAATCGCTGTAGTGACTTGGTCGAAATTTCAGTCTAAGTTTCTCAATCGATTTCATTGGCTACGCCACGGATGAGACTGACTGGCCCAGCCTGACCAAGGGCGAAATGACGCATAGCGTTTGCGGCACGTGATTGGCTGAACCAGGATCGTAACCTTCTCAGTGGTCCAAAGGGAAGCGCCTTTCTGCGACCATATATACTTACATGCTAAATTGCGCGAAGCGAACCGTCGGCGTAGTGCGGTGACCGCCTGCCTGGCTACAAATGAAAACGTTTGCGATTCGGGTGGCGGTGCGAAGTCCATTTAACACGGAAGGTCTCAATAAGGTGTGTCTCTGCCGCGGCTGAGACGTTGGCGGTTTTCGACCGCGCGGTCTCTTTCAAATCGCGTGCGGCTCGCGAGCTGTTGGATCGAAACGTGAAATTGCGTCGTAAAAACCTGTTCCGTGTTTAACGAACGAATCGTTCCTTTGAAGTCTGCGAAATGACCGCGGTTGGGGAGCTCGGGGCAAATCGACGGGGGCTGTGAGAAAATTTGGGGGCCGTCCCCTCCTGATGTGGGTGTTTGTGTGTGTGTGTGTTTGTTCTACCGGTCTGTAACCTTGTCCTGACTAAACAAGAATGCAACTGGTCAGATGAGTCCATTACTTCAGCTGAGATACCATCTCCAACACTAATAGCGTGGTAATGGTTACCTTCCATCATTAACTTTCAGTCGAAGTCTAAAGAAAGAAGCTTTCAAGAAATCGAAATACATTTTTCTTGCTCACACGCAGGTGTCTGCAGTACGCAGGGCGACAAAAGCTGCGCAAACACAAGACTGTCACATTTAAAATGTTTGCTCAGACATTGTATTGACGAGCATGAATGTTTAGCTAATTAATTGGTGTCTAGAGGAGCACATTCCAACACGCGGCTGAGATCGGCTATGGTAAGATATGGACCGTATATTGGTCGCCTGACTGCAAAGTATGTCTGCGATTTCCTGAATTGACAACGGTTCTCAATTTGATATCCATGAGAGATATAGCAAGGTCCAATCTGCCTTTCACGCACTGCGCTAAGATATAGTCAGTAGACTGTTCATCTGCTAAAACTACCTAAGAACGAGATTTGTCTACTACGAAGAGTAAGACGAAAACAAAACATGAAAGAACGTACACGTCACCTCCTAACAAATACAAAATAGGTGAATGATGTACTTCGAACTTTGTGCCGTGGTGAAGAAATGTCAGAAGCAAGCTAAACTTGCGACCGTGTGCTTTTTTTAAGTAATTGTTTGCGTGCCTGGCGACCTTTAAGGTCAATATGTTAATGTACACAACCTGGCATCTACCAGAGGATCAAAAGTATCCTGGACAAGCACATCAGATGCCGCGAGAAATTTAGAAAGCAAGACGTCCACCAAAATACTGTTCGATTGTGGACTCGCGAAGCGGTCATCGGCGTCGACATTACAACAATTACGTAAGTTTTTCGGGTCGCCTAAATTTCTTGATTTGTCGCGCACGGCTTAATACTAGAGTACCACGTTCGGCTCGACTCATCAAAGTTTACCTTTTAAACCGATGTCTTTATTCGGGAACCCTCCATGGGCCACTTTGCTCGTGTTGGTTCAACGGCGACACGTCACGACATCACGTGGCGTCGAGTTGTCACGTGATATCAATGTCCTCGCTAAATGTAACGGGAAAATGGAGGGCATGTGGCTTGAGGTCAGATTACGAGTTCACGTGGCAACATCTCTGGGGCGTCACTGGTATCATGTGCCCTGACATCGCACTGGGTCAGGTGACGTGACATCAATTTCTCGACTAAATTTAGCAAGGAAATAATCACGGTCTCAACCCTGTCCAGTGACGTCTTGATGTCACATGACGTCATGACACCATTGGACGTCACCTTGTCCCGTGACATTGTGACATTATGTGATGTCCCAGTGTCATAATGTTTTAGGTAAATCTAGCTGGGACATATATTTGCCAAAGTCCAGTAGTATTTCTGAAGGTTCCCAGCTGAATGTAGATAGAAAAACGAAAGAGGGAAGAAATAGACACACACTGCTGTACTATGAACCTTTCACTTAAAATCTTCCTTTTCATCGGCACTAATGAATTAAAACGTTGCGTTCCCAGGAGTAACTTCTGCAATGCAATCCCTGATGGATAGCGTTCACGTGCTCCCGACTTGGTTGCTCACTTGGGGCTCTCCCTGCAGGTACAGCTTATCTTTGGGAAATGGAGTAACCGAGGTGGCACTTACACTGTCGTCCCCGTTCGCCTCAATGGCCAGGTACTACACGAACTACCTTGAACGTTGTTTTTTGTGTCTTACAACAATGGTGACGTTTGAGAAATCAGGAGCACATTGGCATACTCGACAGTGCGCCGGAGGGTGGCCAGTTGATGTTATTGTGCCCACGGAAGCTGCATGTTTTCGCATACCGGTATTAAGAATATGCTTGTGTACCCATACAACCCGTGCAAAAAAAAAGAGTTGTTTACAATATTCCGCTGTCATGTGGCAAAAGCTACATAGGGCAAACTGGGCGCTGTATTAATGACCGCACCAGGGAGCATGCAGCTTCCGTGGGCGCACTAACGTCAACTGGCTACCGCCCGGCGCATTGTGGAGTACGCCAATGTGCTCCTGAGTTCTCAAATGTCCCCATCGTTACAAGGCATAGAAAAACAACTTGCAAAGGAGATCTATAGAGTCCCTGGCCATAGACGACAATGGGGACGACTGAGTAAGTGACGCCTCCATTGCAATATTTCCCAAAGAAAGTATATATCTGCAGGGAGCGCCCCATGTGAGCAACCAAGTTGGGAGCATGTGAACGCTATTCATCAGGGATCACACTGAAGATGAAAGCATTACCCCTGGGAACGCAACGTTTTAATTCTTGAGTTTCGATAAAAAATATTTTCAGTAAATGGTTTATAGTCCAGCAATGTGTGTCTTTTTCTGCCCTCCTTCGTTTTTTACGTCTACGTTCAGCTGGAAACCTTTAGAACCATGTCGAAACAACCAGCTCAGCTCCAGGCAGTTTCAATAGTGCCGCTTGTGATGAACCAACCAAGCGATATTGCCCCTTCGTGGGATTTGACGGATTGTCTAAGGTATCGGAAATTTGTTTTCTAGACCGATTGCTAAATGGAAGACGTTTTCTGCATCATTAACAAATTCAGACTGTGTCGACTACTTCATTGGTAAAACCACTGATTTCTGGATAAACCGAGCTTATTTTCGTTACAGACGTAAATATGTAGTCGCCTCGGTGGACCCGAGGCAAGGCGCCGGCTTACAGATCCCCAAGTAGCGGCTTCGAATCCTGGACGTGGTGCCCGCAATCTGGCGGAGGCTTATTGCGGGGAAGGCACCGTGTAACTGCGAGATTTCCGTTTCACTGTCAAGAGATACCCAGGTATAGTCAAATTATTTTTTTCCGCTCCGCTGGGGCGCCCAAGATTTTCCTTCTTTGGTTTGGCACGTAAAACCCAAAGATTTGCTATTTTGTTTGGAAACATACATTTTCTCATTGCATTTCATATTGTCCATTAAGGTTGCTGGGTGTTAACCCGGATCCACCTCCGCTTCTGCGCCATTGCCAAAATGGTAACGGTATGCATCGTTAGGCATCCCCTGGCAGAAATTAATAAATCGTAATAAAGACGCAGCAAACACTCCAGTCCGCGGGACTCGTTCCAGGCAGCAGGGGCATAAACTCTAGCTTCGTTCGATTTACCTGCATCTCCTGCAACTGTGCAGAAAATTGTAGGGCAGCGTACTTCTGGTATGTGTATGCGGAGCGCAAGTGTCGTCTGCTTCTTGCACAGGAGTTGGGATGACGTCAGAACGGCGAGCTCTCATTGGCTGATCGAAAAAAAAAAAATGTGGGTAGACCTAAATGCATATACCATTGGGGTCTATACCCACTATCCTTTCAATCAAAGCCAATCAGAGCTCGGCGTTGTACTGACGTCACAGCAACTCCTGCGGAAGAAGCAAACGAACTTGCTCTCCGCGCATTGAAATACGACGGGCATTGCACCGCCATGCACTTTTCTGCACCGGTGCGGGCGGTGCAGGTAAATCGAATGGAGCTACTGATTGACACATTTACGTTTGTGGGTGGCCGACCGCGTTGCAATCGCTCGTCACTACTTACGGCAAGAGAACCACCTGGAGCCATCTAACTGGATAGCACTGCTCCCCTTTCAATTTGCGTATATACTTCCCAATTTCTTATACATCACTTTATCACCGTCGACTTGAAATATTTTTCTTTCAATGTTAAAAGGGAATATTTCTCGTAGATTGTGCGTAAATCTCTTAAAAATACTGCAAAAAACTTTAGTCTATTCAGTCGGTGACAGCTTAAAGACGGACGATCATTTCGCGCTTTCTACTTTTCCTCCGCTTCCTCTTCTCCCCCTTCTATCCTGTCAACCGTTGCCTGTTTCCTCCTCCCCCATGGTGAGGAGGATCTTCTGCCTTGCAGAATCTCGAGTCTGGTTGTCGGCCTTCAAGAGTTTGGTGGAAGCTCTTCCCACCTCTTTCCACTTTAGCAGGGCGAACGCTGGGGAGGGGGTCGCTACCTCTACAGCGTTCGCTCTACTCAATGGTAAAGATGTGGGAGGATGTTCCCCTAAAGTGTTAACCTGTCACCGACAGTAGTTACAGGCAGGTCGGAAGTCTTTCTAGGGCTACACGATAGATGGAGCCAGTGTATCAGTGTGTTCCCGTCGTAAGCGGGCATTTTCACCCACAAACACATTCGTTACAGCTTATCAAGCTTACTTCAATTGTCAACTCAGGTATAATGCGCCGCATGATTGTTATATGATAGAATAACTTCTGACCTCCGAATACAGTTACCAAGGACTTTATTTGCGTTCATAGTAAGAGTAGCTCTTCCTTTATATATATATTCCCTAACTTCCCTAACTTTAATGCAATAAATTCTATAATCACCTTCTCCCCTCTTCGCTCACAATATTACTACGGCTGCACTTGTCAATCTTCACTCATTCCCATTATATACACGGTGCAGCCTGTCCCTATGGGGAGGAGTGGTTCCCTAGATATCTTGGAAGACGGGCCCTTTCCGACATTTGCAAGCTGAGATGACGTGCCACGTCACTGCCGCAATTCGGAAATAGCGCGGGCCTTAAATCAGCAACGGTTGTCGTCTCCGCAGTTAAGCGAATTCGAAACTAACAGTAGTACACAGAGAGCTGGTCAAAAATTGAGTCCGTCGAAACCAGTGGCCGGGATGGTATAATCGGTTAAGGCGTCGCCCCGGACAGGCGAAGGTTGCGCGTTCAATCACCGCTCCTGGCCCAATTTTTCGCCAGCTCTCTTTCCCTTTCCCTAACTTTAATGCAATAAATTCTATAATCACCTTCTCCCCTCTTCGCTCACAATATATATATATATATATTGTGAGCCTTTAGCAGGGCGTTCGCCCTGCTAAAGTGGAAAGAGGTGGGAAGAGCTTCCACCAAACTCTTGAAGGCCGACAACCAGACTCGAGATTCTGCAAGGCCTATTACACGCAATATATATATATATATTGCGTGTATATATATATATATATATATATATATATATATACATATATATACATATTGTGAGCGAAGAGATAAGGATTTGAATTGCATTAATGCTACAAATCGTCGGTTGGTCGCGGGAGGCTCGTTCGCGCGATGTGGACATTAGATAGAAACATTATGTTAATTGTTCTTTAATGGGATATGACCAGCAAATACCGTTACGGGGGGTATTGTTGTGTTCATATGCAAGTAGTAAGAAAGAAATGATCGAACTCCGGTAAAGCTTCGACAAAAGTAGTTGGTTGGTCGAGTGATATCCGTCCGCGGGAAGTAGAGACAGTTAAACCAAGACACTTGGACTTGGTTAAGACGTGATATGAGGCTTCATGTACGTCTACGAAGAATATTCCTAGAATATTTGCAATGCTTCCTATACAGTTTACTAGAGAAATGTTTACGGACGATGGAAAATGCTCTCGCATTTCAAGGTTATTATATTTTGTTTTTTATTTGTGTCTTTCGCTTCTTTGTTTTCAATTAAAACTCTAATTCTAGCAATCCTTTGACGCATCTCCTGAGCGCTGCACGACGAATACATGTGCGCTCTAATAAAGCCGCTGCTCAAACACGGAGTGTGTGAGGAAATATATACTCAGCGACATTTGCACCTGCTCGGTCTAAATTCCCCGGGGTTCGTCGGTCGGCTTTCCCCTGCTAAATCAAATCGACTTAGCGAGACCTATTTTATTCAGAGCCCGACGCGTCCACGTCGACGGTGTTCTTCAAATACTACGTTCGGATCGGCGCGAGACACCGGGTAACCCGATATTAGGAGCAATTTTCTCTTTCCATTCTTTCCCTCTGATCAAATCGGAGGATATATCCGATGGCGGAGCAGGCTACGCGCTGAGCGTCTGCAGAAGCGGCCAACGACGAATGAAAAAGACAAATGATGAAACGAGGGAGAGCTCGGTACAGGATATATGTTAGGAAAGGTTCGAATTACCTAGACTTAACAATTTCAAAGCCTAAAAAAAAAAAAAATATTCCAGCTGCCTTTTTGACGACATTAGAGCGAGCGGGGAAAAAAATCCGTCGTTCTTTTTTACCTTGACGATGGAAGTCGGGACTATTTTACTTTGGCTAAAACGATTGTTTGAATCAACCAACTGAGCTTGTCTAGACTAAACAACTATATAATATTATTCGATTGCCGTTTGCCGTGTCTTTGAATCTAGAAAACAGAAGTCGTATGGATTACGCAGATAAACGTTTAGGTCTATCTGCCACTCGGCTGGTAAAGGAAGAAACTATGGATTCAGCGTAAATTCCTAGCCAGCCAGACAAATGTTAGGTCTATCTGCCACTCGGCTGGTAAAAAAAAAAAAAAAAAAAACTACGGATTTAGTGTAAATTCCTAGCCAGCAATAAAGCATTGATTTTCTTGATGGCTAGATGCTTTTATTAAAAGAAATGGCACATGCACACACAATAATTCTGGTTTGACGGATATTTGGTCTAATAGTGAACGCTTTCACAAGAGGATACTTAATTTTTCTGCTTTACTTTTTCTTGGCCAGGAGAACGCCGTGCTCTCAAACTCTCGCATTTTATAACTACCATTAGCGTTACATTAACGCGGAGTTTAACACATCTGCGTTGCGTAGTTTATCTAAACGGGCCGATAATTGGGGCTTCGATTTCTCTCACGGACCCAGTAGATTGTTTTGACGTCTAGAGGGACGCCGATTAACACTCGAAGCTTGATTTCAGCACCGTTCTACGAGACGCTGCGCCCGAATCGATGAGTGCGCCCAGGTACGCCACGCCACGATGCGTGTTCTTTGTGGTTGTTCTCTTCTGGCAACACGCTCGTGGCACGCCAGATCAGATATCCGCATCAAGCCGTCCGATCAGACAATGCCGCCTTAGGCCTAATGGGTCCTTTGTTCTTGCCGCTCGCTTCGTGCCCGCGTTCTATGGCTGCGACTGCACCCACGATCAGCTCCAGTACCGTCTTTTTCTCTCCTCTTCTTTTCTTCCTCGGAAGTAAACCAATGCAGGTTTCACCCTCTCCCCCAGCCCTCGATGCCTTCACCCCCTACATGGCAGCGCCACCTAGTTACATGGCCTTTGCAGTGTTCTCTTTCCAAATCACTACACGTAACACTGTTCATGACTTGCACTGACGCCACATCAGTTGCCACTGCGCTGGTCTTGCTCAATCGTTTTAAATAATTTTGTATTTGCATCTACACACGTACAGATGTCCGGAGGCAGACAAAAAGACAGCGGTTGTTGGCTTGGTAAATCGTTCTACACAGGGAGACTTATTTGCAAAGAAGTCTCCCGTCTTCTTGAAAAAATGACCTACAACAACGAAACGACAACTGCGAAAATATAACTAACAAGAGTCAGAAATCGGTGACAGAAAACGTCTTATTGGTTTCAGAACGACGTGTTCTATGTGGGTAACATTTCGCATATATCTGAACCCGCACGCAAATCCATATGCGTACTGACACAGATCACTCCGAGCCTCTGATTTGACGAGCAGTGGATATGGATTTTGACGGGACTTATAAGTTATTTCCAATGACAGATTATTTCATCTCGCCTTTAGGCAGTGAAGCAGTTTTATTCTAAACGCGTAATTGGCTCATCGTGTCTCGCGGCCTTAGGTTCGGTTCACTGTAAAGAAGAATCGAACGTGAACCCAACCTAACGCGTTCAAGGTCTGAAGATGCGTCCACCAGGGGATCGTTGCGGTTGTGCTATCAACCCGCCGTGGTTCATGCAAATTACGGCGCCTCGAACGTGACATTGACTGCTTTATTGAGCGTCCTATATTGCCCATGCATCAAAAGTGGTCCCGAAGCCGCAGCAAAATGGCGTCACAGGAGCGGACGTCTGCCTGCTGTCAAAAATCGCGATAACCTTTTTTTTTTTTTTTTTTTTTGCAGAATTTAAGGTTTAAAAAAAGAGCATCGAAATTAAGTGTAAATGCCATCGCGGCGTTCTAATCCAGTGCTGCATAATCTTCCGAGATGAGAGCCAACCATATCAGAACAAGCACCTGCCGTATCCGCCTGCCTTCTTGTTTTACCGCTAGGATCGCTGAAGGCGAGAGTGTGACATTTGTCTGATATCATCCGGAGGAAATTGAGGGATATCACTTTGAGGAGGTTGTAAACACGCCAGACACCGTAATGCAAACTGGCCCAGTCGCATGTACCGGGGCACAATAAAAGTCACGCAGCAGGCGTTACCACACCTGTTTCAGCATTATCAAAAATCCCGAACTCATAGTTTTGGATTCGAAATAAAATGAATTGATTTTAAACAATGGATTTAAACAAACAAAACAAGGCGATCTTCATCGCATGCTTATCAACCTACTTTCGCGGCTTCCTCTTTAGATTGCAAGGCACTGTGAAAATTTGATTCGCTCGAGAAAGCTGGTGAGCGAAACTGCCGTGACAACTTTCTACTCTAGCTGCTAGGGGGTGCCGTCAAATTTCGCAGAAGACGCCAATACTTTGTTTTAACTTCCAATATACCGCAACAGACGCCACGAGCCACAGGGACCAGTCGGTAACCAGCAACGTGTCAGGTGACCATCAGGTTGGGCGGAGCGACGCGCGAAGCATAAGATCACGTGGCACGCGTGGAAAGCTGAACTTGCTGACGTCGTTCGTAAGATCCCTTGTGGTACATTGTAAGGTGAAACGAGTGAAGTTAAAAACAAAATACCATAAAAAAAATAACAACCTTCGAAGTTACGGTTCCTCATTTGGTAAGAGTCCATTAAATGCACGAGACGATAAACCAGAAGGAAAACCGCGTTTTTTACCAGCAATCCACAGAGATCTAACAACGCACGTCTTTGCATCTGCAGCTGTATCCAAGCTCTGGCGGATGTCCTCGACGGGTCGCCATAAAACGGTAGACCCCCATCAACCGGACAGAGGGACAAGATAGAAGTCCGCGTAAAACAATTTAAAAAAGCAGTCCCCTACATCTCTGTGTAAACTAGAGTCGTTCCGGTGGGGCCTGGCCAAGTAATCGTTGAGTAAATTGTCTGCTCGTTATCACGTAACGACATCGAAAAAGGCAGTTATAGGAAACCTGGCTGATTCGTGACTCGAACGAAGAATGAACGGACACGCGGAAAGAAAGAACAGACTAAACAAAAAAAGAGCCTGGGCTATTCCGCCGCCGACTTTGTGGCGTGTCAGGGTCGAAACGCATTTCGTGCATGAAGCTTTTTTTTTTTTGTTTTATTATCCTCGTTCGCGTTTATAGCTCGAGGCGCAGAATAATCTCAATCGAAGCCTCGATGAATCGAACATCGTGGGCGAGAATCGTTTATTGGAGTCCAGTTTACTTTGAGATTGGCCTCAAGTTTTTCCGCCGTCTGTATCCCGTTTCACTTTAAGCCCGAACATAGTCGAAGATACGGTCGGACGGTGCCAATCGAATCATGGCGCTCATCTCTTTTGTGCGTTTGCTATGCGGAGCGCAAGTTCGTCTGCTTCTTTTGCAGGTGTTTTTGCAGCGACGTCAGAAAGACGCCGAGCTCTGATTGGCTATGTTGAAGGATAGTGGGTAGACCACAAGGCAGCTTGCTTTGAGGTCAACCCATTATCCCTCAGTCAGAGCCAATCAGAGCTTGGCGTCGCTCTGACGTCACCACAACCCCTGCACAACAAGCATAATAACTTTCTCTCCGTATAGCCAACCGAGCCAATCACGCACAGTGAGTGCGTTGCGATCCCACGCTTCTATCTTCCCGTGATTGGTTTGGTCGGTGATGACAAGCCCACGCAGAGAACGAGCTCCATGATGGTGCAATTTTCGGTCTTGCATTATTGGCTCCATCGGGTGGTATAGCGTCGACTGCGGTCGGACTTGGTGTGAAACGAGGTCTTTAGGTAAAAACTGCAAAGACGAAAAGGTAGGAAGGGGGTCGAAGCATGCTCGAAGAACATTGAGAAAACCTCCTGAAATTCTCACAGCGGCAAGCGACATCGAGGGACTTCACTCCTTCGGCCACTAGGTGTCCTGATCCTTATGACCATTGTTCATCAGGGTATTTAAGATATGAGAAAGAGGTGGACGAGTGAAAAAGAAAGGACAGAAATGAAGTGAATGGGCAGGGCAACCGCCAACAGCGAAGGCGTGGTGATGGATGAGTGAAAGCGTAAAGTGTATATGGCACCACGAACAGACAACAGTGTTTTTGAGTGAGGGAGTGTGAAGACGTTGCGTTTGTTGCATGCTGCGTTCCTCTCTCTCTCTCTCTCTCTCTCTCTCTTTTTTTTTTTTGATTAGGAAAGTTTTTTTTTTTTAAATCTAAATGTCGTTTAAAAAAAAACGAGTAATTTTTTGTTTTAAACGGAATTTAAAGTACTTTTTTTTTCAAGTGAAACCGCTATCTGATGGCTCCCAGCTTTGAAGCCGCGCGAAAAGCCTAGCCAAACGGCGCCTATAGTTTCCCCGCTCCCAATGGAGCGCAGTGAAGCGGAAATCGACGGATTTCGGCTTCGGTCCCGTTGGGTGGCGCGCGTCATAGTTTCAAGGAACGGGGCTCCCATTGGCCGCTGCGCGTCAGTTTCAAGGAGGGCCACACCATGGCGCTGCTTGCCCGCGCCGCTAGCGTGCCGGTACAAGGAATCGCCTAGCGCGCTCGGATAGATCGCCAGCGCGCGGAAATGGAATCGGCCATGCCGCCGCTCTGGAGAGCGGCGGCACGGCCGATGTCAGCGCAGCGCGGCCCCTTCACGAGGGCGCACACAAGAACGACATTCACGCTTTCGCATTCACAACTCACAAGAAGTGCTTAGGTGTATACCTCGAGCCTTTTTTATTAACATCCCTTTTTTACCTGACTATAGAGAAGGAGTAATATAAGCAGCTATCAAAATATTACAGTGTCAATTACTTGACAGCTCTGAGAACAACAGCGGTAGCAAGCATTTCGAAAAAGGTACACTAATTTTGTAGTTTTAGTAAAGAAACAGTATACTTGCAGTATACTTTTAGCATAATTTAATTTCTGCAGTATGAATGTAATACAACTTTATCGTAGTGTGTATTTTAGCTATACACAGGACGATGTATTTTGCGCAGTGTTTTACAGAAGTGCAAAATTGGTGTGTTTTTAAGAAGTTACTTTCTACCATGGCGTTAACCCGCCAACGTTCAAAGAAAACCTCCAAGCCACAAACTTAAAATGCTCACTTCCATTTCCATTGGCGTTTCTCCCAAGTTAGACCCATGTTCAGGTGGAGCAGCAAATCAAATCCATCTAACTACCGACCCATCTCGTTGACTATATGTACCCTGCAAGCTCATGGAACATGTACTTTACACTCACATCATTTCGTACCTGGACCATCGCGACTTTTTTTTTCCCCCAACCAGCTTGGTTTTAGGAAACATCATTCAAGTATCAGTCAACCATTTGAATTTATTACGGACCTACACTATAATAATCATTCCTCAGCAGTCACCGACGTTATTTTTATTGACTTTGCGAAAGCTTTCGATAGCCATCCGCACAAACGACTACTTCTTAAACTTTCTCTCCTTCACATCCATCCTTGAGTCATCAGATGGATAGCTTTGTTTCTAACAGACAGAGAGCAGTCAGTTTCAGTCAACAGTTCTTCATCGACATCAGTCCCAGTAACTTCCGGTGTTCCCCAAGGCAGCGTCCTCGGCCCCCTTCTTTTCCTTATCTATATTAATGACCTTCCTTCCTCAATTAACTCGAACATTTGGAGATTTACCGATAGCTGTGCTGTATGCAGAAAACATTACTGACCTAACAGATCATTACATTTTTCAAAACGATCTCGACACCATAGCTCCTGGTGCACCCAAGGAAAGATGAATATTAACCCCGGAAAAATGCAAACGAAGGACCGTTACCACCAACTCGATCAAATCATCTAGAGAAATACTCATTACTGTCAGAAAAATTAGAAAATGTCTCATTATACAGTACTTGGGTGCCCATATTTAAGAAACATTATCGTGGAATGAACAGATGTTGCTCCAGTTACTGTATTATGCTCATATTTTTAAAAAGTAACGAGTAATTAAAGTAACCCTTAACAATATTTTGTAACGAAATTCCATTACAAATTACTTCCGAAAAAAAGTAGCGTGCAATTACAAAACTACTTGAAAAAGTAACGAATTACAAGTAATCCGTTACTTGTAACGGATTACTTCCTAAGTCTGGTTAACGGTACTTGAAAGCGTGAATTGTATCAAGGGGGGGGGGGGGGGGCGACTTTATTGGAAGCTGGGGTACAGCAGCGTCGGCGTTACGTCGCATAGTGAAGCGCTACCCGCTAGGACTTCTTCTAATGCGCCCGCGACGTCTTGGCTACGTCTGCGCCTTCACAAGGTCATGTTTCTCGGTCTCGCTCTTCAAGGTTTTACCTATTGATATTCGAAAATCAATATCCCGTCTGGGTGGCACTCAGTTGGTCGAACGACGTTTTAGCGAATGTTGACTTTTCATCGAAGGACGTTTTAGCGATTGTTCGGCCGCCGCGAAGCGGCGTTTACGGGTGGGCCCGGTGGGTTAAATTTTTTGTTTATGAGCCGCCGCAGACTGTCACCGCAAAGCGGCGTGAATGCAAGGGAGGCGGGTGGGTTAACACGCGCCCCAGTCATTCGCTTTAACGTCGGTTCCATCAAATGAACGCTGTTCGCTAAGACGTCATTCGCTCATGTGATATGGAGGCCTCTACGAAGCGTCTGTGTGCTCGGCGGTTCGGAAATCACTACGGGACGACATTAATCGGTGCCAGTAAATAATAAAATTTGTATGCGAAGTATTGTTTGCTCCTCTTTTTATCAGATTTCTCTTCGCTCTCGCTGACGGATTGAGCAGACGTACTGGGATTGATATGATAGCGGCGGCTTTCGCCTATGCATGGACGGGAACTCTGTTCTCAATATTAAGGTCTCGTGTAAAAAAGTTAACGCCGAGTTTGGCCCCGAACTTTTTGTATAAGCGTCGAGCTCAGGCGAGCTGACATTCATTATAAGGAAAGGTTGGCTGCTATACGCAGATTGTCTATGTGCCAGTCCAGCCGATTCCAATGCGAACCGCGTGGCGCCAGTGTCTTGACGTACGCTTCCAATAGTGCAGCAATAATTATTGTGAAGCAAGAAGCTTGCTCTTGTTCGTTAATACCGAAGCTATTTTTATGTTATGCCTTCACTGGTGGAATAATGATCTGTTAGTATATTCATACCGTACTCAACTGCACAAGTCTATCCCCAGCTGAAAACTCAGTGTACTACATTGCTGCGTTTATTACATGAAAAATCATAAAACAGAAAATTTCCTCTCGTCCCTTTGAGGCTTTTATACCTGCAAATTAATGCGATTGATTAATCGATTAAAAGGCCCTATTAATAGGGTTATCATTTTTACTCGATGCCCAGCCTTAATATTCATTACTTGAAAGGCGCTTTCTGTGAAGGGATTTCTTGGAAACTCCAAAGAGGAAATAATCCTAGAGAGTCAGGTCAGACTGCAGGGCAGATGGTTCCGCTGCCGGAACCTACATTCTCGAATGGCAGTCTGTAATTGACGTACTATGTGAACTGCCTCATTTTCGCGAAGCAGGACCCCACCTGCTTTGTGTTTTCTTCGTCTTTGTCCTCGATTAATTCCTGAAAAAATGACAATGGCATTAGAGCAACTCTCCCGGTTATATTGTCTGTGGCATGTACTCGAGGAGCAAGAGTTCTTTAACAGAAGACAGCTATCATCTCTTTTTTCATCTGCAGATATTTTACTGCCTAACGTTTTGTGGAAAGAGGATGACTCGTGTTTACCCTGCATTGACTTTGTTTTTGGTGCGGGATCTTGGTGATACATCCAAGTCTGATATCTATGTGTGTCGTCCACTCACTCGTGGCCCGATTCTATTCCATAAATAAAAAAATGAACACTTAATAGGCTTAAACATCAATTAAAATTCTTTACTGGACGCCCAATATTTAGCAAAATATTATAAAAACCATGTAATTTCAACGTATGTAAAAAAAAAAAACGAAATAAAGCACTTGTATAGGGCACGGCAAACACCGCACTGCACTGAGCAGAAACTGGAGGTCAGCTATGGCAACCGGGTCACGTGATACCAAGATCGCGGCGCACATGCGGAGTTTGCTGAAAAGTGTCTATATAAAGGCTCTGTTATAGCCCGACGTCCAGCGTGGCAAACGAGGCGCAGCGCAGTGCACACAGATGCTGATTGGTCGCAGATTTCGAGTTTCTGTTCGCCGGCCAATGAAAGGCGCGCTGCGGTGGCGCTGCTGTCGGCACGGCGCATATGCAGACGCTTCACCCCACGCGAACCTTCTTTCTACGCATGCGTGGTGCCAACACCTGAGGGCTCATTCGTAGTTCCTGTGTAAACAGAGCGTTGATGTAAATAGTTCGGGAATGTGCGGTATTTTAAATAAAAGTATTTTACACGCGTACGCAAGATACTTCGTGCACTTTGTATTTCGCCTTTAATTGCACATTATGAAATGTATTTGTCAATTGCCTTTAAATACGAAAAACGAAGTATTTGAAGTACTTGTATTTGAAATACTGAAAAACTGCTCGATATAGTTAATTGCCATCTTGACCTTAGTCTTACGGCCTCGTAGGGAGACCATCGAGTTTACTGTAGCAGTTGGCGACGAGCCCTTTCCTATTATTTTTGAACAAAACCGCTCGAGAGTCCAATGCCATCTTGATCTTTGAAATACATGTATTTCAAATACTGCCCAAACAAAATTTTTGGACACTCTTCTTCCCGAATAATTACGGTCTTGGGCACTCCTCTTTGCGGTGAGAGCCATAAGTGAAAAGCGCAAAACTTACTGCACTTTGCGCAGAAGAAACATCAATGAAAAGGAAGGGAAACACGAAATTAACGGGATGGATGGAAATAGCATCTTTTTGGTTGGGTGGTTTTATTTTTGAAGACGTGGAGTAACAAGATGCTATTTGGAAAGGCTTCGTTCGGTGCTTTAATTTAAATTTCAAATTGAAACTTGCACTGAATGCATTGTTGTTGTTTTTCTGATGTACCCGCGCCTATAACATGTTAAATAACTTTTATTTTTAAAGCTGCAACTTGCTTTTTCAGCATTGAATTTTGGACATATATAGACCACCCTTTATTTTGGCACGGTCTTCTCTACCCAGGGTTAACTTTAAGCAAAAACGTCAGCCAATAGGAACCAAAAGAGTGTTTTAAGAGTATTTTAAGACTATAAAATACCCCTCGGTGTATATGTATCTTGTATTTAAATACGTTTCTCCAAAGTGTAATTGAACACGCAATGAAATACATTTTGTCGAAGCATTTTGCATTTGTATTTCGATACATATTTCAACTATTTTTGAGAATACCCGACGTGCATATATAGGGACCATCGAAACAACCAACCTAATATCAACTAACGCCAGTGAAAGCATTCTTACGACCTCGCAGGTAAACCATAGACTTTACGGTAGCATTGGGCACCGAGCCCTTTCCTATTCCTTAAAAAAAAAAGCTCGATAGTCCAATGCCACATTGACCTTAGTCCTTCGCGTGGAATGCCCGCATCTTCTCCGCGACGCGTCCAGGGGGCCGTTCCTCGACGCTCCTAAATTGTCGTTCGTGCTCCGAAACCGGAAGTCCCGCTCTAAGCGACGATGGATTCCCTCCCACTTCCGGCGCCGCTCGTCGTCTTCTTAAAGGGCAGCGCGCGCGGCGCTTTTGTGTGGCGCAAGGAGACGTAACGCCGGTTCATGAATATTCACGAATTATCTCTCTTTTTACTTTCCTCGCATAACGTGGGACCTTTCCAAGCAGCCCGGCTGTATACCTCGCGAGCCTTCTTAAGGTGTGTGTGCACGAGAGTTGTAGACGTACGGATATGCATATTGGGGAGAGAGATTCTGCCGCGTGTGGGAACATAGGTTTGCCGACGAAAGCAAGGTCCTTTTAGAAAAGCGAGACGAGCTAGTGCGCCTGTGAGCTCCTCGAATGAAGTCATACAGCGAGCCGAAACCATTAAGTGAGCCGAGCAGGACTTTCGTTTACAAGGTTCTTTATTATTTGAAAACTGCGATTGGTATAATCACACCTCTCAGTTCATCCGTTAATTATTTATGTTGGCGTGCACATTGTCTAGGCGGTGCGTATCTGTCGAACCCTCGAGCGCTTTGGTGTCTTATCACAAATATTAGTTCCAGTTCATTTGTTTACCTTAAGGGCGTCTTTTGAGGACGCATTATATGAGGGGGGTGGCCATAAATGGGAATACAATATAAAATATAACGTAAGAACACTAACACAACCACATCTCGTTTAACCACAAAGAAAAACATAATCAAACATTACCTACGCACTGAACAAAAGCACGCACATTTCTTGAAACACTGTAATATCTAAGTATGTTACAACATGATCTGGCAAGTTATTCCATTCGGTAATAGAAAATATTAAGGGAGAAAACAGGAATGAGTTCTTATGGGGTCGGTATTGAAGGAGTTTACATGCGTTGTAGTTTCGTGAAGAAATATAATGGGCTTTGTGGAAATAGTTATTCCTGAACTGGGAATTACTATGGTAAACTTGATGGAAGAAACACATGCGGTTAATTTTGCGTCGTGCGGCTAATGAAGCGAGACCAAGTCTTGATTTTAAGGCGGAAACACCACTTTTTGGAGAATAATCGTTTAGGATGAACCGGGTCTCTTTGTTTTGAATTGAGTCCACGTTTGATATTAGATAACTTTTATGTGAATTCCACACAACGCTTGCTAATTCGAGTTTGGGTCGAAATATTGTTTTATAGGCGAGTAATTTTGTTGTGACATGGGACAGTTAGAGGTTCCACCTCGAAAAAGCTAATGATCTCGTTGAGCTGGCAATTAGGTTGTCGATGTGCACCCGTACCTCGGCAGATGGATGGTCAGTACCAGAGGTCGCACCACCAGGGGAGGAGGTCTGCGGTTCTACGCAGAAATCGCCGCCTCAGTTGAGTTCTTCCTGGTCCACTTCTCATGGGAGTACCTCCTTGCTGCCAGCCGCAAGACGCTGTACTGGGACACACTCGCCATCTTCCTCCCAGTGCCCCTGTACAGAATGGAGCCGGTCCCCCTTTGCGCAGCTGGGCTCTTCAAGCGAGTGCGGAGGTTCCCTGTCCCGGCATCCGCGAAGGACTTCTTCGTCCAACTCCAACTCGAGGTGCTGCCTGTGAAGGTGTGGTTGGACGCGAGGGTTTTTTTCATTCGCTGGTCTACGAACTGCGACCTGTGTGGCTCGAGTGAGACGATACAACACGTCTTCCTCGAATGCTCAAACGCGTACCTCTTCTGGGACGAACTCAAGGTGGTATTTGGGCAGGACTTTAAAGTCGAGGGGATAACCTTTAAGTATTTGCACCTCGGAGGTGCTGACAAATCGGACGTAGCCCCGGCAATTGTCCTGCTGAGTCTACAGGCCATTTGGTTGGCGCGCACTGACATGGTGGAATGTCACACCGACGCTAGGTCGACATGGGACTACTTCACATGAAGGTTGAGGTGGCTCCTCTCGATTGCCGCGGGAGAGGAATACCACGAAGGAAGGGAATGGCAGCACATAAAGGATAGACTGGAGGCAAAACAACTCGGGGACCAGCGCGCCCGGCAACGAAGGGACAGGGTTGGGGCTAACTGGGGCCCCCACGCTTCCTGGCCCTCTGGGGGTTGATTGCGGCAAGGCAACGGGATTCGTGAGGGCGCGAGCAAGAACTTTTTTTCTGGCAGTAGGCTGTTAACCGGGACTGACTCTTTGTGCTATCTTGTGTGCTGTAAACAACTCTTTGTGTCTCTCTGTCCTCAAAATAGAATGAATAAACATGTGAAAGTGGCCACGCATGTTACGTGTAACTGCAATATGTAAATAAACTTGTTTTTGTTGAAAAAAAAAAAGTTCAGTAGCTCAGTAGAAAGACCATGGGAAAGACGTCAGCTTCACACGCAGCGGGCACGGATTTAATCCCCAATCTGGGCGGACCATTTTTTTTTTTGTCAAATATTTTGCGATGTTTACATTTCTTTTTTTAGAATTATCACTGAAAAAAACAATTGTTGTAGATGATACGTCACTGAACTGCATGGTATGGGATTTCATTTTTGACACCTGCGAACTCAATGTGGTCACTTTGACACTTTCCACAAAATGCAAGGAGCATATGAATCGGGTAGCGTCCGTTTTCCGAGGTACCCGTAACTGTTCTACAGGAATTGCAGCCATTCATTGATTCCGACCCGTTGATCTTTCGGAAACTTGTGCACTCTGCCGCACAATGCCACTTTCAGATGCAGGACATATGAGGCAGATCTTCACGCAACATCTTGGGAGTATTCTTTTCGGAGCCGATCACGGGAATTCACCACGGGCATTCACTCCTAATTGCCAACACTTAAATGTACAAAACAACTCACCTTGAAGTATAGAACAGCGAGCGGAACAAACATAACTGCAAAGGAATCGCACGGCGAACGGATCCCGCAACGCATTTCGTCTGCTGCGTACGGGAGAAAAAAATCGCACGGTTGGGTGTAGTTACGTGACTTCCGCTACCCACACTCTCCTCTCCACTTCTCCGTGCGGTGCGGGGGTTTTGGTTTCGGTTTCGAGCAGTTGCGTTTTTTGGGTTTATTAAAAAAATACGTGACTGTAGAAAATTATTAATTGGCTAGTATTCCGACATCATAACAAATCGCCTGGCAAAAGATGAAAAAACAGTTTGGGGGGTTTCAGTGTCCTTTTAAGGAGAACGGAAACCTGGAGTGTCAGTGCAAACTTAGCTTGCCAAAAAAAAAAACACACATTGTCGTCAGCAAGAACAACAAGCTCTAATCTACGGAAACACATCAAGGCACGCTGGGCACCTGCATTCTGCATTGCCTATACATTGTAACGTTAGAACCAAGTTTTTCTTTTTTGGAGAATAACAGGCGAAACACCCGAGTCCAAAGGGAGCTTTCGTAGATCATTTCTTTAGCTCCGAATCTCTTAGCGAAGGTAGACGCAGCTACTGAGCATACGTACCGCTTGCTTTGTTTGCACAATTCCAGGGATCATTTCCGGAGGCCGTAAGCTAGCGGATGGCGGGTGTGGTTACAGCTTTCGGTGCCTTGTGAGCTTACAGGTGAACGGAGTGCACCTACACTCTTTCTCTTAAATACAATCTTTTAATTTTAGAGGGACTACCATAATACGGGCGTAAGAAAAATGAAAGTAGTGTTACACAACAATTTCGAAAAATATTAAATTTTTTTCAATTGTTTTCTGGATAAGTGTAGGGAAAAAGTAACGTGAAAGTAATTTGTAACGTAACGAGTAAAGTAATTCGTTACTTTTCAACGAAAGTAATTTGAAACGGTAATCCATTACATTCGAGGCTCGGTAATTTGTAATTGTAATCCAATACAATTTTCAAGTAACGAGCACAAGTCTGCGGTCAACCATTGTTGTGGAAACGCGCAAGACACGTTCCACGAGCAGGTACTCCACAGCCATTCGCTTCCGTAGGCCGCACATTTCAGTGCTGCGTCGCCATTTGCTTCCAAGGCGCGCTTGAGACACGGGCCTCGTGCACTGGCGCATTTGACGCTACTTGAAAGACAAAAGCAAACACATGCTGTTCCTACGCAAAGCAGCCCGCGCACCCTTCAGGAGTCGCACGCGCCCTAAATACAGGCTCTCGAGAGACGTCGAAACAGGAGAGACATTTTTCTCTTTTCACGACCGACATTAGAACCGAGAGAGCCCCGCGATCACCCCTGCAATTCGCCGTTCGTCACGTCGGCTAACGATAGAGACACACCCAGGCTTTCCCTAGGCCAGTAGACACCGTTGCCCGTCGCCATTGAGTGCCACGACCGTGCGTTTGGCCCACGACGAAAGTCGGCTGCTTTGAGAGGATCGACAACGTTGGTAGAACCGACATCAACGACGGAGATATGAAAAATGCCTTTCCGATTCTCATCTTGGACGCCCCCGAGTGGTGGTCGTTGACGCCAGAGGAACAAAGGGAAGAAGCCCTGAACCCTGACAGGTATGCCACTGACTACGGTCAGTGAGCGACCTCCTCTCCGCCGTTCGCTCTGATGATGTGGAAAGTGTTGGGAGGAGCTTCCCCTGACCTCTTAACCGGCGGTCACCGACTGCAGACGCACAGCCAGATCGAAGAAAGCGAAGCTGCGGGACATCGTCCCTCTTGGGGAAACTCCGCCTGCCGGCAGCCTGCTGTCACTGAGGAGCGCCCTCCCTGCACCGGACGCCGCGCTCCTGTTGTGTGTCGCGGGAGCCAAAAAAACCTAATGGGATTTTCGTAAGTTGAACACAGCCTTTATGCTGGGACCAGCCCTGCCTTAACCATGATTAATGGTGTTATTTGTGAGCTCCCTGCCGACGAACAGTAGAGAGAGTAGGTTTCAAAAAAAATGAAAAAAAACACCACGTTAAAAAAAGAAAAAAAAAGTAATAGGATTTTTTTATTTGCTTTGGTTTCCCCTGCTTTAAGTTCAACTGATTAACCCGTAAGCATGATAGCAATTAAAACATTGAATGAAAGGTTAATTGATCAATCGCCCAACACTAATGAATATACGTCGAGGTAGTTGGGACGTCCTCATTTGAGGGTCGAAAAATTACTTTTTTTTTTTTTTAAAGGCATACATTCGTTGCAGCAAAAGTGAAAGAAGTATATATAGCTATGAGTGACCTATATTAAAATATGAAGCAAAGATGACTGGAAATTATTTTATTTCATTCTGAGACTTCCTTCAAATGTTTGCTTTCGTGTTTTTGAGGTCGATAAATTATGGAACGTTGAACAGAGAGGGAACATCACAGCTCGGTGGAAATTTCGGAACCTTGTCTCGAAAACACTGAATTCAAGTGTCTAACTATATTCTTCAACCCGATCAGCCCGGCATGTATTACAATAATAGAGCACAAAAAAAAATCGTACGAGGGGTTTTGTATTATAGTTATAAAGTTTACTTAACTTCTTCTAAAATACGGAGCCCCACTCATTTAACGATTAGATAAAATATCACAATATTTCATCGGCAAACTAGCCTTGAGGACTTCGCCAGCACATAACGTGTGATAATAATGAATCGACGCAATAGTAAACAGGAATTCCGGGACAGAAATGAATGGCGAGGAAAAAGTGTCAACTTTCCCGCAATTACTGCACATTATATAAGAATATTTGCCCCACGACATTAATGTGCACAGAGATCGCATTAGCATAAAACAGCTATTAGTTTAACCTTATAATTACCCTGATGGAGGAACACGAAAACCACTCTTGCCCTTACCGAGGTCAGAAGGGGCCTCGACAATCACTTTCTTTTCTGAGCTCGCCATTTATATTCGTCACAAAACAACCGTGTGGTTTCTTTGTAGCTAATCCCTCAACATACACGGTGTATGTAATCACATCCCCCGTTAAAGACAAGACATTAAGGTTTGCGTGAATTGCGCACAAACACTGATACCTCAAGGAACGCAGTGTGTGGATTATTAACACAATATGCTCTTAAACGCTTACCCCACCTTAAACAAGAGGTTGTCCCTCCATCCGCCCGTTTCTTGTATTTCCCGTTAAATTTAGCGGGTAAACTACATTGGCGTCTAGGTCATGTGATGTCAATTGCTGTCTCGTAACTGGACGCCACGTGACCTGTGCACAAATTCGGTTTCCCCGCTAAAGTAAGTGGCAAAATTAAGGTCCCGTGTCCGGGCGTGACGTCACCAATACGCAAATTTACTTTCCCCGCTAATTGTAATGTCGCGCGACTTGGGATCAGGAACTTTGCGTCAATTTCTTTTCCCCCTAAATTTAGCCGGAAAAGTAACATCACGTGCCCCAGGCACCCGATTTCCCCGCTCAACGTAGTGGGGAAATGTATGAAAATAGATGTTTGTCCTCACTCCATTGAAACGACGATTGGGGGTCTTCTTACTCGTTTTTAAACTATCGCCCTTTAAACACTAAATTCCGTGCATTGTAAAACACTGAAAATAAAAAAAACGCTTGCAATTTTTGTGTTAATGCTTCTTGTAACGTTATTGGTAATTTGACGTTGTTACGGGCCGATTCCGCAATCTAATTTGATACGAAATAAAAAGAAGCTGCTCGGGATTCCACACAGTTGAAATTGAAGTTATGTGCATGCTAGAAAAAAAAAAAAAAACGGTGGGAGTTTACTTTCCGGCCGAATATAAAGGCAGCCAATCTCGGCGAACAGCAAAGGATCCCAGTCAATGACTAAGTTGAAGAAACGACTGGATTCGAAAAATGCGACGTTCGCAGGGGCAATGATCAATGCATTCATAGTTTCGTCATTTGCAGGAATCTTTTTTTATTATTCGCAGTGATTGTCTGTCTCCGTGTTCGGCAAAAAAGCGATTTGCGGACGTTTAATTTTGTTTTTACTGTGGTAGGAGTTTTGGCGTATTGAATAAAATTTGAATAAATGATTGCATATTGCATATTTTTGCAACTTCCTTATGTTCCTTTAATCGCGCAACAAAATTTGTTTGATAATGAGGTCGTAAGTACATTGAATCTAACTCACTTTAAATGGACTCCAGTACCATGTTGGCGACAAGATGTTTTGGTGGTGCCACCTCGCGGGCCCCCGCTGGTAGGATGTTGCGACTTCATAGCGCATTAACGTCTAACGAAAACAGTCACTTACTCGATTAAAGACACAAAAACATAAAAACAGCTCTCAACTCACAACTCTGTATTTTGCCTTCGTTTTATCCTAAATATTGTTGACACAAAATCTGTAAATTCACAACAAAATCTGTATATTCACAACTTCTCCCATGAACCGAAACAAGTTGCGAAAAAAAGTCTGTGTTCAGGTGGTATTCTCAGCTCCTTACAAGCTTTCCAGCTTGTGCAAGAAAGCGAACGCTTCTTCAAACCGATCAGCAGTGCTGCACTAATTAGGAAGCACAAACCTAGTTCTGTCCAGTGCAGAGAAAAGGTCGTGTACTCCGTTCTTCTCGCCTGTGCGGACAACGCTGTATCGGCCAGACTGGAGGTGTATCAGCGATCGACTTCGCGAACACCACAATAACATTACTAGAGCCAACTGATGGCATCTAAGTTTGCACTGCGGGGATTGCGGGTTTGCGACACAAATAGGGAAATAATTGAGGCGAAGCATATTGCCAGGCTTGACGATGTATGCGTGTGCAGCCAATCTCTCACTTTATCTGCAGAAGAATTAGCTTACCTCACCTAAAGAAGATAATCGCGGACGATACTACGAATAGGTTTTAATAGGCAGAGAAGAAAACAAGGACAAAACAATTGACAGATTTTGTTTTAACAATATTTAGAAGAAAACGAAGACAAAATACAAAGAGTTGTGAGTTCAGCGCTGCGTGCATGTTTTTTTCTGTCTGTAATCGAGTGAGGGCCTGCTTTTGCAGGAATGTTTATGCGCTGTGAAGTCGTAAAATGAAAAACCAACTAGCCCAAGCTGCTGTATTAACAAGCTTTATTTCTGATAGGATGCCAGCAGACGACGCGCTATGTCAAAGCACGTTCGCATTTATGCCGATTAAAACGGTTTATTTATTTAAAAAAAAAGTGCATGACAGTTTTGTGAGTGCTCGTTTCAATAAATAACAGCGCCTAAAATAATATAAATAACAGCGTTTTTTATATAAAAAAAAAAAAAAAAACTTTAAAATGTTCAAAAACAAGCCTGGAGTTTTACATCACAGATAGCGCGGCATGCGTCTGGACTATTCACCACCTCTCTGATTCTTGTTTTCTTTTTTTTTTTCGAATTTGTGGCGGAAGCAGAAAAAGGTTTTGCATTCACCAAAGTAAATGACGTGCTGTCTTCTTAGCTGCGCAAGCGTGCACAGTTGTGTTGCAAAGCGCCGCACACTTGTTTTAGCTACATTGAACTTGCCGATACCGACGCTTCTATCCAAGTGTGGCTCGTCAGTTGTTGACGAGGAAATGCTCGTCAGCTCTTCCCGCATCGAATACGCGGCAAAGAAGTTTGTCACATGGCGACTTCTATCCGAACGAAAAGCGGAAATTTTGATAAGTTTTTTAAATTGTGGAACATGTCCCGGAAAATTCAAGCTATTTAATCATTTGTTCCATCTAAGTTTTACTAATAATGGGTTACGAATTTCAAGTTGCTAGCTGAGAAGCGCATCACGCATTATGCGTATTTGCGTCCACAAAATAAAAATATAAACGGTAGTCATTCATCGAAGGTGTATACCTATAGAAGTAGAATCTCGATAAACGGAAATCGCTTAAACGGAATTGTCGCTTGAACGAAACAACTATCGCGGAGTTGTTTGGTTTTGTATTCATGCAATGTAAAAATATTCCCGTTAATCGGAACTCAAATTCTCGCGCCTCCGGGTAAACGGAACTGAAAACGAAACATTGTCGCCGACATATTTTTCGCAATCGCAGAAAAGAAAAATAACTCTTGAGTAATAAAACAGTATTATAATTGTTCTTAATATTTATTAGCTTCATTGCCCAAAATTAGCATGTACGCATGTTTTTTTTTTTAGTTTTCTCATTTTTACGCATAGGTGGCTATGTTGGATAGGCTTGGCTCAACAGGGCTTCTGCTCGCATCTTAGGCCTAGTGTCCTACTTTCTGCGCTGGCGGCCACGAAGCGACAACACCGTACGCTCACGCTATAAAAAAAAGATCGAAGTCATTAATGATTTCGATAGCGGTTGCTGCACGAAAACGGCGCTTGCAACGAAGTGTGCCATTCCCAAAAGTAGCCTGACAAGGACTCTTCACGACAAGGAAAATCTGCGGAGTGCATTCAGCAGTACGCAATTTGGACCAAAGAAGATGAGGCTTCGACTCCCCGAACACGAAGAGCTTGAGAAGTGCTTGGCGTTGTGGCTAAGAAGAGCCCGGAGTGGGAACCGTCCCGTCATTGAACCCATAATGTGAATATACAAAAGCAGCAATTTGGTGTTTTTGTTCATTATTTTGCCTTCTACATTCACTTGCTGGTGTTTACAAATGGTGCACTTGTGGAAACAGCATTTAAGCTGGCATTCAACATTTTTAGTGTACCTACACTACATACTCTCAGTAAATGAAACTCCTGATAAATGGAACAGATTTTCCTGGTCCCTTCAGGTTCCGTTTATCGAGATTGTACTGTATATATTTTGTTTTTTGACGCTAGATTTATGATTTTGATCGCAAGGGCGTTTTGCACTTTCGCGTCAACCGGGTGAATAAGCATGGATTTAACCGAAACGACTCCTGAAGCCAGCCACCGCTTATTCCTGCCAGTTATTTTGAGAAAGTTTTCGATTACTGGTTTACAAAATTCAGAATGGAATCATTTTGGAACTGAAATTGACCAGCACTCACAGAGCACATTTGAACCAACAGGATGCACGGAGTCTCTTTCACCGAAGTGTTTACTAAACACGCGAGGGGTTCTCTGATTTCGCTTTCCTTTTTTCAATTTGATGAAACATTCCTTTCTCCGTTTTAATTTGTCAGATTCATAATTAAAAAAAAATACACTCTATTTGCCGTGGTAGTAGTTGTAGTCTGGTAAAGCGATGGATATTCTTTTATTTTCATCATCCAGCTTTTTGTACCAGGGTAGAGAACAGCACAACACCACCCCAGCGCTCTGACAACTCAGCGCCAAAAGTGTTTGTTAGCTCGACTACGCGTGCCACGTTTTGAAGCTTTGGTAAAATGTCCTACTACAAATATCCCTTCACCAAATAAACACAACTCGTGAAACAGGCTTCGCCGCGCGTTACCAAAAACAGCGCATGAAGCGAGATGACGAGCCGGGTGTGGCCGAGGGATCCAAGATCTGCGCAGCCTTTCCCAGTCTGTCATACCAGTGACGTCACAAACGTTGATGATGATGATAGCTAGAGAAGCTCCTCCTGTAGCCCGCGCACGCCGCTAATACGGGTAAAATAGAAGTATAGGAGGGGTACGTAAGAGCGTTGAGCTCTGGTTGGAATGATTAGTTAGTGACTAGTGATTATACTCACTGTTCGAACGCGAACATTGAACTTCGGACGCCGGCATTCGGCATTCGAACGCGTCCAAACGGTTAGTAGAAACAAAGCCAGCTAGCTTTCATGCTGCCCACTAATTGTTCCAACCGGAGCTCGAAGCTCTTACGTTTTTTTCCGAACTCATACCTCCTCTTCTTCCTCAGTGCCTACCCGTGTAGCTACCACAGAGTTTCGGCTTGGTGTTTCAGGTTTAAACTGCAAAGATTAAAAGAAGGCCTCTCTTCAAGCTAGAGTTATAAGCAAGCTGCAAATGTGCATGTAGAGCATACCACCTTCTTTTACGTAAAAAGAGAGCATACGTCACCGCATGCCATTAGACGATTTGAGTTGACCAAAAAAGAAAAGAAAGACAATCATTGTAAGTTTTAATTACATCCCCCATTTTTATATGATAAACAGCTGAATCTCTTGACGCGTTGAAAAACGAACAAAGTGCACATTCCCTGCACATTAAAGACCGCACTAAACTCGACTGTCATGCAGTCACCCTACCATAGAATCATAAAGATCCAATGTGACGTGGCCACTCCTCAGTAAATACGCACCAATTGTTTTTGCGAAGATTAAAAAAAAAATCCCTACCAATAAGGTGTTAAAACGGAAAAAAGACATTTAAGTCAGGAATCGCAAGAACAACATAATAAGCATGATGACTACCTAAGGTATACAAATTAACTTCTTATTGGCGAAACTAAATATATGGTTACAACTACAAGCTCTTTAAGCGTTGTCAAAAAATTCCTAGTTCGAAACAATTTGCAAATATAGGTGTTCTCGATGACGCTCGGTACATTTCTAAATGTAATTCAGCGTTTATTTTCATTAATTAAAATACAATTAGTAATATTTAGGTAAATATTTTGCTCGTTAGCATTGTGTGTGTGAGTGTGTGTATTGTTTTTGTAATGCTTGACGTTTGCCGTGGCGGGCAGTTTTTTCCAGGGAATATTTTGTCTTTTTCTCTTGAATGAACCTATTTTTAGGGATTTGAGAATATCTTCGCAGAAACACCATTTATGTCGAACTGCTCTCATGAAGATTTTTCAACCGAAATGGCTAACGCCACCATTAATGTCACTTTCTTTAGGAAGAATAAAACCTCACCAGAAACACGCGGCTATGGTTTGCCGTCCCTCCCCGCACGTAGTACATGCTATTAAACCCCGTCAGAGGTGATTATTAGAGCGCAGAGTAAATGAACCCTGACAGGGCGCGATGCTTCTGAAGCGCTCATTGGCTGCTTCGTGTAATGATACCCATTAGGCGTGGCCAATGAGGCGTGCAGTCTGGCTGAACCCGTAATGAGTTACCGCAAAGAAAGGAGTGCAAGAACAAAGGTTGAAAGCGTATACCATGGAACATAACGCTGCCATTTCGGATGTTCTCGATCACATCGTGACGTACCTAATTTTCGTTAACTTTGCTTTACATTTCTAAAAGGTTCAGCAGAATTTTTGTTTTTATAATTTCTGTTCACTACAGCTACCAGAATTGGAATAATTATTTAGCATATATTTGCAGTAATGGACTACATGATCGTTTTAAAGATGAAATTGATGCCTTGTTCGTTGCACATGCGTGCACGGCGCAGCTTGTCGCGTTCTAGTCTTCTTTTTCTTACTTTCTGCCATTTATCTATTAAATCTTAAGTCACGGTAGATGTTCATAAACAGGTGTTAACACGTTAGACTCCCGGAACGAAAGGGTTTTCTGCTTTTTATTTATTTGTTTACAATTACCCTCAGTGCCCCGAGTGCCATTCAAGAGGGGAGGTGTTGTTTTGTACAATTCAGAATTTAGCGTTATCGATTATGACGACGATGTCATCGGGAAGGCCATTCAAGCTCACAATAGTGAATGTTATGGGTTGGTGAAGCGGTCTTGGGACGGGCAACCTTGCATGAATGATCTACTATTGCTTAATAGAGCTGGGTGAACTGAGGAGCGAATTTCTTACTGATTCAGGATAGTAGATTCTATGAAGAAGTAAAAGTCGTGGTATTTTGGGACAAGTAGAAAAACCTGTAAGAGTTAATTGGATTTTCATTGCGGTGACATTAGTAAAGCGGGAGTACTCGTAATCAGAAAGCATAAATCGAGCGGTAATATTTTGAGCACATTCGGTTGCATTTTTTAGAACAGATTGATGGGGGTGCCAGAAAGTTTAAGCATAATCTAGATGAGGAAGAGAGCAAGCGTGACGTACAAAAAGCCGTTTGTGGTCAGAAAGGGCAGACTTGAAATAGCGGCAGATATAGCCAAGCGAACTGTTAGCTGATGATATTGTCCTGAGAGCGTGAACATTCCAAGACGTACTTGTGGTCAAATAAACTGGATGAAGTTTGCAGAGCAAGGCCGTTAAACACTGGCGCATTTAAAGGCTGGCAGGAGGAATGTGTGATGCAGAGGTGGAGGATGCATTTGTTAATTTTGAGAGACGTTTGCCAGGTAAGACACCAGTCTGTAATTTTGTTGATGTCGTTCTGAAGTGGAATATGATCATTTGTTTTGTTTTCAACGATACAGAAGATCATATTGCACTTTAGAATGACCAACACAGTCGCCAGCCAAAAAACGAACAGAAGACGAGAGGTGAAGAGGGAGGTCACTGATGGAGCTGAAAAAGAAGTGGAGCCTCAAGTATAGTTCCTTGAGGAAGTCAAGAAGAAGAAACAGGAGCAAAGCAGAAGGTGGTATTGTTTGCGAAAACGAATTGAGAGCGATAACTAAGAAATGATTGAATCAATTTGAGAACAGGGGGTATCGTATTATCGAACAAATTTTAAAGGGTGCGATTGTGCGGGACTTTGTAAAAAGCTCTAGCGAAATCTAGGAAAACAGCGTCAGTGGACAGCCAGTGTCAAGGTTTTTTCAGCAGTCATTACTAATAAAAAGAAGTTGTGTCTCACAAGAAAGATGTTTGCGGAAGCCACGCTCTGTGTTGGTGAAGAGGTTGCGAGAATCCAGAAAGTTAATCAGGTGCTTGTAGATGGCGCGCTTCAGGATCTTGCAGGAGAAAGACGTGAGCGATATTGGTTGGTTATATAGTGGGGATGATTCGCTGCCGGACTTCTGGACGGGAATGACCTTACCAATTTTTCAGTCAGGTGGTATTACTACTGTGTCCAGGGACTGCTGAAATATATTGTGCGATAAAGGCTAAATGAAAATTTAGTGTTACTTAGAACTTTCGTATTAATACCATATATGCAACACGATGAAAAAATATTTGAGGTGCTCTATACTGCTGACAATACCATGAAAATATATAACAATTGGATCCAGTGGAAAATGATTCTCCGTAAACGAATGAATTTATTTATTTAGAGAAATAACCTGCAGCGCCGAAGCATTAGAGCAGGGAAACACAAAATAAACACATAATCACGAACGTAAATACAATGACAATAACTAAAGAAATGCAATAAATGCAATTGCAGTAATGGGTGCATGGGCAGTCAAAACATGAGAAATTACACCGTTCAAAATATTAGTATTCGCTATGCACCATGATGTCCCCATGCAGTGCTATTCACTACTCATCAAACACGTCCTTTTTGACTGCCAATTGTACGAGGAAGAGTCCAAGGTTTTGCTAAAGTGCTATGCCTCAAGTGGTCTCCCCTTCTCTATGACTCAAGAATTACTAATTCCAGATGCAACAATTCGACTCGCCCAGAAAGCCTACAAATACCTTCTGGACTATTTACGAGAGACGGGTTCAGCTGATTGTCTCTAAACGTTTCACCCCATAACTCAAGTGCCCTCTGGAAACTGTTAAGCCTGCGAAAGTCCACGCAGCTTAATCCAGATTTTAACTAAATTTCTACCCTATCTGTGTTATTCACCTTTCGGCTTCTCCCTATTCCCTAGCCGGGTAGCGACCCGCTCAGTAGAGGAAGCCATAAATATCTGTCCCGGCCGTCCCCCCTTTCTTTGGACCTCAAAATGCCAAACCAAACCAACGAACATATTAGGTAAAGTGTGCTAAATAAAGAAGTGATGTTTACAGTCCCTCAACATACTTTTATAATCAGAGGAGCAAATAGCGTGCTTAGACCAAGCTTCCGGAGTATCTCTTAGCATTCTTTAGTTAGATAGCATTGGAGGCCTTCGGAGCGCTAGTCTGGGATTTTTCCTATCGTCTGCGACTGTCCGCTGGCTTTTTTTTCTTTTTTTGTCTTTGGGTTGCTGAGTTTACACAGCGTCCCAATGCTTTTCTAGCGTCGTGCGTTCCCGAACAAGTTGTCGCAGGTTGGCCGCTGGTGCCTCATGTCAGAGAGCCCAACTTGGTAAACCAAAATAACCTTTCCAGAAAAAAAGAAAGAAACTTTCGCGGCAGTTAAATTGAAGCTCCAACTTCCGTATAACTTTTTTTTTTTTTTTACGAAACGAATGTATTTGGTGGGCGAAGGAAAAAAGGGGGTGGGGGTACAATGTCACATTCACACACTTCGACTGGCATACACTCTTTTATACCAGGATTTTTTTTTTCTCGAGCGTCACCTTTTGTGTTAAACATCCTGAGCAAATATAGTGAGAAATGCCAGAAGGTCTCGTTCACTGCAGCGTACATTAAAACCTGCTCCCAGACACGTAAATTATACGCTTTGCTTGCAGCTTTTCTCACCTTTATGATTGAATGTCGTTGACTCGGAACGAAAGATCATGTTTGTGAACGTGCGCTCCAGGGGACCATCCGTTTTTCTCCATAAACAAGACATTCTCTTATCGGGTGAAAAAACTGGAAACTGTCGCACTAGTCCGACCAGACTATAATCGCCGACAGGTGATCATCCGGCGCGGGGCGTGTCTTATTATCCTAACGCTTCTTCCTTCTTTATTTGTTTTGTACTGTTCCGATTGGCTAATCGCAGAATCTCATTGGAGGCGGGGAGGTAAGTACTGAGAAGCTTCGCCTTTAAGAGTGGAACGTAATGGCTGAACGTATAAACCCCCGCTCGCTCCCAAGCCGTGCAATCGTCTCTGCTTGCCTATTTAGGACCACGTCTGGCTCGCAACCGAAAGGGTCGTGGGTTCGAATCCCACCTAGAATTCTTCAAATTGTTTCTTTAAGGCAAACGAAATACTTTAAAAGGGGAAAGCACTTGAGACAAGGGGCGACCTTGAATTCGCTTTACATGTCATGTTTTAATCACTTTCATTCCACGCGTGACGTCACGTGTCACGTGAGCGTTGTCGGTTGTTTGCAATTCCCGCGCGAGGTCATGTGGCTGCGACGTCATGAGCCTATCGACCAATCAGGATTTTCGCGGCACGCCAACGACGCCGGATTTTCTGCGACACTAACTCCTTAACGCTCTCGCGTTAAAACAGCGCGAAAGACGAGGACAAGTAAAGACTGGACAGGACAATTGCGTTGCTTTCGAGCGACCCTTTAATAAAAAATATAGAAGAGGAAAAGGAGGAGGTCGTCATGTCTAGTTTTCTATTTGTCCTTTTTTTTTGGCGCTAACTGTTTTTGATGTGTGTAATGAACTATACTCGTTTACACCCCATGCGCAAAACATGAACATGAAACATGAGCAATGAATCATGAAACATGTACAATGCGCAAAACGAAAGGTCGTTTTGCGCATTGTTCATGCGCCGCGCGAAGTAGTTCTTACAAGCAGACTTGTACGTAATCCGTTACAAGTAACGAAATTACTTGTAATTCCTTACATTTATCGGTAATTTAGTAACGGAATAATTACATATTTTCTAGAGTAATTTTAAAGTAATTCCCTTACATTTTTTACGTAACGGATTCGTTGTAATCCGTTACATTTTTTTCAGGACCAGCCCCCCCCCCCCCCCCTTCTAAAGAAAAGGTGGTTTTTATTTTGGTAAAGTTGAGCGCAGTGACCCTGTCAGGCGAATTGACCAGCGCAAGGGGAGGCTTGGCACTCTTCAGTTCCGCAAAGCCTTTTTTTCTGCAACATCAAGCCCCTGAATCTAGTTTTTTTTTTTTAGACCCTAACAAAAATGTAAAAAAAAATCCAAATAAGTAAACCTTTCTACAAAAAAAAGGGGGGGGGGGGCAAGTTATACCCGCTTTTTTTAGTGTCTCTGTTTTTTTTTTTTTTTTTTTCTTTGCGATCAAATGCAGGGAGAGGAGAAGCTCGTGGCGGTAAGTGCACAGACAAGAATTAACAATGTCCTCCTCGGTTACAGTGACAACGACCATTTCTATAATGTCACAACACGAGGCAACGCTCCGTCTACCCTAAAATACACTACAACCGATGTGATAATATGTGAAGGTGTTATTGCCACAAGCATCCTCGTTCGTTGCTGCACACTTATCATCATCTCTTACAAAACGGGATGTATTTTTTTCTGCTTCTTTCACCTTATTTGACCCTGTTTTAGAAGCCACTTACTTTTTTGTAGTCCAACTTCTAGGGTTGGCCCACTTTATTTGTGAATTCCAGCCAGGTTATCTGCATCTCAGTCACCCTTTTGGGATAGCTTTTTGCCAGCACTTCGAAAATGGTAATAGTTAGGGTGCCTCCATGTGCAGACATGAAGGCTCCCTAGTGATAGTCTTCCTCTTTTTTTTTTTTCTTCCTGTTTTTACCCCAGCAGGACGCATCTTATCTCAAGCAGATATTTTTACAAATAAAACATAATGGTGGCTGACGTAGACTTGATATTCTGGGCTTGAGGAGAAAGTGAAACTCGTGAGTGGGGCTTACTTAGTGTGGCTTACTTAGTACTCTACCCTTCACTGCCCATGACATCAGCGGTCGTCTATCTGGAGAACACAGGAGTAAACTGCAGTCGGTCCGTGCTCCGTGCGTTTTTGAACGGCACCAAGAAAGGTTCACACAGCAAACGTGCGTTTACATTTCCTTGTTTTAACCAACGTTCTAATTAATTGTTGTTATTGTATCGTGTATCGGTGTTGCCGACGCGCTCGTGCTCCAGCCACGCTGGTGCGCGAGCTCATGAATAAAAGGCACGAGCGGCTGTTCGCTTCTGGCTTCAACTCAAATCAGTCGTGTGATCATTACATGGTGCCGAAACCCGATGGTTTTCCTAACCCGGCAAGCCTTTGCGTAAACATGGAGTGGCTCAAGCCGCCCGAAGGTCTGTCGTTGTCCGGCAACGTGGCAGACAACTGGGAGCGCTTCATTCAACGCGTCGAGCTGTACTTCGAAGCGACGGCGACTGGCACGACGGTTCGAACAGACAAGCAAAAGGTGGCTCTCTTGCTGCATGTGGCGGGTCCTGAAGCTGTGGACGTCTTCAATACCTTCACACTCACGGAAGACCAGAAGCAGAACTACGCCGAGGTGATCCACAAGTTTCAGGAATACTGTGCACCGAAAGCCAACGAGACCTTCGAGCGCCATGTTTTCCGAAAGACCCACCAAGCAGAAGGTCAGTTGTTCGAACAATTTTTGAGAGAACTGAAGCTCAAGGTGCGCTCGTGCAATTTCGGTGTCCTGACGGATTCCTTGTCGAGGGATCAGATTGTCGATGGCATCAGAGATGATAAACTTCGTGAACGCCTCCTAAGAGAGGACGACTTGACCCTGGAAGGAGCAGCTAGAATCTGCAAAGCCGCAGAGAAGTCTTCAGAACAAGCCAAGATGTGGCTGAGTCAGCACCCCACTCCGGAAGAGCAGGTAGATGCTACGCTCAAGACAAACAAGAACACACCGCAAATGAGATGTCGAAAGTGCAACAGATTTCACCAACCACGCAGATGCCCAGCTTTTGGTAAAATCTTCAATGCATGTCGAAGGAAGCATCATTTCGCAATCTGTTGTGACGCAGAGTATCACGTTGAAGAACGCCGACCACAGGTGGAGGAAGTTCAGAAGCAGGCAGAAGATGACTTCGATATTCTTCAGGTGGGAGAGTCCGGGACAAACGCAGAGAAGGACTGGCTTCTGAAGGCAATGATTGGGAAAGCGCGTGTCGAGTTCGAGGTCGACACCGGCTCTCAAGTGAACCTTTTACCTTTGTCTCTCTTTCGGAGCGCGAGCGCAGGGCAACAGCTGCTGCCAAGTCCGGCAGTGTTGCGAAGCTACAACGGTAGTGCTATCGGCCACCTGGGGAAAGCTAGGTTTGTGCTCCAACTAGAAGATAGAGCCGTTGCGGCTGAGTTTTTTGTCGTCAAGAAGGGCAAGCGAGCGCTGCTTGGATTGCAGACCTGCGAAGCGTTGGGCCTGGTGAATCGCGTGCATGAAATTGCCACCTCCAGGGATACTGGAACGCGAATGCAACGAGAATTTTCATCACTGTTTCAAGGCATCGGAAAATTGCAACGTTCATACAGCATCGCCTTCAAAGAAGCTGCTGTGCCCGTGATTCAGCCCACTCGTCGTGTGCCTCAGGCGCTCATCGAGCCACTCAAGCAGGAACTCAATCGGATGGAGGAGGCGGGTATCATCACAAGAATGAAGGATCCCTCGGACTGGGTAAGCCCACTTGTCATAGTCAAAAAGAAAAACGGCAGTTTGAGAGTATGTATGGATCCTAGAAGAATAAATGAGTCTTTGAGACGTGAGCACTTTCAAATGCCAAGGAGAGAAGACATAGAAGCTGAACTTACCAATGCCACTGTGTTTTCAAAACTTGATGCAAGGTCAGGCTTCCATCAGATCCCGCTGACAGATGAAACATCGCGAATTTGTACATTTGGCACACCCTTCGGCCGGTACCGATTTTTGAGGTTGCCTTTTGGATTGGGTTCTGCACCCGAAGTGTTTCAGCGTGCAATGTCTGAGGTTTTTGAGGGACTGAAGGGAGTGCGGGTGTATATCGATGACGTACTTGTTTGGGGAGCTACCCGCGAGGAGCATGATGAGCGACTTAGATTAGCTATGCAGGCTGCACACAGGGCAGGATTGACGCTAAATTCAGAAAAATGCCAATTTGGAATTCAGGAGGTTGTTTTTCTTGGCGACGTAGTGAGTAAAGAAGGTATCAAACCTGACCCAAGCCTTCTCGATACCATCTTGAACCTCGAAGCGCCCACAAACAAGAAGGCTGTTCAGCGCATGATCGGCGTCATAAACTACTTCGGAAAATACATTCCCCGTTTGTCTGAACATACAGCCAACCTTCGAAGGCTTCTTCACGAAGGTGTACTTTTTGAGTGGACCCAGGCGCATGATCACGAATGGAAGCAGCTGAAACTAATGCTCACGAGTGCTCCAGTTCTTGCTCTTTTTGACCCAGACAGGACGACAAAACTGTCAGCTGATGCTTCGAAGGACGGAATTGGAGTAGCCTTACTGCAGCTACATGACCGATCATGGCGTCCTGTAGCGTATGCTTCCAGGTCGCTATCGGACTGCGAGTCACGATACTCTCAAATAGAAAAGGAGGCACTTGGACTGGTATTCGGGTGTGAGAGGTTCCACCACCTAACATACGGTAGGCACATTATTCTTGAAACTGATCACAGTCCATTGGTCGCACTGTCTAAAAAGAGCCTCGGTGATGTGCCGCCTCGACTACAACGTTTCTTTTTGAGACTGATGAAATATGATTTCGCCCTTCAGTTTCTGCCAGGAAAAAAGCTCGTGCTTGCTGACGCTTTGTCAAGAGCAGTACAGCCAGGTTCACCAGAAAAACAATACTCTCTAGATGTTGAAGTGCATGCTGTGGGAATGCTTGGTGCACTCGTGAGTGAGGCGACACAGAACCTGCTCAGAACCGAAACAAAAAAAGATCCCGAGTTGCAACATGTCCTACGATGTCTACAAAATAGGGTCACACTGCATGGCGACTTCAGTTCGCTGGATCCCGAGCTATCAGTAATTGACGGAATACTTTTTAAAACAACAAGGGTAGTAATACCTCATGCCCTTCGGAGAGTTATGCTAGCTCGGGTACATCAAGGGCATTTGGGCATCAACAAATGCAAAGAAAGAGCGCGGCAACTCATGTATTGGCCAAAAATGGCGCGAGACATTGAATCTTTTGTGGCCGGATGCACCACATGCAAAAAGTTTGCCTATCAGCAACCCCAAGAGCCACTAATCATGCGCGAAGTTCCTCCTTACCCGTGGTATCGCGTTGGCGTTGATTTGTTCGATTACGGTGGAAACTCTTACTTAGTGGCATTTGACGCCTACTCTAATTATCCAGAAGTGGAGAAACTTCAAGAGACCTCTTCTCGAACAGTCATTCGAACGTTGTCATCGTGGTTTGCAAGACACGGCATACCAGCAGAGGTTTGCACAGACAATGGTCCACAATTTTCGTCGTACGAGTTTAGGTGTTTCTCGAAAGTTTATGATTTTAATCACGTGACATCAAGTCCTCACTTCCCGCAATCCAACGGTCTTGCGGAGAAAGGAGTACAAATCGCAAAGAGGATTTTGAAAAAATGCGACAACGCGGGGGAGGATTTTTATCTGGGTCTTTTGAATTATCGATCTTCTCCTTTGTTAGGTGGACGGTCTCCGGGAGAATTACTGAGTGGGAGAAAACTGCGTACACAGCTTCCAGACTTCTCGTCAGACCCCAGTAGCCCTGTGCCCAAGAAGAGGCAGTACAAGACCACCAGAGCGTCGCTGAAGGACCTCAAGAGGGGTGATATTGTACGATTACGACGAAACAACTCTTGGGCTGATAAAGCGAAGGTCACCGGCTGTGTTGGACCACGCTCCTACAACGTACAGACAGAAAATAACAGGACTTACCGGAGGAACCGCCGTCACTTGCTGAAAACGCCTGAGACATTCAGCAGCCTCGAAGATGACATCGCCTCACCACAGCAACCTACAAGTGTGCAGGAAGGGCCACCTGCGCTAGATCACCGGAACCAAAGCCAAACAACTTCTCCAGATTCATCGCCAGAGCAAAGTGAAGTGGCAGCTCCGGGGGCCTCATCGGTTAGAACAATGGTTAGAAGATCATCAAGAAGTAGACTACCACCCCGCCGACTAACTTATGATGAAACATTTGAACAACTCCCTTAATTTTTTTTCTAGTTTTTTTTGTTTTGTTTTTTGTTTCTCCTAGTGTGTATATGTGTTATCGTTTGTTATACGGTTGCAATGTTTCCTTCTGTTTTGTTTCGTTCTCTAAAGACCCGAGGATGTATCGTGTATCGGTGTTGCCGACGCGCTCGTGCTCCAGCCACGCTGGTGCGCGAGCTCATGAATAAAAGGCACGAGCGGCTGTTCGCTTCTGGCTTCAACTCAAAGCAGTCGTGTGATCATTACAGTTATAACGTCCTGGTGTTTTTTTTTTCTTCTCTCGATTACTTATATTTATATATCGGAAACTCTTATTCACCAACGTCTCAACCGGTGCTCGACCTGTTCAGAACCGAAGAAAGAAGAATATCGATCCAAACCTTATTTATTATTTAGTTATCACCTTACTGTTACCAACTCTACTACAACTCTCGAATATCAGGCAACGTCTGCAACGATGAAGCTTTGCTCTATCTTCGAGCTAAATAGTACTTCCATTGCTTCGCTGAAAACGCTCAATGCAGAGCATCAAATATTCGTGAGGAACAATATGGCACTCCCATCCAGTGCCTCAGTTCAAAGGGTGTTCAGCGTAGCAGTCGACATCTTCAGTAAGAAATGACGGAAAATGTCTGACGAGACTTTCGAGAGCCAGCTGTAGCTCAAAATACTCAAGGTCAATAAATGGAACAGGTGGCAACAATAAGAACTTGAATAACCTTCTTCCCTTTGTTTCTTAGTTGAGGAAAATATTGTTGAAAGTAACGCCACGAAAGTAACGGATCACTTTTGGGGGTAACGGTCTCTTACTTTTATGAGAGGGTAATTGTAATTGTAAAAAATTACAATTTAGCCTTGAATAATTGTAAATGTAATTCCTTACTATTTTTCAGTAACGTGTACAAGTCTGCTTACAAGGTTTGGTTGTCGGGGGAAGAGGCTATGCTTTTGATGTTTTTCCAACGTGTAAGTCTTGATATCTCGCCTGAAATGCGCATAAATATATATTATAATTATCTACCTAAAAGCGGAAATTAGTAATGCTCCACTATAGGAGCGGGACTTCCTTTTCTTTACTACAGTTCTTGGGGTGACAGCGAGTATAGGCCATGAACTTACATTTCTATAATAATATGGTCGCGACTCGCCCAACCCTGCGTTTGTTAATTTGTCAGGGACTATAGAACATACCATATGTAACTATCTTGGTCTCTAATCAAACCACTCGGCGTTTTTTTTAGCTCGAGTAAAGTATTGTTTAATACACAAGTATGTGTATAGAGCCACTAAATATGTAAACCGGTGCATTCTGCGTAGGGTTAAAGCTCCAGCTTGCCACGTATACCAGGCTTCACCGGCATGCCTAACGCGGGAAATGTCCCAAACGTTTTCTGCCCACCTCCCGTTCAATGATTTAGTTTAGGACAAAGCAAAGCAACGTAGGCAGTCCGTTAACTCCTTCTGTAGAAACCATAGTCGAACTTCAAGAGCACCCACATTCGTGCTACCCTGGAGCAGAGTTATTCGTCTGCTTGAGGCACAGGGGTTGCAATGATGTCAGAACGCTTAGATTTGATTGGCCGATTAAAAAATAAATAAAAAATAGTGGGTACATTTCAGGCATCCAGCATTGTGGTCTACCCACTATCCTTTCAAACAAAGCCAATCAGAGCTCGGCGTCGTTATGACTTTAGGTAAATGGTCAGCTAGAACGATAGGGACCATTTACCTAAAGTTATGTACCAACTAGCTCAACTTCAGCCTGTTATTTAGTCGTTATGACGTCACTGAAACTCCTGCGCAAGAACCAGACTCCCTGCTCTCCGAATTGTGACTCGCTGCGTAACACACGCAGGGCGTAGTAGTTCCTCAGCATCTCATTATTGCTCTGCAGCCATTAAGATTGCATCATCAGAATTTTAGTACATTTCAACGCATCTGCACATTTAAATCAATCAGAAATGCGTAACAAAACATATTGGATTATTTAGAAGAGCATGTCCACTTACTAAAAACTGTTTTTAGTTTGCAGTCTCGATTCAAAGATTTTAAAAAGAATTGTGTTTTTACATTTTGGTGCCTGTTTTCTGCAAAAAATCCAGCTGTCTTAAAAAAGAAAGAAAAAGGTATTGCGAAAATAGTTTGGAAATGTACTTTTACCTCACCAATGACACATAAAAGTTTTTAGACCGAATCTGTGAGCGTTTGAGTCAGGCCTTGATCGTTTGGCGGGGAATGCCCCAAAGTATACGATGAAATTCACGAGGTCCGTGCAGTTTCTAGGTACCCAATCCCCACAGATGCGTCATAGATCCTCCGCCAGCCACGAACTTGCTGTCTCACAGAAACATCGAAAAAATGGCCGGCAATCATCTGTGGTGGACGCGTGCCAGATGTACCGTCCGCCCGCATCGCCACTTCCTCCTCGTCACCTGCTCCACTTCATAAAGGGCCCGCAGGGGCCCCATACATTTTGTGCAGTCTAACTGTTCTCCAGTGCATCCTGGACGTTGTTTGCGTGCCTAAGTGCCCACAGATGGTTTCCTCGTTTGAACGCAATTTCGCCATTATATTTGGCGATCAGTGTTTTGTTTTATATGGGCATTTTCGCCAGGCATTACGGTGTGCGAAAATAGGAGCTTTGTTTAGGCAAAGCCTGCGGGCTTCCAAAGCGATTGAATTGTGTTCTTTTTCATGGTTGGGGGAGAGGGGGGGATTTGAGCTAGTACACGAACTCCAGGAGCACTAAACACATGGAAGGTTTGAAGAAAGACTACCATACTGAGATGGGCATCGATTCGCAGGGGTCTAGCTTGTGTATGAGTGACTTAAAGTTTTCTGTCACAAGAGTGTGTCAAAGATAAGAGAATGATATTTCTTTTAACTACAAACTATCACTATAAGCAAGAAAGGAACGAAGACGCTGTGATGCCGTTATAAGCCAAACTTTCAAGAAATTTAGGGACTCCCATATCTTCATTAGGTCCAGTCGGGTGATCTTGGAGAGGGCGCTTCCACGGTAGGGAGCATTAATGTATTACTTACCGAAAGTAGGAAGGTCAAGTGTGAAGCACCTCTACTCTCTCCCCTACCTTTCCGGGATTGCATACCAATTATTAAATATATATTTGGGTTCTGGACAGCAGGTGCCACCATACTCTTGAGATATCCTGAGTCTTGTTCCCTATTAAGGAAGTTAACGATACGCACAGGCATATACCCTCGTTTCTCGTCCCTCCTTCCCGGAACCGTTGATTTTGCAAGTTATCAATAATTGACGGAACTGCCTTAGTTGAACATGGAGAGGAGCAGAAGCCCTGATGTTCTTATTTCTTGACTCAAGTTCTTATTTCCTTGTACTAAATGTTCAGTATTGTTTTTCTTAGAGCGCAGCTCTTAGGCTCCCATTTCCGCGTATAGCGCCGTCGCCGTCGGCGTAACCACCCCGCTAAATTTAGCGGGAAATTGATTTGGCGTTGATCTCACATGACGTCAATTTTCCCGTTAAATTTGGTAGAGAAACTGAATTTGTTTGTTTATTTATGGGTGACGTGACACGAAGTCATGTGAAGTCATTTTCCCCGCTAAATCTACTGGGGAAACTGAATTGGTGTCGAGGTCATTGACGTCATTTCCCCCGCTAACTTTAGCAGGGAAAGGGGAAACTAAATTAGTGTTGAGGTCACGTGGCGTCAATTTTTCAGCTAAATTTAGCGGAGACACTGTGGGAGGAGGGGAGGGTGTGGAGGAGGATGAAGGGAGGGTACGGAAGAAAAATATGGGAGGGTATGGAGGGGGAGGAGGAAAGGAGGAGGAGGAGAGGAGAAGGGAAGGAGGAGATGAGGATGGGTGGAAAGCAGGGGTGGAGGAGGAGAGGAGAGGAGGGGGAGAAGGAAGAGAGAAGGAGGGGCATACCCTCCCCTCCGTACCCTCCCCTCCTCCTCCTCAAGGGCTACGCTATCATTTCGCATTACAGAGATTTGTAAACGTCTTTCATTTTCTTGTTTTTTGTAAGCAATGTGTGATGAGTAATGTGTTTACAATTTGTTACCAAAACTGTTGGGATAAAAAAAACAGTCAAGCAGTTCTTTAGCGGCTTTTTCTCCGCGACTCCTTTCAGTGCACCTGGGGATAAGGCACTGAATTGAAGTTTATTAAAATTTATTAAAGGGGCACTGACAACCCAAAGGTCGTATTTTTTTTATTGTCTAAAACGATGCAACTTGTAGTCATAGACACGCAAAAAAAACCGCATCGCGAAATTTTTTTTTTTCGCGCGTGCGCGCGCCTTTTTAGTTTTGGCGTTTAAATCTCCCGCCGCCACCTCCTTGCTTCTTTTGATCGGTGACGTCAAAAATCAGGAAATTTAGAAGCTTTGTAGGTGACATTTCTATAACATTTAATAACGGCAATCGTAAAACATGTTTTTTAACGCAATTGCGAACGCACTACGGCCCCTCTTTTTGAAATACCAGAAATCAGAGTTCGGTGTGATGTTGCTTCCTAGATTTGTACCCTCCCTCGGAAAACGTGGCGGCGCTCGTTGGCGAGCTTGGCGAGTCGGAGAAAAACCGGTTTTTTCCCGTCGGCGCCCTTGTATCCCTCACCTCCTCCTCGCTTGGGGTTGCCGTGGCAACGGCGGAGGTCCGAAAGAAAGTCGAGTCGCAGGATACCGCAAACTTTGACTCACTGCACTGGCGCGGATCGCGCGGGAACTTCAATTTCGGCATTTGGAAATTGTTTTTTTAATTCTCAAATACTGAATTTTAAAGTTTCAAATTTTGAGGGTAATGTCCCGGCATCGTTTTCGATCGTTTTGGATAATTAAAAAAAATATGATTTTGGTGTGTCAGTGCCCCTTTAAACTAAAACCTTCGGCACGGCACGGGCAATAGAGGCCAACACCCTAGAACTAGGTTCCCAATATTTTACTCCGAAAAACAAAAAATAGCAATAAAGACTTTCACCCCCTTTCGAAAGACACGTATGACCTTTGCCATCCTCCTCTTTCTTTCTCAGATAACACACTGAAAACATCGTTGTCACTCCTCCCCCTTTTCTAGAAAGCAATAACGACAGAGCAAATCGCAGTTTTCACAGACTACACGACAGTCCAGCCAGTGCGTTCACGGCGGTGCCGTGTTAGAACATGCTTCTGCAAAAAAAATCCTTTTAAAAGAAGGGAAATGTGTGCGGACGCAGCTTGAATCGGTACGCAAGGTGCGCGAGCGCACGGGCAACCATATCTCTGGCTCTATTTCAGCAGAAAGTAAATTTTTGTTTTTGGTCTCGGGGCTCCACTGAAGCGATCTATACAGGCCAATATACCCGTAGCTTCCACCTTACGTCATTGTGATAGCGTTTCTGGTTAATTCTACCTACTTAAGGCTTCTTCGGAAATATTTACTCCCACAGTGTCAAACAAACACGATGAACAAACGAGACGGCGTCGGTGCCAACTATCGGGATGTTTCTTCGAAACAACTTATGTTTCACGTTGACTCTACCACAGGTTGCGTTCTACAGAAAACGCTCGATGTGCCACTTTTAAAGCATGAGATGCTTTTTAATCGCAACTCCCAATCCCAAAGTTTTGTTCGTCCGTCCATCTGTCCGTGCATTTCCTGCTAAATGTAGTGGAAAAATTGAAGTCACGGGAGCTATACACGATTTCAGTTTCCCCGGTGAATTTAGCGGCAAATATGACGTCACGTGATAGGACGTCCCTGGACCTACAGACCAATTCAGTTTGCCCGCTAAATTTAGCGAAGAAATCAACGGCACATGGTCTATAGACCAATTCAGTTTACCCGCTAAAGTTGGTGGGAAAATCGATGTCACGTAACCTCACGCCACGTTAACTATACACCATTGTAGTTTCCTCGCTCTAGATATCTATATATCTATATATATATATATATATATATATATATATATATATATATATATATATATATATATATATATTGATGCCACGTCACCTATATATAAAAAAATGTATATAGTCATCTAAACGAATTAAAATAACCACTTCTCAAATACTGCATTTCTTGCATTATGAACTTTAAAGGTAAAGGTCGCAACCAATTTCCTTATGATATCTTATCATGGCTTGCACATTCTGACTCTTGACCGTGGACCTTCTTTGTTCTGTAAGAAACGCAGCTAGACCACAGGCGAGGTCGCGAAAGCCCATGATGAGTAAGATATTGAAACATAAACTAAAGAATATGGTGTTTGTTTTTGCATTTGTTTTTTGCCTATGACTCAATATGTAATGCCGTCTTTATTTATCACATCGATATTTTTTCGCTCGCCACAGAACGTCCCTTTCTCGCTTCCTGAATTCAGCGTCCAGTATCACAGCGAAACAATCCAGGATCGTGCAATAAAGGACCGGTACACTGTGAAAAAACTGAGCTAGTTTGACTACATTTGGAAATCCATCATTCCATTTTAACTCATTTTCAATTTACATTTAGTTATTCAAAGAGAGTTGCTGCAATCTGGAACGGCGGTTGGCCCACATATTAGAGCCCCGGCCGGCGGCACGACGGTTAAACGGTAATAAGATGATGTATGTACGCGATGTGACAAAAGGACTGGCGTCACTGCGTCCCAAAGGGTGGGGTGGGGTAGGGTGAAGGCTCCCGCCAGTCTAAGTGACTTCTCGGAACTTGCTATAGCAGTTCGTCACGGAGTGACACAGTTTGTAGGGTCGGCCGCTTTGTGAGAATGAGCTTGAAAGGTTCTTAAGTTTTGACTAGTTAAAATGAAGCATACGGACGTCAAAGCTCTGAGACATCGCAGATCCCCGACATCGGCTGCAGCTCTGACGTCGTCTGGTGAAGCTGTAGTCGTGCACCACGAATCACGCAATTAAAGACCTAAGCTCAGAAACCTTTTGCACGTATACTGCATAGCGATGCCCGTGTTACACTAAAATTACGCGTCTTAGAGTTCGGGCAATGCGAAAAACGATTGGTATCATGCTGTCATTATAGCCACGCTGTCCAAGCGGCGAAATAGCACAAGCTTTTATTCCAGTGAGGCTGTTCGACTATTTGAGCACGTTTGGATGAACCGATGAAGAAAGACAAATTATTGGTGTGTGGAGTGTATTACTAACTCATGAGGAATATACCCCAGGGACTTCTTAGTCTTTAGCACTCAAAATCGCAGTTTATTTTCTCAATTTTTACATCGTAAGAGAGACATCATTTCCAGTCAGATAACTTCCTCGTTGTAGAGTCATAAATATTAGGCTACAGGTTCCTGAAGTACCTTCTCTAGATGCGCTCTTCTTCTTGAGAGACAGGTACGAGCACCCAGAGACTGCACGTCATCCAAAGAGGCCTTCGCTCGCGCGCTGCATCTGTTTCAGCCTTTCAGGTTGGTCCGTGTCGGTTGTTGCTGTCTGTCTCACAGGAGGGACAAGGGCATGACTGCGGAAACATATGGGTTAAAAGGTGGTCTTAGTTAATGCCATATAAAAAGCACTCCCCTCGAAACGTCATCACTGCAGTATTGAAGCAATGTGCTCGCGCCAGAGTTGCCGCGAGCGTGTTCCGGCGTCCCAACAAAGAGCGCGACGATGGCGTGCGGTGACGAGAGTAGTACGCAAGTGTCTGGATCTTTACAGCATACTCTCATCGAAGTTTTGCGCGTTTTGCGCACGGGCTGGGGCTGGGGCCCACTAGGCATGATATAATGTGCTGCACGATTTGTCTTCTACGAGCTATTGGCCTAGCGCACGATTCCCCGAATTCGTGCCGGACCGAGAACAATTTTGACGAGCAACGACCTCTCGCCCACGCCTTTAGTCCTGGTACCCGCGCGCGCTGTATACCCTCGCGCATTTCGGGGCCAACATTGGAAAGTTTGTTTAGCGTGCGGTTAGAAAGAGTTGCCTTAGTGAGTGGACTAATTCGTAAATTTGTGCCCCGACCAAGAGCAATTTTGACCGACGACCCCTCGCCCACGTCTCTCGGTCCTGGTGCACGCGTGCCGTTCCTCCCGCCATTCCGGACATCGTCTGCGAGCGGCGCGCGCGCCTCCCGCCGCCCTGCGTCTTCTCTTGCCCCAACGTCGATTCCGGAGTCTTCCAAGGCAAACTAGGAGCGTCGGCACGGCTGCTCCTTTTCATTTTGGCACGGCGATACTGTTTGTCTTGAACGCCCACCGATGACTATCTCTCCCCTCCGTAATAACGGGTTTGGCGCTGGACGGGCCCGCGCCTTTGCTCAAGGCGCTCTGCGTCCGGCGGCGAACACCAAAGCCATCTCCGGCCGCGCTCTTCAGAAAAGCCAATCGGCCGCCGAGGGCCCGAGCCAAAGTGAGCCGACCAGAAAAGATCTTCCTCGCCTCGAAACGGTGTGAAGGGGTCGTGACATTGACGGCAGATCTTGGCGGAGGTACGCCCGGGAGCTCACGGAGCGGCCGTGCGCGCTGCCTCTTTCAGCGCGAGGTCGCCTGACGTTCTCTGATTTGTGGGGGTCTAGAACTTTTTTCGGTGTAGGGCGTTTCGGTGCACGGACTTTTCGGTGTACGGTCTTTTGGGTGCATGGACTTTTCGGTGGACGGACGTTTCGGTGTAAGGACCTTTCGGAGCACAAACATTTCAGTGCTCGGCGAATAAATATCACGAGTTTTTTTAGTTTTCTCTAGATGTAATAGACAATATTTTAGCTGAATTTTGTTTTTTGCAAGTTATAATTTTGTAGACTTGGTCATCTATTTACGGTCACCTACTCATACACGACCCAAGTGACTTTGTTAGGCGCAGCACCATCCTGCGCGAGGATTAGAGACGTTGAATGTTATGATTGGATAGCTGGTGTCTCTTTTCCAACATACGCACTAGACGCATCACATTGTGTTTACGCGATGGTTCCATAGAGGCGTTCTCGTCGTCTTCTTATTTATTTATTTTTTTTTATCCAATACCCGCAGCGCCTTTCGGAATTACAGCGGGGGTAGGGGGGGGGGGGGGGGGTTACATACGCCAAACAATACTTGAATACACACAAGCAGGCTTCTTGTGAAGTACAGTTGGGTTAAATGACGGCAAGAGTACTTATATACATGGAAGCAAATCACAACTTCGCAACACACAGCATCACTCTATATCAACAAATAACGGCAGGATAGTTTACGTACATCGAAGCAGATCTTCAATCCGCGACAGAATTAGCATAACTTTTATTTTAGCAACTTTACTGCTTCCAGGGCAGAATGAAAGGCATCGTTTGACAAAATTGATACTACGGCAGAAGGTAACCGGTTCCATTGGCAAATTGTTTTCGGGAAGAAAGCACTACTAAAAACTGCAGTCCTACATTTGTACTCTCGAACCTTATGAACGTGATACACAGGGGGCGGATTCATAATGTGGTGAAAAAAGATAGGTGTCACGTGGAATTCCGGTTTGGGAATGATACATGTTCTGAAAAAAGATCAAGCGAAGCTCTGCTCTATGGTATTTGAGTGTATCCCATTGTAGAGTCTGTTTTGCACGTGACACACTAAACTCTCTATCTCTTACTGACCTTCTCAATACATAGCGGACCGCAAAGTTTTGCACCCTTTCTAGTTTATCTCTATCAGTAATAGTGGGCGGGTCCCACACAGTGCAGGCATATTCTAAAATAGATAACACATTTGTTTTATACAAAAACTTCCGGGTGACTTGAGGAAAGTTACGCGTATTTCTGCGAAGGAAACCGAAAGATTTTGAAGCCTTTGCCACAGTATAATCGACATGTCGACTCCAATGTAATGACGATGTAAAGAAAACGCCTAAATACTTAAACTCAAAAACCACTGTTAGATTAATATTGTTTATTTTATAACGGAATTCGCTGACTGTTTTTCTTCTGGAAAATGTCATGCACACGGTTTTTATCCAAATTAAGAATCATCCGCCATTTTTCACACCAAGTTTGTATTGCATTTAAGTCTTTTTGAAGGATAAGACTATCAAATTTACAACTAATTTTTCTATACAATACGCAATCGTCTGCAAACATTCGCATACATGATGTAACGGACTCCGATATATCATTGATATAAAGTAAGAAGAGTAAAGGCCCAAAAACTGACCCTCGCGGAACCCCTGATGTTACATCAGAAATACTCGATTTCGTGCTATCTACTACCACGTGCTGACATCTTGCGCGTAGGTATTCGGAAACCCAGGAGATAACACGAGGGTTGATATTATAACGCCGCGATATTTTCAACTAATAACGCGTGAGGTACCATATCAAATGTTTTTTTTTTTTTTAATCCTAGAAGATACAGTCGACTGTTGAACGGCTATCCAGCGCTTCAGCTATATTGTTAGAAAATTCCGTTAATTGCGTGACGCAGGACAACCCCCTTTGAAAGCCATGCTGTTTCTGATTAAACAAAGAATGAAAGAATGAAATAAGGGTATGGGCTTTATTTTTGGTAATCCGTATTGGAAATGCCCCAACAGCAAGAAGCTTGAAAATGTTGAAAATTACCCGAGTAAAACATGGAAACTTCGTAGAACTTTGAGACGCCCTTCTTTTTGGTGTCCTTTTTCTTCCACGCGAAGTTTCCCCTCTTTTATCGCAGTCTCGGGTTATTTTCAACGTGTTAATCATCCACCAGCTCACCTGCTCAGACACCGTTTTTTCGTTAAGCTTGACAAGTTGTTTCTGTACGACTCCTCAGAACCATTTGGAATATCTTCAAATGTTCGTCCACCGCGAAATGGTATGGCATCGATTGTTTAGCACACCTGGCATGAGATATTAAAGTTCTTCCTATCCGTCATGCGTCGCACGTTTTGTAAAATAAATCGAGACATAAAACACATCGTTAAAGTTTGTCACCAAACATGGTTCTAACATACTCAGATAATAAGCTATTCAAAAAATTAAGAAAAGAAAGAGCTAAAAAAAAAAAAAAAAGAAACGTTCCCTCCAGACCGCACCAAAACGTCCTACACCGAAATGTCCGGGTTTCGCTTTGGGGCCTCTCTTAATAGAGCTCGAGCGGAGGTACGAACATCGAGCGCTGGTCGGAATGATTAGCCGACAGACTCAAAGCTAGCTAGCGGCCTTTGGCTCTGCTCACATTTAGAACGCGTTCGAACGCCAAACGTCTCCATCCGGAGTTCTGACGTCTCCGGGTGCTTTCCTCTCCTAATCTTCCTCAAGTTCTAAATGCATAGGCCTTCATGACCTGCTACGAACGATAGGGAGCTCGCAGGAGCGAGATTCACTGGAAGGGTAGCATCTGAGCATGCGCAATGGCGACGTCAGCGCCACCGCACCGGAGTGACGTCAGGTCTGCAAAATTTGTCTGTAACCGTCCAGCGCATTCCGGGTCCCCTGATCGAGACCCGTTGGCGCATCTACCCTTTGCCAACCCCTAAGCTGACAGTGAAGTTCCTGTAAGCGATCCGTTTATCCAACCAGTTGCCGACCTAGCCTCACGTGAGTGGGGTCTCGGCGTCTGCGCGCTGGTGAGAGCGGGAACACGCCAGAGAAATTGGACCGCGGACTGGTGCACCGAAAGAAGTGACGTGCGCCGCCGCACCCGTCATCTCGAACTGGAGCTGGGCATTCATAGGGCGGCGGCTGTAGCAGAAAGCCGCCCGAAAACACACACAAGCTCTCACAAACAACTCCGTACAACACACCCTCGCTCTCAAACCCTCCAAGACACAAACACACACACAAACAAACACGCGCACGCCGAGCAGCACACCCTCTCCAAAATTAAACTTTAAAAAAGCAAACTGAAAGAAAACAAAAAAGAAAACACGCCACCACCAGTGTGTAATAACAATAAGAGTGAGCAAGGTGGCTCTGGGAGGGGGGGAGGCAACCCTCCGCTACGTACCACGGTAGACCATGGTAAAAGGTGGAGAGCGTTAAAAAGTGAGAGAGGGGGTGTGTGCGTGCTGCAGAAAAGAAAGCAGCGTCAGGGGGCATCTCACGACGAGGAGACCCCAAGAAAGCGGGAGACGGAGGGCGGGCAGTGCAGCGGAGAGAGGGCATGGCGTGTACACACACGAGTTGAGGATTGGGAGGGCAGGGGGGGGGAGACGTTTCGAAGCTACTACCGCACCTTATTTTTTATCCGTCGGTGGCGTCGGCCGCTTTGATGCGTACAAAACCTCCGACATGCTAATCCTCCTGTTTCACACTTCAGGCTGCCAGGTTGGAAGCAATAAGGTAAAGGGCCGACGAGAGTGATGAGCTTGTGCGCTGCGCTCGGAGGGGGAACGCTTTGCTGTACACTGTGGTTCGGAGGGGATTGGAAAGGGGGGGGGGGGTCTTGTGGAGAGGGTAGGGGGGGTTGCTGATCGTGTTCGTAGCCGTTCGGACGTTGTTCGTGCTGCCCCCTTCGCCTTTGCAGGGGCGCACCGCGGCATTCGGACATCGGCGTGGTGTGGTGGTTGGTGGTGGCGGCGGCTTCTTTTGGATCTCACATGAGCGGCGTGTTTGCTGTTTTCCTCGTCCTGTTCGCTTTTATTTTTTTGTTGTTGGTGTAGTTTTGAGGGGTTTTATTTTGCGCCGTCGTAGGGTGCTGCGGACGATCGAAATGCGGTGCGGACGCGCTCTTTTTTCGATAATGTGTGTTCGTTGGTCGTGCGTGTATTTCGGGATGAAATGGGGCGCTTGCGATAGAATGTTGTGGTATTCAACTTTTACGGCTTAACTCGCGCCATAATGTTTTAAGCGCAGGTTTGCCCGTTAGGCCCGGCAAAAACTTTTCGAATAAAATGCGTAAAATTATTCTAGACCTTTGCTTGAGCGGAGAAAATACACATTGGCCACGTGTCTAGACGTAGTGTCCATGGTCCGTTCATGAACCTCGAAGCCACCGAGCAGGCTGGTAAACTAGTAATGTATTGATAACTGCAAACCGGTAACTAGGTACTTTCGTGTGCCTAAGTAACAGACCTAGAAACGTTTGTTTATTGATTTCTGTGGGTGCTGCTCAGCAAAAAAAGAATGCTTGTAAATGATACAAATAATTGTTGTGTAGCTATTTACTGGGGCTGGACACTTGATCGATTAACGTACCGATTAATCCAATACTGTTTTATTCGCGAATATTTTTTTAACCGGTTAGTCGGTAAATTTTCGACGAACCAAAAAAAAAAGGGAAAATATAAACGCTTTCACTACGCAAACAAAGACGAGTACACCTATATGAAGGGCACACTTTAGGCAAAATGTTAACCTAAAGTAAACTGTAGGGGCAAAATTTGTAACTCCAGACAATTGCAGAAGGTTACACGTGTCCCGGCCACTTCAATGCTGTGGGAGTGGCTGCTTATATCACCACTATAGTGAACAATCAAGGAGGTCGCGGTTGGCGGAGATTAGGACGAACCTCTTTGCTTCACCGAGCTGAAGTAACGATTTGTGTTTGAGTGTCTTTGAACTGTTCTCAGCTACTCATCGAGATTGATTCGTAATCGAAAATTTATATTGCGCAATTTATCACGTATTCAGCAAAAAAAAACAAAAAAACATATATATATACATATATATATATATATATATATATATATATATATATTTAAATATACAGGGAAATAAACGAGACCAATTAATTGATTAATTAATCGATTCAAGGGTGGGGATTAATCAGGTTAAAATTTTTAATCAACGGCTAACCCTAGTATTTGCCTTAAAGGCCGACGAGCAGACACGAGGTTCTGCAAGGCAGAAGATCCTCCTCACCTTGGCGGAGGAGGAAACAGGCAACGGTGGACAGGGTAGAAGGGGCGAGAGGAGGAAGTGGAGGAAAAGTGGCAAGCGCGGAGGAAAAGTGGCAAGCGCGGACCGGTCGTCGGTCATTAAAGGGCCACTCAAAAGAAAAGAAATGTTTTTTGTTGGTTTTTTAGACAGTATGGTTGGGACACGCGTGTCAAACAATACAATTTACGCGCAAAAAAAAAAAAAAAAATTCAGAGCAATTTGTACGGCGCGAGACGAGATTTAGTCGGTTGTCACCTCCTTTCCACTTGTTTTCTCTCTCAGAATTTCAGGCGCGCGGAGGAGAGGTGGATCGGCTTGTCCACCCCGTTAAAGCTGAAATAGTGTAAGACCATTTCGTGACGTCATTAACTTTGCGCACAGAATTTAGAATAAATCTCGCGCCGTCAATATTTCTCCAAATTATTTTTTTTTTCGCGTAAGTTTTATTTTTTGACGCACGTGTCCCGACAAGACTGGCTAAAAAAAAATCTTTATTTTAGGAGCCTTTTAAAACTCCAGTATAATGAGAAAAGGCTGCATTTGCACGTGCCCTAATTGTTGAATACAAGGAAACTGCGGTCTTCAGGACTCCTAAGATAAATGTTTTATCGTAAGCAAGGTGCACAGTTACACTCAAGACACTCTCGGTTTGAGACCGAAAAAGCATTTGGGACATCTTGGTGTGAGCCCGGATGTGGCATGAAGTGATCGGGCCCACCAGAAAGGCCGGGCGTTGTCGCCCAATAGGAAGAGTTGCAAAAAGTGTCTCTCATGTCTATTTCACCATATTTCACGAAAAGAAACAACATTGTTTCCAAAGTTTTAAAGTTTTGTGGAGAGTGTGTATTGATGCGAGTTTTTACGCCCCCAATTGAACCATCAAAGGTAGGTATCTAAGCGTCCCGTGGAGTCCTTACGAATTGAAATGCTAATACGATATCGACCGCTCAAAAACTGGTTCGAATTTTTTTCCCCATTTGTGTTTATATCAGACGATTCATGCGGCAATACAATCTACCTTCTTGTAACTGTTTCGTAGTAAATGTTTAAATAAGTATCTATATTCAGGCCCTAGATACATTTCGATACAAGTCACTTAGTGTACCTAATGTGCACTCTGGATTAAGGTTTACAAAGCTGTCCGCAAATAAAACTTATTAACAATAGCTCTTTTTTTTCTTTTCTGTGGGCGTAATAGAGGGGCGGCACGCGTGCTAAGCTAACTATAGTAAGTTACAGCTCAAGAAGGTAGGGCAAGGAAAAGGAAGGGTGGGGAGGAAGAAGCAGACGGAACGCTGGAGAGGAGAGGGGGAAACCTCCTCCTCGCTCCAGCGTTCCGTCTGTTTCCTCCTCCCCGGCCTTCCTTTCCTTCGCCCTGCCTTCTTGAATTGCAGCGGACTATAGGGCACTTAGGTGAGCATTTCTGTGAAGAAGTGGGTTTCGAGACGGCAGTTTCACTTGTACCATGAAGTTACTTTGTTGACTGCAAGTTAGTTAAGAGCAAACAGCTTCGACAAGTAACCACTTGTGCTTGAAGCGCACAATCCGCCGTGTCGTTCATTTTCACAATTAAAGCAATATTCCTGTTGTTTTTTTTATCACCGAACGTTCGTCCCTGGTAATCAGGGGCATTATTGACTTACAGAATTTTGGGGTGTCAAAGGAGACTGAGACACACACCTTCAGGTATATATGCGCAATATTCCTATGTAGTTAATCAAACAGCACCAAAAGTGCTTGGTCACGGTGCTCGTAATCTTTTACAGCGAAGCTGTATATGACACGTTGGTTGGATTTTTTCGCGTCGGCAAACTCATGAAAGCAAAAAAAAAAACTTTAGCGTTAGAAGCGAAAAGTGCATAGATCACGCCAGGCACGTAGCCAGGATTTTCTTTCGGGGGGGGGGGGGGGGGGGGCCCCCCATGACAAAATGCTGTATGAGGGGGAGAGGGGAGAGGAGGTCCCAGCAAAACGGAAGATTTCGGGGGGGCCCGGGCCCCATGGGCCTCCCCCCTGGATACGTGCCTGGATCACGCGTACAACACACAGCACACCATTCGTTTCCATAAAGGCCAAGCACGAAACAAGCATCCGAACCAGATAATTGATGATAAGGCGCTCCCGATAACAATGCGAAGCGCGCAGCGCTCACCGCATACGTTTCTCGGTAAAGATTACTGTTGCGCAAGCTGCCGCTGCGACGGCAGCTTGCGACGTGGGGAGTGACGTCACTAGCCGCTCATTTACAAAAGAAGAACCCGCCTATACTCCGTTTCACCTTACGTCCGGACGCAGTGGACGCTGCGATCTATCCTAGCCAATCCCGTTCCGTAAACGCAGCCCGTGATACGCTTTCCGCGCGTTGCTTCTGTACCCCCACTCTAAGGTCATGTGACGCTCACACCACCTTGGATTGGCTCCGATTGCGCCTAACATCCGCTGCGCTTGGAGGTAAGGTAAAACAGAGTATAGACCAACCCAACTCACTGACGTCACGCCACTACGGTGGCGCTGCTATCGGTACTGCACATGCGCGAACGCTTCACTCCTTCTCACTTTGGTTTCTGCGCATGCGCAGTGCCCGCAGTGCCCAGATCTGATGTGGGCAAGGCGGGCTTGTTTGTAAACACTGTGCCGGTGTGTAGCATAAGGCACGGAAAGCCCGTAGCACTTGGGCTGCCGTTCTGAGGAAATTAATCGCGCGCTTTAACCCAAAATGAAACAGGAACAAGAAGTGCGGCGCCCGCAGAGACGTGTAGCTTTGTACGCTTGACCGTTAGATTGTGTTTAAATAAACACTGACACCCCCCAAATTTTTTTATTTTTTTTGCCAGGCGATTTATTATTGTGTCAGAAGACTACCCACTCAATATTTTTCTACAGAGTCACGTATATTTTTAATAAAGTAAAAAAAGAAAACTCAACTGCTCGAAACCGAAATTGAAACTGGACTGGAAACGAGAATAAATATACAGGAGGAGAGAGTTGGCGGAAGTCACGTGGCTGTGCAACTTTTTTTTTTTCTTTAATCAACGTAATTGCGGCTTTTAGAAGCCACAAAAAATGGGTATCATATTTCTTTTCTATTTTTAATATTGAGTGTGCGCCTTCGATGACCCGCGACTTCGATTATATTCGGTGGTTGTGTCTAAACTGTAGAAAACGGCACGTGACCGCGAAGAAGTTCGTTAGCGCGACTCAAACTGGCCAGTTCTCGATCGGTGGTTTCCGGCAGCAAGAGAACGAATTTCAAGCCGCAAATTGTGTTCTTTGTAGTTGGGCTCTCGTATGTCAGGTACAAATCAAAACCTTGGCGAGCATAAATACCCTGTCAGTGTCCCTTTAAGGGCGAACTAGCATGATGCAGACTCTTTGAGATTGTGCTCAAACATTGCTTTGCAGATACTTTTCTAACTAAGCGTTTTATTTGTGTTTTTTTATTATTACGGAATGCTGATCAGCACAAAATAAACTATGATGATGAAGATGATAATGATGATCGAACGTGTTTAAGTAAAGTATACTTGTTTGAATACCTCACACGTGGCTGTAGCTGCCGAAGGAGATACCTTTAGACTGCGCACTTGCAATTCCCTGCAGGGCGTCTGGAGCATTCTTGACTCCTTTTCGACGTCTCCTAGTCACGAGAAACATGGACCGTTCTTTCGCCACCAGGAACTAACTGCCACCTCGACAACAACTTGCAAACTCAAGAAGCACGCGAAAGAGCACGAGATACCCAAGCGCACACGCACGCACGCACGCAATCACGACTTCAAGAAGAATAAAAGATGCAGCCGTCGCCGTCACGTCACCTCCTACTAAGCACGTTCTTTCAACAATCTCGCCCGACCCGATGCTGTTTCCACGGGGCCAAGCAGCGCCTTCTAAAATTGGTTCCAGTCATCGGGACGGGCTCACAAAGGAGAGGTCTTGTGGACGTCCTAACTCGGTTGCCAATTACCGACGCCTCCTCTCCGCTATTCACGCCACGAACAATCCGGCGAGGCGCGTCCTCGGCTCTGCATGACTTGTACAATGGGGGCTGGTATGTCCACCGCCCGACCATTCCCAGCAGGAGAGAACTAAAACAACCAAATCAACGTGAACCCCGCTGTACATGGGAACGATTGCGACTCTACAAATAGAATCCAAGGCTGAGGGTATACCCTAGATGCCTCGCCTTTGACCGCTAACACTTGTTGACTGTAGCATTTTGTAGACACGCACGATCACTAAAGACGGGAGGGGTACTATGAAAGGAACCGAAACGTCATGCCTGAAAGAAGAAACAGCAACGGCACGCAAGGCCGTAAGAGATATTGGAAAGCACGTACCCCTGCCAGGGACGCATCGTTGTCAGCGCGATCATTGGGGTTCTCCGGAGATGTCCGTTCGGAGTCCAATCCATCACTCCGTTGCCTGGAGGACGTCAAGCTAGGGTCGATGCAAGGTGCGCTTGCGCGCGCGCGCAGGAATTTGGTTTAGGATGGATTGGTTCTGGATGTGTCTCTTGTTTGTCTTTTTATACTAGGATGTGTCACACGCTGTCTGCTTCAAAAGATGTTTTCGTTTTGTTGTTTCTGCGTTGGATGTCCATTGGGGGTCCCTCGTTTGCTAGTTGTGTTAGGAGAGAGAGAGAAAAAAAGAAGGCTTCGCTAATCATGACGGAGCATCGGCGAGCGTGCGTCAAGGGGCGTCTGAACTTGTTTGCTCTCCCTGACGTGGTTTTGCCCTATTAGGGTACACCTGTGGTCGGGCGGTAGTTTTGAGCTTCGCGGTGTTGGCGAGGTTCGTTTGTGAAAGCCGCGGTGGAGGGCGGCGCGTCTTCGGTGAAGAGACCTAATTTGGTGTTTGGTGAGGCGTACCTACGTTCGAGAATGCATGTTCTTCGAGGTATGGCCAGTCGCGGTGGCGAAGTCATCGTCCATACCAGGGTCGGGTCCCACCTCGTTATACCTGGTTCAAAGCTCGTTGCACGGAACTAGTTTGTTCTCTCCAATGTGGCGAATTGTACCTTTTCGGTCGAGGGTCATTTTTGCCGGTGAAAATGGCCCGCTAACATGTGGTCTTAAATGTCCATCAAGAACCCCTAGGGAGGCGGAGAATCTGACGAACTCTTAACTTGTTACAGGCTAAGGTATGGTAAACGAATACAAGCCAGTAAGCCAAAATCCATAATAATACTAGAATAGATGAAAGTAAAGTCACGGGAGCTTGAATGACGTGTTTTCGATTTTTAGAAAGGTGTTTGTCCTTGCTGTAACGTCATTTCGTCAGACATGTAGACAATTATGGCGTGTGACAGTGCAGCCGCCACAGCTTTCGCAGGATGGTGATGGCTCTAATGTTAAGGGAGGGAGTGCGCCATGTGCAAGCCACGTATATGGTATCGTCAACATTTTGAGGCTGTTTTAAATTTCCCGCAAATATATTGCAATGACCGATTGACCAATATTCACGCATGTTTCTGTTTTCCGGCGCTGTAAAATATAATAAAAACAATGATCAGGTGGCTGTTGCAGGGCCTCTGCATTAGCCCAATACGCTAGAAAGCCCACCCCTTACAAAAATGATTTCAGACTTTCTAATGAAAATGTGTTGACTTCTTGTCGACTCTGGTTACTTCCTTTTGACTTTGACTTTCTGTTGACATTGTCAACAGGAAGTCAACACACCTCTTGAAGACTCCGTGGTGAAAATGTCTGTTGACTTCCTGTAGACATATTTATCAGAAAGGCTGCAGACTCTCTGCTGCCTGCATGATGAAAAATATATGTTGACTTCTTGCAACCCATTTCAACATAAAGTCTGCAGACTTTCTGGTGCTTCTATGTTAACTCTTTTTGTTGACTTCCTGGGGCCATATTTATCAGAAAGGCTGCAGACTTTCTGCTGCCTGCATGTTGAAAAATGTATGTTGACTTCTTGCAACCCAGTTCAACATAAAGTCTGCAGACGTTCTGGTGCTTCCATGTTAAGCCTTTTTGTTGACTTCCTGCAGCCATATTTATCTGAAAGGCTGCAGACTTTCTGCTGCCTGCATGTTGAAAAATATATGTTGACTTCTTGCAACCCAGTTCAACATAAAGTCTGCAGACTTTCTGGTGCTTCCATGTAAGTCTTTTTGTTGACTTCCTGCAGCCATATTTATCAGAAAGGCTGCAGACTCTCTGCTGCCTGCATGAGCAGGAGCCGTATTTGTGGTTGTTGTTTTAGCGACTGTCCCGAAATATTATTAGATGTACCAATGCTTTCTTGTAAGAGATATCGTCCACGACCTTCAAAACACTGCTTTCCCTTTGATGGACTCCCGAGGAGAAGATCAAATACTTAAAACCTTAATAAGTGTTGAGGTGGTCACCGGCCAAATGAATTCCTTCAATATGTAGGCTACATAAGGCTCTGGAGCAGTCAATGGGACTGTGTTTCAGGTGTCAGTGCTTCATGGTGTTTGTGTTTGTGTTCGTTTCTAATGTGTATTTTCTGGATGTATGTAGTTTAGTGCCTTCAAATAACACAGCGACACCATTTACTAACAAAACTAAAAAAGAAAATCGCGTTTTTTTTTCTTTTTACGGAATTTTGCTGCAGCCAATTTGGAGGAGGCTCTGGCGACACAGTGACTACAAATGGTCTGGTACCAATGAGTCGCCTTGGAGTCACAAGGTTGTCTTATGCTAGAGGTTTAGCTTTTCAGTGGAGTGTCAACAAAAAGTTGACACCTAGGCGCCAAGAAGTCTACTGCCTTTCTAATGAACTTTGGGCCAAACGGCTCCTGGAAGTCAAGTCAAAAGCTCAATACAATCTGCAGAAAGTATGATGGAAAGCTGTTGACATTTAATACCTGTGTTGACTTTTGTCAGCAGACTTTCCACAAAAAAGAATTACACTTTTTTGTAAGGGACAGCTGACTTACCAGGAAACCGTGGATGTGCAGTTGGACTAGTCCAACATGTGAAACTCAAGGATGTGCTCTAATATGTCTGAAGTGTCCTATGGTTAGTGAACATATTTGTTTTAATATTAGCCACGTTGTTATTTAAAGGGGCCCTCCAACAGTATTTGAGCGTCTACTTTTTTTTTGCGGTTTCTCCACGCTAGTGGTCCCGGAAACCCAGTGGACAACGAAAGAGTTTAAAAATATTAGCGCATCATATTTTAATTTGACAACTCGGAAACACCTCCTCTGACGGTGGCGCCGCGAGGTGCCGAATGCGCGCGCATAACGGCGCTCCCTTTCACTATACGTCACATTCACTGGGTTTCGTGATTGGCGAGAGCCGTCCCAGAAATTTTGAAGCGGAATAAAGTATATCACACGTTAACCGTCATTATTTCTCTAAAAAGTCGTTTTTATAGAGCTAATAAAGTTGCAAATTAAAGTTCAAAAAGGGCGAAAACAACGCCTCGTCGCTCATGCGCGCCTCCCAGCGGCGGAGTACCTCCTACTCGCCGAGGTGGCTCCGGTGGCGGAGTTGCGGGAGACGAGGCCAACGAGGCTTCCGCGGCTGTCGAAGCGGACTGAGGCAGAGACGCGTCACGGCGCTTGCGTGGTGTGTCCTCGTACGGCGCGACGCCCAGCTCCGCGCTCCTTTTTAAGAATTCGGCGCTCAAAATCCGATAAGCCCGGTAAATTCATCGATGATGGCAACCCCATTCCAAAGCTACGATGGTTGCAGCGAGGCCTAATGGCCGACCGGGCCGACGGGCTATCAACCAAACTCGCGTCCAATTGGCCAACCGCTTTGCTCCAATCGCTAAACTGTTTCATTTTACGTCATGAAGCGGAATGTTTTGCTTATTTAAAGTTGTTTTCTGCAATATTTAATTTGCTAATAACTCACAAAATATTGCGAATTTCTGTAATATTTGTTTTCCTCGGTGTTCCTGCTTTCATAGAGCTCCGTTTCAGCGCGAACTTCAAACCAGTCAAAAAATTGTTGGTGGGCCCCTTTAAGGTGGTACCTTTGATTTAGGGGTGTGCGAATATTGAAATTTTCGAAAACGAATCGAATACGAATAAGACAAAAAACGGGCTTCCAATATCGAATCGAATATCGAATATGTGTCTTGTAATAAAAAATTGCAAAACAAGAGGTAACAGCAGGTTTTATTGCCTTTTTAAAATAAATCAATGCAACTGCAATTTACTGGGCTGCAGCAGGCTAAAGATGCTTCCAGTAACGCACTCATTACAAATTATCCTGTAGGAAAATTAACTGTTCAACGTGTTTTGAAAGTAAGCCTCCCTATGCGCCGTGACAACATTTCCGCCAGTAGAAAGACCCTTAAATCGGGAAACCTGCGAAATTTCACTGAAGTTCGAAGAAGTTTGACTTATGGACAGTGTTGGTCTGCTGCTACACGAATATTTCGAGTTTTGGGAAACAAATAATTTAGAAACTAGTTTATTTTATATTTTATAAAGTGGTTACCAATGTTTACACCATATAAAAGTGAAAATATGCGCTTTCAACGCTTTCATTAGTTATTAATCTGAACCAGTGATGCCAATAAACCCAACAAATATTGAACTTTTCCTCCGTCAAGTGAGTAACTAGTTTTTTTTTTTTTTAATTTTCGCGCATGCGCACAAAAGTAGAACTTCAGTCGAACCTTTGTCGAACATCACGTTGAAAGTTAAAAAAAGTTGAACTTAGTCGACCTCGAACCTGGGCAGGTTCGCAACATCTTTATACTTCGTTTCACCTTATCTGCGAGCGAAGCCAAAGCTAGAAGCGCGAGACCAGCGCTTTTTGCGTTTCTCCCCAGCTCGCGCAAAGCCTGAACGCACGGAACTTTCGCGCTCGCGCTTCTAGCTTTGCCTTCGCTCGCACATAAGGTAGGGGCAGGAGTTGTTGTCGATGGCGATGCAATGTTCTGCTCGCACCTAGATTTTTCTTCTTTTTTTTTAATTTTCAGACATTTATATTAGACAACACACTCGAGATTTATTTTATATTTATATTTCACTCTCGAAGTTTATTTTAGTGTATCAATTTATAGAACGCGCAATTACATCACAAATTGCTATAAACACGCCACACAACAAAGGGTTTGGTGAAAAAGAAACCGAAACTTATCCTGTCTTGCTGCCATTGGACAGATAGAAAAGGGACCAGACCAATAGCGCACGCATCATACGCCTTTCTCAGTGAATAAACATATTCACATGGGAATGCGTGGCAAGCAGATTATTCGTTACTTGCTCGAATATTCGTGGCTTGTGCGAATATTCGCCGTTTTTCCCGAATATTCGGGAACTTCCGAATATGCAATTTTCGAATCGAATACGTTTCGAATCAGGAAAATATTCGATTCGTATTCGAAATTTCGAATATTCGCACACCCCTACTTTGATTTGATCTTAGGGTGGCGTTTTAAAAAGGACTGCACAATGTAATCAGAGAAGAATTCATGTTTTTGCCTCACAGGTTGCTAAGGCGCGATGTCGCGGATGAAGTGTACATCCGTCAAGTTAAATTCAGCGAGGCGTATATCCGCTAAATTTAGCGGGTGAACGTACGTTTCATTATTGCTTCACTCTGAGGAGGGAGAGCTCTTGTTCAAGCGAACCATCGTATTGAGAGCACTGAGCAATCTCAAGGCGAGTATTAATCATGCACGCATTCTTCGTTCACAGGAATTTAACAGAAGCCTAAACGTTTTTCTCTCGTTTTTTAGGGAGCGCGTTGGTATTCGATACAATTTTACTGAAGAATTACGCACAAAGGACAGAACGCCGACAGCGTGCATGTTCCGTGTCCGTGCTGTACGTGTTCTGTCCTTCACGCGTAATTCTTTCGTGGTTTTGTTTTTTATTAGGTATAAGTTAAAACTTTCCGTTTTTTAGATTATGGTCAGGCTTTTGTAGGACAGGAACTGAGGCAAATGAGACTCTTTCATTTCGAGTTATCCGAGCCTACTGTATAGCTTTAGCGACCGCGGCATTTCACACTCAAGAAGGGGTTCTCTGGTCACTGATAGGATAAGAATTAACGCCGCGGCACCTTTTTCGGATGCCTTCAACACCCGCTCGTAGTCTTTTGTCATGCTTTGAGTGCCCGCGCAAGTTCGATACTCCCGATACTCCGATGCGTTACGGATTGTATAAGGAAGCTCGCCCTGGAGGCGGGACAACTGAAGCACAACCCTGCCGTTCTAGCGCTGTCAGTGATCGTAGCTATCTTCACGTTTTTTTTTATTTTTTATTACAGCATTGACTGCCTGCTTATCGGTTTCGTATCTACACCATTTCAAAGAAAGGATGTCAGCGCTCTGAGGGGCTGAAACTGCCGCGGCAATGGCCCTCAATGGGAGTCGTAACATTTCGTCAGCCAATCTCTCCCCCTCATTCCTTCGACGTCATCACCGACGTCACGGCTTTACAAACGAACCTTTGTCTGCTTCTCTGCTGGCTGCAATAAATGAAGGATGCCTGCTGGAATAAAGCCTTTAGAGATGTATTCATACGTGCTAGGCGTCGATTAAAATGATAACCGATTAATCGCTACATTTTAATCGATTTGTTAGTCAGTTAATTCGTTGTGGTGCATAATGACATAATGTTGAGGTGCATAGACATGATGTCAAAGAAGACCCAAAACCACGAACTGTTTTTATTTTTTGGTTATGTTATTAATGACGTAATGTACAGCCTCATATAATACTCGGCGTTGTGCCAGTCAAGAAAACAAAATCGCAGGCAAGCAATTTTGAAATGAAATATTTTTTTACATTGCTATTTAAACCTTATATTCAGTCTATTTGGTGACCATGTACCGTATTTTCCGGACTATAGTCCGCACCCGGTGTATAGCCCGCAGGGGCAACTTCAAGGTCAGAAATAAAAGATTTTGCTTAGATAGTCCGCACCCGGTGCATAGTCCGCACTCGGTGCATAGTCCGCACCTGGTGCTTAGTCGACACGAAAATCTTCTCATACGCGGCACACCTTGACATATGTCTGCTTTCTTAGCTCACAAAGAAGCTTGTATTAAACATAAATCATAATTTGCATACTCTTTTATTCACAAAATCCGTCTCGTCTCGTCATAATCAACGATATTGAAAAACAAAAATCCTGTATAGTCCGCACGCGTAGATAGTTCGCACTGCCTAAAATTCCAACTTTTAAACATGTATAGTCCGCGGACTATAGTCCGGAAAATACGGTAATATTCTAAAGTGCTTTACTTTAGAATGCAGCAGTGACACCTGCTAAAATTGATAAATGCGCAACGAGTTTAGTAAAACCGGAATGCTTACGTTTCCCCTCAAGCTTTCGAACTCAGAAACATATTGATTAACCATTTTAAAATAATTAATCGCGATTAAAGGATTAAACGATTCATCGGAAGGTTAATTGATCCATCGCCCAACCCCAGCCTCAGTGTTTATTTATCCGTGAAACGTACGGCGCTTTTGCCGAGTCCCGTCGTTGAGTTCAGTTGCATGGTAAGGGAGGTGTGCTTATATCATAAGTAATATGATTGCAACGCCCTACCAATGTAGCACATAAAGGTGTAAAAGAAAGTTACAATCATGTCCTATTGTCAACTTTGATTTCACGAGGCAGAACATCTTTTGGGCCTGTACAGCGTGCCTGCGAAGTAAAACAAGTACTTTTGCCCTCCATCTCAGGGTCTACAAGATGTCGATTAATTACCAGCTCGCCTGCACTCTATCACTACTTTTGCCGCCTGAAGATGATGTCGTCCCGTTCGATCAGTTCGCTTCCTCGGCCCGCGCCTGCAACCGTTGCTCCCGATGTCACTGTATGTCGCGGAGCACAGGACTCACTATTTTCTCTGCAGCGGAGGAACTTGAAGTGGCACTGAATCTTTAGTCTGTCGAAAATCAATCTAGACACCCCCCATTGATAGACATCAAGCGATGTTTATGCGATGAGCTATCTTATTACATGAATCCGTGTCTCAAGATAGTATGAGAAACATCTCAGGAAAGCAGACTTGTACACGTTACTGAAAAAAGTATCCGATTATAATTACAATTACTTTGCTGTAAAAAGCAACCGATTACAATTGCAATTAAAGACTCAAAAAGGCAATTGAAAAATTACTCTAAAGTAATCGATTACTTCCCACGTTACTTTCCATTCATCTTTTTTTTTTTTTTTTTTATTACGGTAGCATAATACTTGGGGTCTTGAACTCAGTTGTTCCGAAAAAGACAAACAACAAAAATAAATCCTTGACCGTTTTTGTTTAGAACTGAGTGATTGACGCCAACACACCCAATCCCTCTCGTGAAAAATATAAAAAAATAAAAAGCGCGCTGTTTAAATACATTGCTCACAAGAGGCTGGATCAGGCTATTTTTCATACCCGAACGTAATCTCCGGTGTACCAAAAAAAAAAGATCTACCCAGGAAACGAAGTACTGGCCTACTAATCCTCTGTATTCCGTGCTTAGTAGTTTTTCAAAAAAAAAAAAAAAAAACATTGACTGTTGCCGAGAGCTGAGTGACTCCAGCACATCGAACCCCTCACACGCCCCCCCCCCCCCCCTAAAAAAAAAAGAAGAAAAAAAAGAAAGGAATTGAGAAAAATTGTAATGGATAATTTTGTAATCGATTACAGCAAAAAAGTAATCCAATTACAAGGATCGTTACTCCTTCAAGGAAGTACTAATTGAAGCGTTACAAAATTACAGTAAAATGTAATCAATTACAAGTAATCCGTTACTTGTAACGCATTACGTACAAGTCTGCCGGAAAGTAATTGTTTCAGCCTGTTAACGCCAGCTGTGCATTCGCCACACTCAACAGTCTTACTTCTCACCGTTTTCAAATGTTTCTGGAATCATGTTCCTTGCTCAAAATCACCAAAAATTATCATGGCTTTAAAACCCTCGATAATTTGATAAATGCTATCAGCTAAAGCCAACTACCCTATAAAATTGATTGTCAAAAAGTAAAAAAACAAGTAATGTATTAAACCTTATTCAGCAAGTCAACCTAGGCCTCTTCACAGAAAGTTACTTTTGCAAAACTTAGTAAAAAATAAATATATATTCGCAGGGTGTGACGGCGCAACCACATACCAGGACAAGCAAGACGGGAACCCCGTATCGAAACCTACATCTCCACCCCGCCCAGTGCCCACACCCTAAACGCCTTTTGAGCGGGGTCTTTCTAAGCCTCAAGCACACAACAAAGCCTAACCGCTGCTTCCTTTGTACATGTAATTGTACTTCCCCTCAATTTCTCACTCGCTACTTGCATGAGCTAAACTTTCTTACACCCCAAAGCCGCATTCAGATGAGTTATCCAAAAGGGATATCCTCGAAGACATCCAACACGCGGAAAGCTTCACTCGTTGACTAAACCAACCGGACGCCTTGCACTCTTTCCAGTACGCTGAACCGACAGCATTTGAAACGCTACGTGTTAGCTGAATCAATTAGGAATGGACAACGCTTCACGTGACAGCGCCCTCTTGCCATGCGGGGGCACAGATGGCGCGGTCATGTGGGTTCTTGCCGACGGTCGACTGGTCCTGGAGGTCCGTACCTTGCTTTGGACTCCAGGCTTAGACGGGAATTACAGTATAAAAAAAAGAGAACCGAATTCGCCCCTAAGTCAAGCAGAAGATCACACCCGTGTTTGGACAATGGAGCCGCTCTCCGCATTTCCCTTTTTAAACACACGCTCCGGACAACACAGCGGGGCCTCAAGTGACACTTGAAAAGGCACGCGGTGGCCCAGGGAGCCATCGAAAGGCCCCTCTTTGAATCGCGTGTTAAGGAGCCGGAGGCATGAAAGCACCTCCACGTCCTCAGAACCTGCGCCTTGTTGGCTTTTGTTGAAGACCCTTCTGAAAGGCAATACGCCCGGTGTTAAACAGGTTTTTGAAGGGGGCCTGCCGCCTATGGCTGACGCCGTATGCTTTTTTTTTTTTGGCTCCTAAGGGCCCTCCGAGCGGCGACTTTTGTTGCTTGGTTTGACTCGAACAGCGTTGCCAGCATCGGCGGCGACCTTTTGGAAGACTCATTCGGAACTTATTTGCTTTGATGTCCTCCAATGTGAGGACCCTCTCCCTTTCTGATTCAATTGAAGATGGATGATTGAGCTCGTGTATTTATTCGGTAGTCTTTTGTCGTGTTTGCGTGTGCGAAGATGGAAGTGTGAAGACGTTGTTGCGGTGATATTTTCGGGAGGTAACAGCTGTTGTTCTCACACAAAAACAAAAAACAAATTAGCATGTCGATAAATTGACGCTACGAATGTCTTGGGTCTTTACAGCTTTAGCGCTTAGTGGTAGTAATAAGATTAGTTTGTACAACGGTCGTAGCTCAAGAGATATGATTGTAATGAACACATTTGTTTCTTCGCAAGGAAATGTTGCACATCGATAGAGTGCAAAGTTTGCTTGCCGTGCACAACCAATTTAAAATCGCACAAGGATGATAGTTTAGTTAAATTTTGTGTTTATATTATGTTCCTTTAGTGAAGTATTGTTTTATACGCGTGGAATGCAGGTTCTCAAGTACGGGTAGGATAAAGTTTTTGTGAGACAAAATTTGGTGTACGTAAATAACGACATGGTAATAAAGTAGTATTACTCTTATTATAGAAAGGGGTGGAAATCTCCATATCTGATGCGCGTTAACATCTTATTTTTTTCAATAGTGCTAGTGTAATTCGCCAACATCACTACCCAAAGTGGTGTCTCGTACGTGTTCATATTTGGATAAATTTGTTTAAGAAATTCCGAAGGCTCGTTAAGTGCATTGATCGGGTATGTGCGGACGGCACTATCCCGTTGTTAGCATTTCACAAATCGCATAGTAGAGAGAGTAAGAAAAATGCTGCTTCTATCAGGCACCTCTGCACGACATGTTTTTCGAAATGTAATTATTACACTGCATACGAACCAAACAAAATGAAAACTGAATATAAACATAAAAATAAAAGATATCAGTGGTAGCCTGTTGCATGCTTTCTTAATCTTAAAAAAATATACGCCCTCTTTTTTTCTAGTTTTTGCAGTTCTAATTGTATATTATGAATTTCCCCCTCATGTAATGCGCTCGCAAGTCCGAGTGCCTTTGAGGTAGTAAAATGAAATTAAAATGAAATATTGTGTGTTTCGAACACCGAAGTAGCATGAAACAATGCAAACGGCATATGCACTGGATACTTGTATTCAGTGGTTTCAAAGAAAATCAGATTAACTAAAAAAAAAAAACAAAATTCGCCTGTAAATACTTTCGACAATTCCGAATTGCAAGGTGACGATGGCAAAATAGAAAGACAGAACAGATGGTAATTTAGGAAGAAAGTTTGTCAGAGCACAGTGTTTGTGGCCCTTAAAAAAACCCAATCCTGTTTCTTTAATAGCAAGGGTGTCAACGCCACACACCGGAGCAGAGCTATATTTCGATACCAGTGATATTTTAAAGTGTTGTGTACGTCTTTGTTCGGACATTGTTTATTTTTCTTTAAAGAATAAGAACAGAGCATAAATAAACTCCTGATATTGGAGAATTGAAAATCTCACAAAAATAAACTCCAATAACCCCCGAATTTATAGCGAAAAAAAAAAAAAAATCCGAATAATATCCTCCGATTTTCACGAAAAAATGAACTTCGAAAACTCGGTATTCTTACTTAATAGGTATGATTCCGAGTTATTATCACACTGAAAATTTCAGCAGCGAGGGACACACTGAACAGACAATCTGAAACACACAAAACCGGTCTTGTGATTGTTTATATATGAATTTTTTTGCCTTGGGTTTTTTTAACGTAGTCATATATCGTCGCTCGCTGTGGCTTCTATTTCAGTCATGAAACTGGCCACGTTTATATTTTGATTGAGAACCAATCAAATCAATATTGCCGCGTGCGAAAATCTGAGTCAGCAGCGTGCTCCGCGCTGGCCGGGGTTTGATCCCCGCCAGCGCTTGTCCTTTTTACCTTTCTTTTGTTTGCATGACTGGAGTGTTCCAGATGACTCGAGAATCTTGTTGTTTGTTACAGCTCGGAAACTTCTAGATACACACGAGCTTACAAAAGGAGCTTCGCATGGCTGCTTCAAGCAGTCGTCCTTCCGTCGCCGTCAAAGCCGGTCTTTGTTACTTTATGTTTGTCGGCACAAGTTCGGCGCATTAAACGTTCATTGTATGGTTTATTAATAAAGTTTATGTATTTATTCGTGACACTTTGGTGGAGGTGCTGTTGGACACAATCTATGCCCATGATGCGTACCACCTGGGAACAAAATAACCCCGAAGACGACGACCGCGAAGGCGACGTCCCCGAAAACATCCGAGGATGACTCCAACTGGGAGATCAACGATGACCCCAACTATGGCCTCGAAGAGGACCCGGACTAAGAACTCCACAAAGGCCCTGACTACGACCTCGACGATAACATTATGACAACTTCGACGACGACGCTGACGATGAAACGGACAACGGCTTCAAAGACAGACGCCTGCTACGAAAGTCAACAACCAACCCGACTACGGCCTGAACGACAAACGGTGTCCTCGACTTTGACGACGAGACTGACGACGACACTGACGATGATGACACAGGCGACGACTCGAACGACGCCATCGACGACAATCCGGACGAGGACTTCTACGGCGACCCAAGGGCGGCCCGGACGATGACTTCAACGACGACCCCGACTACAACCTTGACGACGACCTTGATGACGAACCCAATGACGATACCGACGGCGAGTGTGATGTCGACTACGAAGATGAACGGGACGACGATGCTCCGGTTGTCACTCAACGAGCGGAGGAAGTCCGCCTGCACGGCCGCATATTGATTCAAGCCGCACAACTTGCTGACGATGGCCGGTACAATCTTGTCGCCACGACGCCCAGTTCCAACCCAGCTACCATGTGTAGATCTGAACACCAATTTATCGACGCATCGAGGAACTGTTAAGTAGTGTTTCGGCTTCAAGGTTATTCGCTACCTGAGGGACCTAAACTGCAAGCCGTTACCCGACGGAAAATGAACATTGTCACGCCGTCCTCTGCGACGCGAAGGAGATTCCCGTCGTCCGAATCGAACTGAACCATGCTTGTAGGACTGTGACAATCTGTGTTTTAGGTGACTCTGTAGTTTGCTCTTTTCTTGTTTCGAGTTTGTCAATTTCATTTTGTGTTGCATCGGGACGATGCGTGATGCATTGGGGCGATGCGTTTTTTTTTTTTGTTTTTTTTTTTAAGACGGGAGTAATGCTGCGTGCCAACAGCTGAGTCAGCAGCGTGCTCCGCTGGGGCTTGATCACCGCCAGCGCTTGTCCTATTTATATTTCGTTTGTTTGTATGACTGGAATGTTACAAATGACTCGAGAATCTTCTTGAATGTTTGAGCTCAAAAACATCTACAGTTCCCACGCGCTTACAAAAGGAGCTTGATGGCTGCTTGAGGCAGTCGTCCTTCCGTCACCGCCAAAATATGTACGGTCTTTGTTACTTTATGTTTCTCCGCACAAGATCGCCGCATTGAACGTTCATTTTAAGCGCTATTAATCAAATTTGTGCTTTTTTTCGTAACAATATATTTTTTTTATTTTTCCTCACGCTTATTTTACGCACATCTAACCAAAGTTAAATAAAATGGAATTTATTCTGCGCTTAAATTTAATACAATTTATTCATATTTTCGATATAGAAGGCAGGAAGCCAAACTTGACTGCGCGGATCACACGACACAAATGAGCGCGCTACAGAAATTCAGCGTGAGAATTCAAGGTAAAAAAAAAACGAGTTCCCGTTCACATTCTTTACTACCTTAACGACCTTTTTTATGAGCGTCAACCGAACTGCTGCGTTACCGGAGAATTCGTGAAGAACGGTCGGAGAATGGCGATTTCAACGAAGCACCGACCTTCGCGACTGGTGAATTTTACGGTTCGCCGGAAACCAACTATACTCCCTTCACCCTTAAGCTGACAGTGCGGTAGAAGCTACAAGCTCGCTGGACCAATGAAACGCCTTCCTTTTCATCACGTGACCCGGCTCTCTGCGAGAGGCTAGGAGAGAGAGACAGCGTGAGCGCATGGCCAAAGTTTGACGTGCGACTCGTCCAACGAGCCCGTAGCTTCCACCGCACTGTCAGCTTAGGTGTGAACTTTTATTTAAAACTCTTGCATACCACCCACGGAGAAACTCCAGTAAAAAAAAAGAAGTAATAATATAAGAGGTTGAGAATAAAGTGAATGCAGTGTCACCAAAGCAGGAAACCCGAATCCCGGCTTTGCCTATATGACTGCTTGATCGCTCTGTCGGTGTACTTAACAACCACGGACCCTGTGGATTTTGGTAAAGAAATAAGAAAGGTCGTCGCAGCTTTTGAATTGTAACCTCCAGCCCCCCCCCCCCCCCCCCGATAGATAAAAAAATACCGCCGGAAGGGACATTAAGATGTACCGCCCTTAATCCGGGGATTATCTCCCCTGGAAAGTATACGGGGAGGCAGACCACCGAGGGAGCATTCACTAGGCAGGTTAATAAGCTTGCTTAGGATTAGAGCGTATTTGGCGGAGGAGGGGCGTCCGGTGCATGTTCCGACCATTACAGTCGGTGTCTTGTATAACCACCTGTGGGTCGAGATAAAATTTGAGCCGGGATCCCCTTTGTAGTGTGTTTGACGGCCGGTGGCTCAGCGATGAACAGTGCGGTCCTTGTGCGCCGGTAAAAACGGCTTTATGGCGGCTTGAGCAATCTTCCGAAGGATATTTTGTTCACAAACTTGTTTCTTCGTGGTCAGTCGGGTAACTCTCACCAATGTGAAAGATCGTTAACTGACGTATCGTTATCTGACGTATCTGTATTGTGGTTGTTGTTTGTTTCTATATAGCTGTACGAATCCCTAGTTTAAGTGAAAGCTTGGAATGCTTTATAACGAAAGCCACTGCTTCGAAAGAATTTTGCGTCAGTCCGGTTCTGTAAATCCGTGCAGGCCTCATGCCAGGGCTGGGGTGCCTCAATGTCCTTCTGCTTAAGATGATGCCATTCTTTGTAGAGTCCGGTGTCGACGGTAAGGGCTTCCGCTTTTGCCATAGAACAGTAAATATGTAGAAGTCGTGCCGGGGACGCTTACCCTATAAGCCAAGCACACATGAAGGCACAATGGCAGCTCATGTCAACTCAACCGGTTTGGTTTACATAGGCAATATGAGTGAGCAAACCAATGCACACAATAATTTACTCGCAATTATGCCATATTGTTAGAGACCTACTTCGCATGTGCAGGTTGCACCTTACAGACCCCGTAGAAGAATATAGCTGCGCGCGAGCAGAAGGCGAATGAATATTTGATTGGTATATACAATAGTTTCTGATACAGGGTTCATAGCAACCCAGGGGCTCCACAGAGTCTCTTAAAGGGAACATCTGGCGAAATATTGATGGTGATTGACCTTTATAAAACTTTCACTGTGTACTAAATATCCACCGCTGAGCCTGTCTACAAAATATCTAATAAAAATATTTATTTTCTTACAAAAAAAATGAAAGACGTTTACAAATATCTGTAATGCGAAACTAGAGCGCAGCTCTTGAGGAGGAGGAGGGGAGGGTACGGACTCTTCCTGCCGCTGAATTAGCTCATGAATGACTTGACAAGAAGTCGTGAGGTCAATTTCCCCGCTAAATTTAGCGGGGAACATAACCCGCTGAAGATAGCGGAGAAATTTTCCCGCTAACATTATCGGGAAAATATTCCGCTAAGGTCAGCGGGAATTTTTTCCTCTTAAGTTACGGTGGAAATTTTCAAATATAGCGGGAAAAGTTTCCCGCTGAATTTAGCGGAAAAATCTCACGCTAAATTTAGCGGGAAATTTCCCCTTTAAAGTTAGCGGGGACCCTTTCCCGCTAAATTTAGCAGAAAATTTTCCGCTATATTTAGAGTAAAAATTTCCCCGCTAGTTTTAGCGGGAAAAGGTCCCATAATGCTACGCGAGCAGTTACGACGACGCCGACGCCGCTAAACCCGGAAAAAAGAAACTAAAAGGTGCGCTCTTAAAAAAAAAAAAAAAAGTAATTGAAGCTTTAAGTTTACGCGTGCACATCCGAGGCTGCCGCTCTACTGGCAATACCGAGCAGCGGCGGCGCTTGGTTCGATCGTTTCGTGATGTCAAATGTTGTATCCGAGAGCAGACTCTCCCACCTCTACGGCGTTGTACGTTGTAGCGGAACCGTCTGTGGCTTTGTAGGCTAAGTTTGGTCTAGGCTATATTTGCGGCATGGATGGAGTGTTGGGGGAGTTTGTGATGTGCTGTGGGGTGCAATAACACCTCGAAGAAATGCAGCAGTGAGATATCACCTGTCTGCGACCGAAAAGTCTCTAAAACGGTAGTTGACTCGAGCAGTTCGATGCGGATGCTTTCTCCCAGCGTTCACGTCGTGATTGCGAACAAAGCTTCCCACAGCTTGAACACCTTACTTTAGCAGATCTGAACCACTCGCTAATTCGTAACTATGTGGCAAACACTACCTAGTGTGTGGCGTATTGTTTTCAAGGTCTGGAGACTGGAGGCCTCTGTGCTGCTCTACTATACGCATTAATGCCAAGATGGGGATTCCTCGAGATAGAAAAGTTTCAGGAACCTGTTAAGGGTTCCTCAAAGGGAAAGATGGAGAGGCTGGAGACCGGGTTCGGACTATACGGATGACAATGTTTATTGAGACATGGTTAGATGAACGTAGCGTTCGCAAGTCCCATTTTGTTTCTTCCGCGCCGTTTCCGCGGGTTCCCCTTTCGTAGTCGTGGCGACGTAACAATATTTGCGTCACCGGCAGACTCAGGTAAGATTGGAGGTGGCTGTTGGCATCGACAAATTCAAGGTCCAAAAGACTCTGTCAGCAGCTACTCTCGATGTTGGAAGAGGGGGAAGACGAGGACCTAAGGATGGTAACTTCGGCAGATGTCCAAAAGCCTTGGTTCAGGGTCTTCAAAACGGTTTCTGTCAAGAGATGGTGTTGCGGACTGCCCCTGTAATTGCCGCAAGTCGATGCACGTATATATCGTCCGGTCATCTAAACATAATAAACTCTCCTGTCTACACAAACACGCTGCTTACAAACACGCACACATTTGCTAACGCTTGGTGTGGACACTGAGCGTGAGAGGAAACCAAATTCTCGCAAGATAATGCATCCACGCATGCGCAGTGCCAACCGCAGCGCCGCCGCAAGTGCGTAACGTCAGAGAGTGGAGTTGGGGTATAGACCTTTGCAAAAGTCGCCTTCTGTGCGCTGCCATCTTTGTCTGCTGGGCTGTGGAACGCCTTCTGCGCATGTGCTGTTGTTCTGCTGTGCGGTATATCGGACGCTGCGCATGCGTACACAGTTCAGTGACTCCGCATGTTTCGCGCGGGTGATAAGCGATGGAAAGGTCTATAGGATCCACCTCACCTCTTACACGTTTGCGGTGCGCAACCTCGAAAGCTCACCAGCACGTGCCTCTTCACGACCCTCGCAGTCGCGAACTCCGCAAAAGTAAGTGTTTACCAACACAAACACAAGAAACAAAAGAAGTAAGAAAAGACTGAAAGAAAGCGCGAGCTTCACGGTGCGTTCCCCACCGAGTCACAAAAAAGAGCACAGCCATTGCCGCCAGGCCCCCCCGATGATGGAAAACTCGCGCACCTGCACACGACCAGCCCCGAGGAGAGGCGTGTATAGTTCGACGTATAGACCAAACCTCTGGCGGTGGCTATGGTTCTTCGGTTTGAACGCGACGAAGAAGCACCCCGCACCTGCGACGCCCGCGGAGTAGATTGCCACAGCGGGACGTCGACGCGCTCGGGGGGGCTCTCTTTCTTCTGGTCAAACTGGATGGGACTGTCGGAAATACCTCAAAACGCAGTATATTGCTTCGCTGTAGCCCTCAGAGGGTACATTCGAGCATGGTTCCGAGGACTGCGGCACGTTTGTACGGCGAGGAATTGGGTTTTATGGGGTCAATCTCAACTGCTTCGGGCTGATGGTCTACGTCTGGCGGTGAGAAGAAAGTTTGATGGACTTTGTCAAAGTACGAGTCGACAGAAATTTTTGTTGGTGATAAGTACAGATCCCTAGTTTTGTTCACGCAGTCTGACCAAGGCAAATTGTGGTGTAAGTGGTCTCTGGGGAGTAACTGTGATTGAAGTTGTGTAAAAATGTGGTTCTTTGTGGAGGACATAGCTCATGCTTGGACATTCCGAATGACTCTGCAGAAGAGCAAACGCCAAAGCTGTAGGCACTGTTGCGTACCGGACTGTCGCAATCCCGAAAGCTTAGCAGGCGTGAAGCTCCGCAGGTTCCAGTCGAGGAGGTGGAAATATACCACGCTGTCAGATATGAATAAATGCCTTAAGACGTGTGAAATGGCCATTCGTTCACATTACTTAATTTGAGAGGGAATTCTGAATGTGCTATATGATTCGATATTTTGCATTATTGCTCTTGAAGCGCGGCGTCCTATTTTGGTTCGATGGGATGATTGAGGTAAATCAATCTCTTGACACCTTTACTGCTGTAGTCCTCATGTAACGGCATCTTGCAAGCGTACGCCGGTGGAGCAGTCAAGTTTAACCTTCCGACGAATCAACGGTGGCGCGCTCTGGAAACATCCCCGGCGCCTATAAATTATACAAAAACGAACGGATGAAAAAAAAAAAGAAAAAAAAAGGGGGAGGGGGGGGGGGGGGGGCTGGGAGAAGAGTGTTTCGTTAAAAGAGGAAACCCCATACTTTAAAAAATAAGAAGAAAATATTTCGATGACTAAGCATCGCAAGCGTTTCAATCGGATATTAGCCTATTACGCTTATTTTGTAGAAAAGAAATCACAACTTCAACACCATTCGCGTCTATAACATGCCATCGGGCTGCAATCTACAGGCATGACCAATGAAACGTGCGAATTTAGTTTCGTATCGAAGATCCGTGTAACAAATCGCGTGTGGTGGGCCCCCTCTTATTTTCATGCATCTAATCCTATTCGTCCTGCACCTATGCGACTATCTGCTCTCATGTCCATGCAAACTCAGCTCATTTTATCTATTGGTGCAATTCCGCCAGTTAGGAACAAAAGGTCATGACTCCTCGCTTGCTAAGAAAACGCAAAACCGAAACAGGGAAAACGCAAGTCAGACAAATGCTGAGAATATGAAATAAGGTAAATTAATCGCCCAATCGCCCAATGCAGGGTGTGTTGTCTTGCCCAGGCATTACAAACTTGTTAAAAAAGAAAAAAAAAAAAAAGCTCAGAAAGCTACACTAAAGCTGCCTGTGCAGGTCAGTTATGCGGCCAGGGGGACATGATATAGGGGGCTAACTCTCACGATAAGTCAATAATTAAATAAAGATTGTTAATAGACTTTTCAATTAGGGAAAATAAACATAGGGTTGCAATTAGGAACTTGTTGAGCGTCACCGAAAACCACTAAATAAGTAATTTTAGAAAAACCTAGAGCTTCTAGGAAGCAGAGTATTTTTTTCTAAAGTTGTCACTCGTGCAACAGGCAGAAAACTGGCGGTGAGAAAACACGGATGATAAGAGACGGAAAACCGCGCGGTCGCGTTATTGCCTCCGTAGCCTTGCTCCGGCTGCAAGAGTGTGGTAATTTCAGCCATAACCTCCATACACCCAATGCCTGCCAGTTCCACGACGGAGCCATAGAGTGCCCGGTCGCAGATTTGGAGCTCGAGGATCTGGTAGTACAGGGCATCAAAGAGCCATTTATCGGGGAACCTGGACGTCAGCGCACAGCTTTTGCAGCGGCGAGGACCCGAAACACATTTGCTCGCTCAAGAGAAGTGTGTTTCGGCGTCTCGCCGCAGCGGGACGCGAGTCACCTGGCTCTCCTCTCATCCGTTGTCTGCCGCTTCTCGTGGCGATCTGCCAGGCTTTGTCAGTATATAGGAGGCTATGCTTCAGCGCTCCACCGTGCTTCCCCACGTGCTTCCGGTCGTTCTAAAATCGACAAATTTAGTAGCCCTTGATGACGCCCCTCGAGTAACCATGCGTTAATTTTCTCTATTTGAAACGTTAATGAACTCATTGGAGTTAATTAGCCCATTGATCGTGACTAGACATCTATATTATGTACCCCTGGTCGAATAACTCGCCTGCACAACCTGCATTAGCTTAGCCTTAGCGGCTTTTTTGAAACAAATATGAAAAAACCTAAAAAAAGCCCGCGTGCTAAAAGTCATTGTATCTGAAAATGAGAACAAACGCAGAAAAAAAAAAAAGATATCTTCCTGCATGTTTAAGCACTCCGATAAAAATATAAATTTAACACCAAGTTTTTCTTTTTTCTTTAGTTTTGTGGCTACATGTCACAATTTTGTATTTGAGAATAATAACGCAGAGTTGTCTTAGTCGGATATACACAGCCATTTACACCTACCGTAAAGATTGGGTTTGGGCAACTATGTCGGCAGGAAGGGAAAAAAAACAAAAAAACTCTGAATAAAGTTTCATCAACAACCCCTGAGTCTGTACTAAAAAGTTTACCAACTGCAGTTTTATACTTGAAGAGACCGTTGGTTTTGGAGCAGGAATTACGATGATTGAATACAAAAAAAAAGAAAAAGAAAAATGATGGAGGGTTCAAAACTTACGAAATATCGCGCAAGAGAGGCGTCTTTATTCGCGCGCGCCGCTTGAGATATCCTATTCGGGAGCTATTAATCTTGGACCTCGGCGGCGTCATACTTGCACCGCCAAAAGAACCCCTCCGCAAAAACACAGCCAAGGCATCGCCGCCGTGCAAAAGAACAACAGCAAGCGCGCGGCACCACCTGCCGGCTCGCGAAAACTCAAAGGTTATCCTTAAACCAAACCCACATCTATATAAATCGCCCGACGAGCAGCATGCATGCTAATCAAAGTTCGAGACCGCAGAAGGCAAAGCTCACCCACCAAACCAACATCCGCAAAACAAAATAAACAAAACAAAAATGATCAAACTACAAACCAGGCGCGATCTAGTTGGGTAAAGAAGTCACGAGCGCCCCCTTGCGTACACTTTGCGAGCGCGCGCGCGCGCGCAAAATCCGCCACCAGGGCGGAGCCAGGAGCGGCTCTTGACGTCAAAGCGCCTATCTTGGCGTCTCGGCTTTCGGCGTGAGCTCAAAGCGTCGGGTCGGCGGCTTTGACTCAAAAAGGGCCATCTCAGATTACCATCTCGGACCAATAGGAGGCGGAGTTGAGTCTCGCCCGTATACACAGAGTGGCAGAGTGGCAAGACGGCGAGGGTAGCTTGGCCAATAAGGTTTCGTGGCGGCGACTTAAGGATCTCGGGAGGTTGCTTTCTTTTGTGATAGAGGGTTCTGCCCCGCGATCGCACACCCACGCCTTTTTTTTTCTTTTTTCTTTTTTTTTTGTGTATTGTCCTGGGCTTGTCAGAACTGCTCTCGATTCTTTCGGATCTTGACGTTGTAATAACACTGTCGACTTTTGTTTTCCGCCGCTCTCGCGGAGATTGTTCAGAGTCTCTCTTGCACCCTTCATGTGTTCGGCGCATTGGCATGGCCTAAATCTTATTTGCCGAGCGCAGAGATTAACCATCGCTCCTTAAACCTAATATATTTTTAGCTCTTTTGTGCTTAACAGAATCCACTGAACGTACGCCCATATACATCCAGATTCTAAAACTGAACGTCCTCTTAGAAGGTCATTAACGAGGCCTGGTTGGCACAAGAGTGTTAACCTAATTATAACTGCCAGCAAATTAGGCGTTCCCAGCGGAAAAACAACAACAAAATGTGCAAGGATACCTGGCGCAGTGTGGCAAAGCGATATCTAATATTGGAGGTATTGTTTTTAGTTTGAGTTTATTTAGCATAGTAATTTGAAAACTATAATCTTCCATTTCCTTTTCGATCAACTGCTTTGGGCCTTCACGTGTTTAGGTAGTTGTAAATCTTATGGTAAATCTTGGAAAACACACACGTAGATGTGTATTTCTTTGGCATAATTCTCTATCGTCAATTCTCCCTCTCGTATATCGAGTCCCAGCGAGGCCAAAATTCACAGTCGGTTACAATCGAAGACCTGAACTTCTCTTATTCCTTTTTCCTTCTTTCGTGCACAAACGTTTGGAGCATCTCCAGTGTTGACAGAAGCAATTTCAGAGAACCGCTCTACAGAAATGCCTCCTTACCATTGAGACCTCTGTTCCCCCAACAACTGTCCATAAGGTAAGTTGTTTATAATAACGAGAAAAAAAAATTTAGTATTTACCCAATTCGTCCCCGAAAACTTTGTCTAGATAGCAGGGTATTCATATTAACGGGGTCCGTATTAAGAACACATGACTGTGCATCGCACTCTGTTATATGCTTTTTCAGGCTTCACAACGCTGAGTGCGCACATGAATCCTCCCCAGCCGCGATGTAGTGCTAACTTGGATGCCTCTGTCTCTCGTTAAGTTTAAACAGCATATCCAGAAACGTACACCTTTCTTGGTCGTCTCATCCAGCACGCGCACGTTGGATTGAAATCGAGAATATGTAGAAATAAACCTATTCTGATGCACATCATTGCGATCTCCGTTGTGCTAGCAGTTCGTCACTGAAAGCACTGCGTAGCTGAGCCCATTCAAAATTTTCATTAGCGAGCGTGCGTGAATTTCGATAATTGAGCACGCCAGTCCTTTAAGTTTCCAATGAAGCGCATTGTGATCTAGGCTTCGCATGCAGCGCACTATTTATTGCTCCAGCGGTTAATTCATTAAATAACACTGAAATCAATAAGAAGCAAAAACAACGCAATGCGCGACCTAATTCCACGCAACGCATATTTCATTTTAGTGTGCAACGCACACAGCTGCACGGGCCTCCCAATTATTAGGTAGCATTTAGAATGCCCGGCTTCCGACTTTTACGATTCGATACCAGGAACCCGGCTTAAATAATAACAAACGGGCCCCCCCCCCCCCCCCTTCCCCCTCTTCCCCCTCTTCGCCCCACCGGGCGCTTTTTTCTTCCTCCACCTTCCTTTCCGCACGCTCTCACAGCCAACAACAACACGGAACATTTTTTCGTGACCATAGATTTACGAAACGCATCCAGCGCGCCGACCCTACTGGGCAAGTCAAACCCGCCGACCGATCGCAGCGCCGAACAAGCACCCTGCGGCGAAACGGAACAGCGGACGCGCTTTCCTCTCCCAGCGGGGTGCCCCCCTCCCCTCCCTCCCCCTCGCACGCTCTTTTACACACATACATAGTTAAAGAAGAAAAAGAAAAAAGAAGCAGTATACGTTCGGTCCGGGGGGTCGGATGTATGCTTTGATCAACCCGACCATCATTCGGGCTAGCGCCTTCGGTGTTGTAAGGAGCCGCCGCCTCGGCGAATTGTGTAGGTAAGTGTCGCCACGCGGCGGTGGGCGCGCGAACTAGGCGGGACCCCCTGTCGAAGACCGAGTGTGACCTGTCTTTTCGGGTTATCGATGCTGCTCCATTGCGACCGATTATACATCATTCGTCGCGACAGGGCGACCCGAGTTCGAAGTGTCCTGGAAAGGCGGCTTGTTTATTGCACTTGTCTTACGGAAGGAAAGAGAATGGTGGAGGTATTACTGGTCACGCGACTGGCGCAGGTTGAGTTTTAATAGGTGTCGCCGACGAGTCGTGCGGGTGGTCGTAGGCCGTGAAGCGTATTGGGACTTCCTCACGGAATAAAACCACAGCGCAAATTCAGGGCCCTGATTGGCCTATTTGAAGGTCCCGCTCTTTTTGAAGCAGGAGACGACCGTGTCCCTTTCTCGTTCGTTGTTTGTTGTTTGAAGTAAGGCGGTTTGTGGCAGTAAACGCAGCAGTGTTGGCGGCTCGACGTACCAACGTGCCGTAGACGCGAGGAAATATCTGAGGCGGCATCATCTCCGAGGTAGCATCCGTGTACATCTGAAACCCTGGCAGTTGTGTAAACGAGGGTAACGTGTGGAGTCACAAAAGAAAGCCGCAGCCGCCCCTGCGTACATAGTTGCCGACGGGCGCCTATTTGTGACGTCCTTGAAAAAAGGTCAATGAGGTTCCCCGGATCCTCCAAATAGTTTTACTCTGAGCCTGAAGAAAGAACTATACGTGGCCGGGAATGTAGGAATAGTGGAACGATAAACACAGGAAGGAAAAAATCGTTAGTATAAGGTTTAAGATGATTGAGCTGCTATTGACGAGTTTTCGCAGTGAATCTCTGTTTCGTGTATTTCGCTGCCCGGTGAAAAACGAAAAACCATTCTGCCGTAAATTTAGCGGGAAATTTTCTGCGCTACATTTTGGCGGGAAAATTTCTCCGCCAAATTTAGAGGGGAATCCCCGTGTCACGACCTGGTGAAGTCACAGCGTAACGTGAGATCGTCACTCACGTCCACAAATTTCCCGCTAAATTTCATCGCTACAATAAGGGGATCAATTTTTTCGCCGAAGTTTAGGGAAAAAACTTCGCGCTAAATTTAGCGTAAATTTTATCTTGAGAATTTAGAGGCAATTTTGTCTCAGGTGGCGTTGAGATGCCGCTGGCCGTCACAATGTTACTGATGCCACTGCGTCACGGGAGGAGGGGGGGGGGGGGGGTCACAAGCAATTTGAACACGGCAGTGTAACAACATCTGCGTAGCTGTGTGCATGCAGTGTCTGGGCGGCCGTTGCTGTTCATTTGCAAATTTTTTTTTTTTTTTTTTTTTAGCCCAGAGTTATTATAGTACCGTTACAGTCACGCCGCTTTTTGCCTTACGGAACGTTTCTACTGTTTTTAAGGAAGTGACGTTTTTGAGAAGCTTTTAGCTTTTTTCCTTAAACAACCATAGGTGGCCCGTTACGTTGGTAAGGTTCGGCACCCTTCGTTATAAACCGTGTCCAACGTCGAGGTGGTCAAATTACTCCTATTTAGTAATTAAATTGCAGTACTAATTACTTTTTCTGATATGTCAAAGGTGTAAATTACTTTACAAATTACCATACAAGAGAAGTAAATAATTAAAATAGACATTAATAAATAAATTATTGGTATTACATTTCTGATTTATCTCCTCACACAAAGATATGTAACATAGGATGTCCCTAACAAGAAAACAACAACAAAGTACCAGACGATGCTCACTTCTGTTGTTACTTCAAGGATAGTGAACCTTGCTGTTTCACAATCGACCGAATGTTTTGTTTGTGCTTCCATTATCCTAAAATCTTTCAAGTGCAACTTCTAGGACTGCACTTTACCAATCTTTTCTTGAACATGTAAACCTCGTTTTGCAAATATATATATATATATATATTTTTTTTTTTGGGTGGGGGGGGGGGGGGGGGGGCGAAAGTGACGATAGATCGCACCACCGTCGCGAGAGAAAATTTATCATTAGAAATGTTTGAGTGCTCCTCTAACTATTACTCGATTGTAACACTTCTTAGGCTCTTCATACTCCCGAAGGCTTCTTCGTGACTCACACACTACCTTCCTTCTTATATTTATTTTCTTTTTCATCCACTACTTATATTCAAAACACTTTTTCTAGTTTTGTAAAAAAAAAAAAGGAAAAAAAAATAACAACAACTGCCTTTGGTCTCCACATAATTATACCTGGAACCGAAAAAAAAAAAAGTGATCCAGTATTTTCACTACCATTACTCTTCACTAGCATCACTAAATTACCTAGACAAAAAAAAAAATGAATCTGATGGCCATTACTGCAGAAAGAGATTAAATCGCTCTTCTTTTAATACAGTAATTTAATTACTGCCACCTCTGATGATACTTCGTCTCACCCTAGGATGGACTAAAGGCAAAAGCTGCGGATTGCCAGATCCAATCACGAGCCACTTGGAAATTGTGAGGTATTTCGCTTTGATGCACGTATCGGTTCCCGCGTCTCGGATCACTGATGAGGGGACGGGTGGACAGTGGTTCAAATCGAAGAGCACTGAGTGACTACAATTTTACATCGCAAAGAAAGCCACGACATATAGACTCTTTGCAGCATTGAAGCTATAGAAAGGATGCGGCGCTTGTGGATTGGAGCATTATTCGTCCCCCCCCCCCCCTAATCAATGTTAAGCGTGTCATAGTATAGCGTGGAACGTGATTGGACCTGGCGGCCCGTGGCTTTGGCCTTTAGCCCATTGTAGGATGAGACCAACTTTAGCAGGAAACGAGCGCATTTGCCCAGATCGTTGACGGAAGAAGAAAAATAAATAAATGTTGCCGCGAGGAGCCTAAAAACTCCACTTCTTTCTTTCTAGCATATTGCATACGTCATAAAGCGCGAAGCACACGTGTCAACAAAGAGACAATTAGCAAACAGTAATAATACTTTGCGTTGCGCTGTCAAAAAAAGAAAAGGATGTTGATAGGTAATAATGTTTGCTTTATTTGTTACTACCCACAAACGGTGCCTGATTTCGTTAACCCTTTGTTGCCTTGACCTTGAATGGGGCGATATTTTGTTGAAAAGTGCAGTTGGGCAGCTTTACTTTTTCTAAATATACACAAAGGTTTGGATCAGTACCTGAACCACTGCATACGTTGTGCGATGTTCTGAGTGATTCCGTGTCAATAGAAAACGATAATTTCGTTAGTGGTTTACCCCAATATAAAATTAAATTCAAAGCAGGAAAGAAAGGTTTAAACATAGTGCATTTTATGGCCAGCGAACATTTCAAGTTATGTTCTAAAGTGTTACGTTTTAGTGGGATAATATCAGCGGCTTCTATGATTGCTTGATTCAGTGATTCTCATTTTTCATCACTTTTTTGGTTACAATGTTTAATCAACAAGCGCCCGAGTCCCATTAAATTGGCTAAAATTTTCTTATAATAGTCCGGTTAAGTAGCTTAAATAAACAACGATAGGAAGGGTATTTTTTTCGTAAGGTAGCCACGAATAGTGGGTAAAGTAGATTTCTTTATAATGCTATGCGGAGAGCAAGTCGTCTGCTTCTCCCGCAGGGGTTGTGGTGTCGTCTGAAAGACGCCGAGCTCTGATTGGCTCTGATTGAAGGATAGTGGGTAGACCTCAAAGCAAGCTGCCTTGAGACCTACAAAAATTACTTTTTTTTTTTTTTGCATTTGCCGAATATATGAAAAGTGGCAGAATATAGTGCTTCAGATTTTAAATCAAACACGAAGTGAAGTAGAGATCAATCAAAAAACAGACACACTCGAAAAATTATCACTTCAGCCGCAGAGGCAGAGGTTCGTCTATATTCTCCCGCAAAAGCGAACTTCTTTTAGTGTGTACAATAGTCTCTGCTGCGCTAGACGGACACGCGAACGGCGTTGGAAGTGGCTGGGACACGTAGGGTAACGGGGTAAAAACCATGTTGAATTAACCTTAGACTGCGGTAGAGAAGAAACATAAAAACATAGAAGAGACAGGAAATAGACACGACGACGTTTTTGAGACGTCGTACTCTCTATAAATTTCTGTCTCTTTACGTTTTGATGTTTCTTGTCTACCCCAGTCTCGGGTTAATTCAACATAGTTAGTATTCACCAGCTCGTCTGCACCTTTACCATATTTTCTTTTTAAAAGGGTAAAATGAGGCGCGGGGCAAAATGCGACGGTTTGTGTTTAGCGCCATACATTTGCCAGCCAAGCGCTCGGAGTACGTTCAAACTTAACATAGACGTGTCGTGGCCTGCACACTTTGCGTGTGTGAAAATTGAGAGCTATCGCCTCAAGTGTTCGGGAGAAAATAAATGTGGAGTTGAGGTTGACATGTTTATCCTTCGCCAAAAAAGCGTAGAATTCAGCGTGAGGTTTCGCTTCGAAACGTGCATTCCGGTTGGCACCAACTATTCTAACAGGGTAAGCTTTAATTTTATTGGTACGCTTTATTAGCTCCATGCAGACCAAGTTGGAGCAATCTGTGGTTGCGTTTTTTTTAACGAAATAATTATTTACTTAACAGGATGCGCGCGGTGCAAAACGCGACAATCTGGCATTCTATGACGAGCATGCCAACAAAGAACGAGTACCCTGGTTGATCCTGAGCTATATTCTTTTTCTCCCGGTGTCAAGGATAGTCCAAACGTATAAAAAACAAACAAAAGAACAACGCAGGTTTCATAGCGCAAGAAACATGAACAGAGCTCTTGAAAGTGTGAAGCAACAGTGTCACTCCCTTCCCACTGCTGCCACACTCGTTGGTATATATCAAAGGATGCGCTTCAATGGCGATCCAAACGTCTCGGTGAATGTGAAGAGCAACGGCTCTACAAAAAAAAACCGACTGTGCCGTAGAAGGCGTGTTCTTTCCGAGATTTCAAGTTTCGGGAACAGTTCTTTGAAACTAACTTATGACAAAGAAGAGAAGAAGCAGGTCGGAGAGCAGCACTGTTCTAACGACATCTCCCCACAAGGCAAAGCTGATGTTTGACAAAAGCAACCAAACACCGGCGTTCCACTCCCCCCCCCCCCCCCCTCCCTCCGCCCAAAAAAACAAAACACAGCAAAACAAAAACGGTAAACGCGATGAGAAATATTATTAGTGATCCCCCGAAGACGCGCACAGTGTCCGAGTGTTCTGCAGACCGTGCGATACACACCACTGGCAGTTTGTGGTATGCAAAAAAACTTTGGAGCCAAGCAGCCCCGCATTCATTATGGATCGAGTGCATGGAATGCAAAGATTGGGCTCATGAAGAGTGCGCTGGAGCTCACACAGTGTGTTTCAGGTGTTTTTAATGTAAAAACTGAACGCATATCAGGTTTCTTAAGTGTGGCTCGTGGTACCCCGCTTCATATTCTCATTTTGCCCCACAGGGTGGGGCAAAATGAGACGGTGTCTGACTTTCAGATATTGCAGTTTTGTTTAAAGTTTCTCATGCTCACTTAGGTAATATTTACTGTGCATAGATTCAATACATCTAAGAATATCCCCATGCTGTTTTTTTTATGTTAAAGCAAATATAAAACTTACGGTTGAAAATAAAATGTGTGGTCTGATTCTGCCCCTCCTATCTATAGCCTTCCTCACGTGTTTGCAGTTGCAAATCTTTCGCCTACCGTTTACTTTCGGCCAAAAGGTCATGAAAGTTTGCTTGGATAAAGGTGTTGTCGCACACGTCTGCGCGGGGAAAGCGTTAAATCTTTACTTTTCTTTGTTTGTGAACATTTATTTGATTAACCGGTTAAAATAAATATTGAATGAGGTGGTAGGTTAATCGATAAACTGCCCAACCCTAATATATATCTATATCTATATATATATATATATATATATATATATATATATATATATATATATATATATATATATATATATATATATATATATATACTGTTTGTTTTAGTTTGTCAGTTCAGTTATTGATATTTAGGTAAATAATATAAGCGTCTGTGTCGAACAAGCTTACGAACGAGGAAAAGCCTCATTGCACGATTTCGATTTTCGTCTTGCAGGTTTCAGAAGGATTTTGAACTCAGCACGGCATGTTTTGGACAGTGTTAAGAAATTAAGCGCGCGCGGGAGAATGGATGGAAGACTAGTGGATAGAAATCTTGTTAGACAGACTTATGAAGGAGTTCCCCATGAAAACAGCTATCTTGATGTACCCCACATGTCCCTTGTAAACCCATGTAAGGAAGCGGTGTCCCGGAAGACTGAAGAATTTTTAAGTAGAGGGCCGAAGTTTTGTTTAAATGTAAAACCGTCGAGGTTGGACGTGTTCTCGTCGATACAGTCAGTCGCGAAAGTTGTCACTCAGGATGAGAAGGCAGCTTTCGTTGATCAAACAATTGGCCGGATGGAAAATGTCATGGGCAGGGATTACCCAACGGAAAAAAGGAACTTTCGGGAAGTAAAGGCGGTAAAAAACGAGTTGGAAAGTAAATCGCTAGAGGTGTTGCAGACAGACAAAACTGGGAAGTTTGCAATCTTACCCAAGTCGGTTTTCCGGAAGAAGGCAAAGGAGGCGTTGAATTCCCTGTTTGTGGAATGGACAGGGAATATTGGAAAGATGAGAAAAGAAATTTGTGGGGTTCTTAGGGAAGAGGAATTTGAAGGGACGGCAAAGAGGATAGTGAGCTCAAAACACTCAACATTGAGCCTGAAGTTTTTTCTAAAAGACCATAAACCTGAGCTTCCTTTCCGCACAGTGATAAATGAGAACGGGACTTGGCAGAAGGTGGTGTCTCAATTTCTGCAACAAGGGTTAGAGTATGTAAGGCTTGAAGATTCGCTCTCACTGAGAAACTCAAACGAATTAATTGACATCCTAGGGGTCCATCATGCATGATGGACCCCTAGGATGTGGGGTGTACACGGGTACTCCCCTTGTCCCATATGTAACTCCCCAAAACTACATTTCGTCGTTCTGTCCACTGACGTCAAGATGGCGATGCCAACTTTTACGAGTGGCTTAAGAGCTGTTGGATATAGCATACTAAATAGCTAATGTGCGTATCAAAGACTAAAAAAAAAAATTACTGAGGTTTTTCAGCCGGGCCGAAAAAGCCTTGATTATCTTAATGTATCCTTTAATGAGTACATTATATATTTTATTAAGTTGTATCACTCGACTATCAAGCCGCTCGTAAAAGTTGGTATTGCCAGCTCGACGTCAGTCGACAGAACAACGAAATGTAGTTTTGGGGAGTTACATATGGGACAAGGGGAGTACCCGTGTACACCCCCTTTTTCTTAGAGTGTGGCAGGAAGTGCTCGATATTTTCTATGGACATAAAAGACCTTTATTATTCGTTGGAGAAGAACAGACTGATGAAGCGAGTAAAAGAGGCCCTGGAGCGTAATCTCGTAAAATTTCAGTCAGGTTCGGGCATTTCAGTAGATTGTTTTTTGACAGTGTTGGATTTGTATCTTCGTTCAACGGTGGTTGAATACGATGGGCAAAAATTTGTGCAGAAAGATGGAGTATGCATAGGTTCATCGGTGGCACCAGCTTTAGCGGAAATATACCTGAACTCTCTTGATTCTGCCGTGGTAGAAGGACTAGGAAAAATGCCGTCGGGCAGCTGTAAGGTCAGGAGATATGTCGACGACATTGTGGTATGCACCTTTCAGAGTGGAATTGCGGAGAAGCTAGATTCATTAATAGTGTCAGCAGCTCCTGAACTGAACTTCACAGTGGAAAAACCAACGAATGATGTGTTACAGTTTTTAGACCTAAAACTTCATGTGGGTCAAGCCCTATGCTGGGAGTATGGAAAGGATGCCCCGAAACCAGTACTCCCCAAGAAGAGCTGCCACTCTAAGACGGTAAAGGCGAGTGTCGTTAGATCGCTGTTCACCAATGCTCTGAACAGGTCTTGTGTTCATTTCATGGCTAAGGCAGTCAGGGGGCAGTGGCAACGGTTGATTAACGCAGGCTACGAGGAAGAGTTCATCGGGAGGCAAGTGACCTTATTGAACCGGGAAAAGGAAAAGGCAGAGGACAAACCGAGGAACAGGATCGCAGTGATGCCGTATTTTCACACCGTGTCACACAATGTAAAATCGTGTGCAAAAAACTTTGGCGTTAATGTGGTTTTCAGCTCGGACTTTAAGTTGGGCAACCTCACCCCGTTCCAAAGAGAGAAAAAAGAGTGCCAAAAGGGTCACAGGGAAAAATCTGTGCGTTGTGAAACTGGTGTCGTTTACGACATACCGATGACTTGCGGTTTTAGGTATATAGGGCAGACCTCAAGATGCTTGAACGATCGTCTAACTGAGCACAAAAGAAACGTAAAAATAAAAGCGACTAATTCCGAAATTGCGACACACGTACAGGAATGCAGGAACTGCTCAGCCGAGTGGTCCGATACAGTGGTAGTATGCAAAGAAATCAATGACGTCAAAAGGGTTGTAAAAGATACAGTAAAAATTAAGTCGATCGGCAATTACATTAGCCAGGCGTCTATGCTTCTTAGTGATAGGGCGAAAGCGTTTCTGCGAGTATGATTTGAACAGGTTTTGTGTTTTTCGCGAGAGGTACCCTCTTTGTCATGATCTTGTTTCGTTTGTATGCGTACATAAAAAGGAAAAAAAAAGGAAAGGGAAAAAGAAAGAAGAAAAGGTGGAACAGGTTGATGGGTTCGAACTGCAGTCGGTTCCGTGTTGATGGTTTGTTCGTTTCTTTGTAAAGAGTGGCTGCGATGTCAAAGAATGTTAACTTCGGCCGATGTTTTGTTCTGTGTGAAATTTTTGTTAGTCCAAAGTAATTCTGACGTGTTTTTTTTTTTTTAACAAGCGTGGCTGCAAAGTCAAGGCGTGTTGTCCCCTTGGTGCCATTGTTTGGAGCGTTTTTTATGATGACGATTTTGGGTTCAGGATGTATAAAAGGAGGGGGCACTGAATAAAGTGGTTAGCTGTGTTTGAGACGTCGTCGTGTTTCTTTCCACCCAGTCTCAGGTGGTCTAACAAAATGGAAAATGATAATAACCCAACGCCAGCGAGTTTGATGACGAGCTTCTCCAGGAATATCTTAATAAAATAGATATCGAGAGTCAGGGAAGAGCCGTTTGTACCACATAGTTCAACTCTTAACGCTGGCAAGCGTATACACCTCGCAAAAGTGTATTCATTGAAAACAAAATGTAAAAGAAAAACACAACTAAGAAGGTAAACCAAGAGCACAAATTCCGACCTCCTACCAACCAATTCTCCAATTCTGACTCTTCGACGACCGGCACCTAATAAATAGCCGGCAATTAATTGGCACCACAATTTCATTCAGAATTTCAGGAACAAAATTAAACGAGGTACAAAAGGCACGTATCCGCAAGAATAATTAGACGAGATTACCCTCGAGTTGCAGCACCTAAAAACACTCGCACGCACTCCGAATGCCAAAAGCTTCACCGAAAGATGTAGCGTGTGACATTAAGGATTGGACGCGGCAAGTGCTCCGGCGGCCACCACCAACACCGCCCAGAAGAGAAGGCCTGTCCCTTTCCCCCTCAGACGTCACCCTTAGTGTGCCCACGCAGCTCCGCCTACCTTGAGTCCTCGACGGCGCGCCTTGCAGCGTCTCAGAACGAGCGAGAGGTTAGCACGCAGCGACGCCAAGACGGCGTCGCCGCGTCAATTCGCCACTTTGGGTGGGTCGGGAATCCCCCACCGATGACGTCACGCGGAGGCCTTCAATCCTATAGGCGGTATTGGACAAACACGACAGCACAGGACGATTCTCATTCAATGACCGCAAATAAGCGATTGGAGCTCATAAATAACCCCCGGCATACGCCACCTTTTTCTACATTTTGCGCTGGCGCGCGCTCGGCTGTGACACTATAAACTCGGATTAAGCTGCCAGGCTGAAAGGATGGCTGCGCCCCCCCGGCGGCGAGTCCCGGCGCAAGATGAATGGACGCGCGTCGGGAACGGCCAGGTCTGCACGTTCAGTCGGTCCGCGCTCCTTTTGGCAATGTCGCGTGAAATCGGTTTTGGTCGCGCGTTTGGGGCCGCTTCCTTTCGAGGCTGTATACCAACCGACGTCGGAGTTTGGGTTTCTGTACGAGTATACTGTATATGGAAGCTGAGGGAGCGGAGAGGACGGCATAATTCGTAGTTAAAGCTAGATGCCTTTGTCTGTACTCACTGGTCAAACGCGTTCGAACGTCGAACGCCAGCGTCCGGCGTTCGTGTTTGCACGCGTTTGACCAGTGAGTAGAGACAACGGCATCTAGCTTTCTGTCTACCCACTAACCATTCAAACCAGAGCTCAATGTTCTGACATCTCCGCGCACTCTCGTCTCCTTCCCTCCCTCAGTTTCTACCAATATAACCCCGGGGTGGAGAATAGGTGGCGCTACATGGATGGATGGGTGCGTACGCAGGCTTCCTTTTAATAAGGCGGCGAGTGGCGGTACCTAGAGGGAGTATTTTTTAATATTAATAAATACCCATTATATATTACAGGGAATAAAAATGTTAACCAATTTTTTGTAGTACATAGAAAAATTGCGTTCATGTGGCGCCACCGCCACAGTCAGCTGCTGTTGTCACTGACAGCCCGAGAGACGACGTCATAGACGTAACATAAACTCCTGTGTTTATTTGTGTAGAAAATCGGCGATTGTTTTTAGGTGTTTATGTATTTCTTAAAATTCGGTGTCTTTCGGTTATTTGTTTCGGACGGACGCGAAAGCGATGAATATCTGTGAAAATATCTAATGAGAAACATGGTGTCGAAAGGAGCAATGCAACGTTTTTTGTACTTTGCGCAAATACCGCTTATAACGGACCCTTGGCGCTAATGACGTCTGAAACACCCGTTCCTTTTTCACCGCACGCAATTGAAGTCGCAGAAAAAATTGAAGAAAAACGAGCAGTATTAATCCCTTCAATATGCAGCTATATCAAACGGTTTGGTGATCTGGAGCCAATTATATGCCGCCAATGTTGATCATAGCCACGCGCTGGGGCAGCAGGCAAGGCGCAGGACACGCGCTGAGTTCCAGACATTGTTATGATTCGGCTTCTGTCGTCATTGCTGCGATTGGACACGGGCCACTACCCGAATGCTTCTCGGGCTATCGATCATCACGAGCCCAAATCGAGTGCCCACGCAATGCTCGGGTCCAACCTATGAGCAGCATTCAGATATCATCACTGGGCGGTACTGCGACCGCCCAGCTACGTCATCAAGTTTTGCGAAGGAGAGATTGAATGAAAACGTTCGCTTTTATCTTTGAAATCGCACCGCAACAAAGGAGTTTCTTGGCCAGTGGCTTTGCGTGCGAGTATCCTTGAGTACCACTATAGTGCCAGGAAGCTCGTGTAAAGAGAAAAGCATTCCAATTGACTCCGTAAGTGTGACGTCATGGGTCCACACAAACCGTTGCTAGGGTCGTTGTTATGGACGAATACATGTAGCTCGGTTTGGCTACGAAAACCCGACCGTTCAAAAATCAGGAGTAGGATTTAAACTTCTAAAAATCACAGATATAGAAAGCTTGAATGTCGTATACGTTTCGACAGAAGTGTGCCGGTAATCGCTCGTTTCTGAAATATTTACGACTGCAACTTCCGGTCCTCAAGATGCCTGCAGCAGACGACGAATGCAAGAAGTATGCCGTGTGCCGCACGCCGGCCGGCCAAGCCGGGGCTGTCGTTTGAATCGTGTGAATAAAGACGATATTCTGACATCACATTTGTTTGAAATATAATGAGTTTCAGACACTTTTAAGAATTCATAGTGGGGTGCGATGCAAAATATGGTTTATCGAAAGTCCGGGCGTCGATCGAGATGATCGTCTGCTAAAAGATCGCATTGCAGCCGTGAGAAAAACACTTCAGGCGAACGGTTGAGATTTCAAATTTTGTTTGCGGACTCGCGCTATCCGAGGGTGCTTCGTATACCTGGTTGTAACCATTGCGTGGAGAAAGATTATTAATGCAGTTTCTTCAGATTTCCGCAAGACCCCAAAGCGCGAAAGAACTGGATAAAAAACATAAGGTAAGTTTATTACAGATTGTACTCGCATCGTGGGTTCGATGAACATCTTCACCAAAAGAGCCCATCCACGGAATTTGATGTATACCAAGGGAAAAAAAAAGGCAAAATACTGCGAAATTGCGATAGACATGCAATTCTTTAATAACCTGACAACCACAATAATAATAATAACAAACGACTTACCTCGACGGCGTACGATTTGTTACTTATGCTGGCCTGCACTACGCCGGTAATGCACTTCAGGTCGTCGTTGTAACTGATCTGCATGACGTGGTTTGATTTTACTGCATTTTCACCCCTCGTAGCTAAGCTGGGTTGTTCACAGAAAAAAAAAAACGCACATTGCGGAGGCCTCTACGGCCATGGTGATGCACTTGTTTTTGTCGCTCGTTTACCGACGTAATTCAATGAAGACGCCCGCTGCAACAGAGGCCAGCAAATCTATCGTGTCGTCTGCTACCAAAGCAAAGCGGTGTGTACGACTTCAGAAATGACTTTCATCGTTGCGATACGACACTGAGACGACAAGAACATCTTCATAATTAGATATCAAGAAGTTGGGTTGCTTACAAAAAATTGTTTACTTACTTGTAAGCAAACATCTAGCCTCATGTGGAGTCTCCATGCATTAGTTCATAGCAACGTCCCTAGCAACGGTCTGTTTGGACCCAGACGCCATGTTGTGACGTCATCACTTACGGGGTCAATTGAATTTCGTTGCACCGCCCCTTAAAGTATGAAATGGAACGATTTCGACAAAAAACAGTCGTAGCTGAGGCAAACAATTTCAAATATTAATGTATTTTGTCTTTTAACTGATTTGTTTTTAACACTGACGGTTGTTTTTGCGTGTTTTTCGCTTGAAACGGATTTCATATTTTTGGCACCGACGATGTCTATGGGTGTTGTTCAGTTGAAACCGGAAAGTCTTCGGACCTATTATAAACATTCTTATTTCTTGGTGTTTAAATGTAAACATGTTTGCCGGAACTCGGTCTTGTTAGGTCAAAAATGATAAATACGGACCTTCACCAAGCAAGTCCTAAACAGTTAAGAGCCCGAAGTTTCAAAACCGATTGAGCTTTTTCCTTGGGGGCGACTATTTATTGCACGTGGAGAGCGGCAGCTTCTTTTCCATCTATAGGTGGTGTCGTTTGCTACACCCTCTTTCTTTTTTAAGTGCCCTAGCCGTCGATATACGCCGAGAGTAAAGTGCTTGTCGACCTATTGATATTCTCTGGTGTAGTTTGGATATGCCAACATTCTATAAGAAGTCTTTGGCGGATGTTGGTTTCAACGCTCAATATTCTGGTGTTGTCAAAATCGAGATGGTGGTGGTTGTCGTCACAGTCCTCTGCAACAGCACTCCGCTCCCGGTCATATTTTCGCACATTATTCTTGTGTTGCAGAATTCATTGATGGGGGTTCTTTGTCTCGCCAATGTAAGTGGCGGAGCATTTAGAACAGGGAATGTGGTATACAACCCCTTGTGTTTTTTCTTTAGGAGGGAGCTCTTTGGGTCGTGGTATCAGGCTCCCGAGCGTTTTTACCGCCTTGTGGGCCAACTGAATACCTTATTTTGTTAGCGTAAGCTCCAACGCTTCGCTGGTCCCCTTCATGTAAGGAACGCAGATGCGGGTACTCCGGCGGGTCTGCGTACTATCATGTTGAGGCTGCAGGTTCCGATGACCAAGATTATGACGGCGGGTCACACGACCGATGAAGCTACGTGTCTAGCCGTTCGTTTGTTAGGTCGGCGATGACTCTTTCCTTTTCGTTTTTTGTTTCTTTTTTTCTGTTCGTTTTTGAGGAGCAGATGTTCTTAGCTCTGGACAGGAGGATTTTAATCACCGAGGCTTTTTGACTCTAAGGTCACATCTCCTTGTCGCTTGACAAGCACATCCAGAAACGGCAAGCAGCGGTGTTTTTCGCGTTTTGCTGTGAACTGCATAGCCTGTTCGGCGGAGTTTTGATGTTCCAGAAAGTTTCTAACCTCTGACGCTTTGATGATACAGAAGCAATCATCCACGAAGAGCACGAACGCTTTGGGGCTTGCGGCAAATGACTGTGCCCTCAGATCAATGGCGTCCATCCTCAGATTATTTTTGAATGCTGAAGTAGGTGCTGCTGAGGCAAAACTCAAAGAGGCGACACAGTCCATCCACGCTAAGGCACGTGCTTTCTTGAAGATCTCACTCCTTCTCAAGGGCGTTTAAAGGGCGTTTCGGGCTGTGATGACGGCCAATGGGACCGGAACGCTTGTGAAGAGCTAGATGAAGTCGAAGGACACCAGGTTTTTTTTTTGTGTTTTTTTTTGTTCCCGGTGGTTGGTTCTTTGGCGCTCTTATCGGATAAGGCCGCAATCGCATTAGCTGCGCGGCGAGAATAAGATGGACGCGCCTCTCCCTGTATAGACGCTTTTTTTTAAAGCGTCGGAAGGAGGCGATGTTGGAAGTTTACGTGAACGTCAAACGATATTACAAGCAATCCCTTCCATAGCACTGCTTCTTGTAACGATCGTGAAATGACTGGTTGGCGGCTGATTTGTTGGAAAGTTTTTATTATTCCTCTAGGACGACCAATCCCTTCTTATTTGTTTAAAGGGACACTGACAACCCCCCCCCCCCTTTCCCCCTTACAATTTTTTAATTTTGTTTTTACCTGGCGATTTATTATGGTTTTAGAGGACTACCCAAAACATAGTTTGCTACAGGGTCATGTTTATTAATGCGAAAACATTAACTGTCTCATGGAGCGAGCTGACGTTATCAGTTTGAAGCGCGAAAACGGCTCCTAGTTTCCGCGATCGCCCTCGGTTCCATTGGCTGGCGCGCGTCGACGGGGCTCCCATTCGCCGCTGCGCCATTGCCTCCGAGATCCCGAAGCGCGCGCGCGCTAGTACGCAGCAGACGACAAAGGGAGCGGACGAGCAGACGACAAAGGGAGCGGACGAGCGGCTTGCATGCTTTCCCATTCACAACTCATAAGAAGTGCTTAGGTGTACCTCGAGCTTTTTTTTGTTTTTCATAAAGTAAAAAAAATAAAATATATAAAAAATAAAAGCAGTGCTTGAAACCGAAACCGAAACTGGACTGGGCAGGAAGAACAAATGCAGAACAGGAGAGATTTGCCAGAAGTCAGTAGCTACACTCGACCGCGTTTTCTGTTCATTTTTCTCCCGTTTTTTCCGGTCGTGGGATGCAGACGAAAAATGCGCACGAACAACGCAAAAGTCAAGCGCTTCGTGCTTGAAGTTTGCGCGTTTTTCAAGCTCTTAAGAGTTCGTGTTCATAAGGCGAGCGACGTCTTCAGCCAGAAGACCGGGTGACGACTCGTCAACGTCTTCGTGCGATTCATCTTGGTGGTCGGGCGTGTCGTACAGAATAAATCCTCATTGGCTTGATTGGTAAACGATTTCTCCATAGAAGCTAGGCAGATTCGCCAGCACCGCGAACAGACGTTCTGAGTAGAGGTATAGTAGTGGTCCCACGCCCGTCGTATGCCGCCATCGGCCGTCCATCCCGCGACTCCCGCGATACGACGCAATGTTGTGAATCGCTCAAAAAATGCATTATGCACAGCGTGCTTCCGGATATCTGTGCAACTTTTGTTTCTTCGATCCACGTAATTGCAGCTTTTTAGAAGCCACAAAAAATGGGTATCATACCTTTTCTTCTATTTATAATATTGAATGTGTGCCTTCGATGACCCACGACTTTGATTATCTTTGGTGGTTGTTTCTAAACCATGGCAAACGGCACGTGACCACGGAGAAGAGAGTAAGCTCGACTCAAACCGGCCAGTTCTCGATCGAGGGTTTTCAGACGGAAAGAAAACGAATTTCGAGCCGCAAATTGTGTTCTGGGTAGTTGGGCTCTCATATCTCAGGTACAAATAAAACAAATTGGTGAGCATAAATGCCCTGTCATTGTCTCTTTAATAGAAAAAAAAAAACATAAGGACTTTGCCGAATACCAAACTTCTTGATTTCCGTAGAACCTTATCGTCCCCGGAATGTTGACATCATGAGGCTCGGAAAGCCTGGTGAAACGGAGCGACCGGAAATAATTTGGGACCCAAGAGACGACGGCTTGTATTCGTAAATAGTAAAAGGGTCTTTGATAAGCGAGCCCAAGGATCAAAAAGTCTTTGTACAGTACTTGCACCGGAGCGATGGGACACGAGCGCAGTGTTACTGTTCAGCGGCCGCGTTTACTTCGAGGCTCGTGCTCTAGCTTTCATTCAATGATTGCAACAACTTCTAGGTGCGAGTTAGCCATCCTAAAGCATCACATCGATAGATTAAACGCCCTTCCGATGACGTCATTCGGCAGAGTAAGTCAACAAGTGCCTTCGGCAGCTGGGGAAGGGCTGATGTTGCCTAATGCTATAGGTCCAGTGGAACCAGACTGCCGAAGTTACAGATGACGACCTTCGGCAGGTCACTGAGCAGTTGGCAAGGGTTTCGGGACCACTTTTCGGCGAAAGTATACGTACTAATACAAGGCTCACTAATATCGAGAGATTTCACTCTCTTCGGTAATTGCTGACAGGATTGGTGGCATCTGCACTAGCGGGACTTATTGGCGACTCCAGCGAAATCGACGCCATGTAGCGGCAACGCCGAGAAGCTCAGGAGAGGAGGTTTTTTCGACTCCTTCGTCTGCTATCCCGGCTTGCTTCTTCTCGTGGGCAGCATAGGAACGAACATCGTTTCCTGTAATATTTTTTATGCTTCTGCCGTGTCATTCCTACGCGCTGACTAAAAGAAGGTTTCTACCGTCGAAAAATCGGTTTGCTTTAATATGTAACACCGAGTTTACGCTGCAGTGCAAGAAATTTATGGTGGTTCGCGTGCTGAACCACGAAAACGACCTCCTTTCGTCCGCCATTTTGCCTGACCAGCGCGCCCCCAGTAGTTCGCTGGAGTCGCGAATAGCCACCGGAAACTGTTACCAAGAGGCGATAGATATTATGAAGCGTCGATTTGGCGACCCGTATGGCATAGAACTAGAGCAAATAATCAAAGTGCGGACTGTGGAGAAAGTCATTACATCAGAAGGTGTAAAAGGACTCCACAGGGGTCACGATCATGTGAAGACACACATACGAAGATTAGAAAACCTAGACGTCAGCCACAGGGTCACAGGCTTCAATGATGTGCGAAATATTGATCAAAACGGTGCCGCAATATATAGCTTATCTCGGAATACCATTGAAGAAGACATTTCGCTGATATTGAAGTTGAATGTCGCAAAACAATCGGCTGACTACCAATACATCGACCGGCAAAAATCGTTCGACGAGAAACTTTTAACAAGATAATGCACCATCTGACTCGGCACTACAAAATGACGTTGCAGATCCTGAGCGCTTCTGTAACTCTAGAAAACCATATAGAAGAATGCCAAACAGGTATCGAATTGGCGCAAGAAACAACAACAAAAGGAATGAATAGCCACTAAACAGCGATGTTTTTAATGCACAATGAAAGGTTACCGTGCAAGAGACTGTAGACGAAGAGTGTTTTCTGCCTCCTGTAATAGTAGACATGCTATTGTAATGTGCTTCTAAAAGAAACATCGAAGGAGCGACGGAGGCACCAGCCTGAGGAGAAAGCTTTGCATGCAGGATCAAGAAACGTACCCAAAGTCCAGAAACCACAGGTCTGACTACAAACCTTCAGGTCTTTGATTGCAGGACAAGAGACACTATTTTACATACGAGGCGTTATGAACTCCGACAGCCAACGTTCCTTTGTCACAGATGTGTCTAGACGTTGTAAACGGAAAGTATTGGGGCTCATTGACATCAACATTAACACTTTGTGATTGTGAAGTCAAGCAAACAAAGAGGGGTCGTTGAGTTGAAGGTTAGAAGCCAGTTTTATCAAGGGGAATATAACTTTGAAGCGGTTGAAGTGCCTCGCATCTGCAACGGCATGGCAGAAATTCCCTGTACACATGTCTCCGTAAGCAACCCTTCAAGAAGCGGAAACAACTTGCAGACTTTTGTTTGTTTGCTGACGAGAATGAAACTTTGGGCATCAGCTTAGTACTTGGAGCTGATCAACTGTAAAGAGTAATCAAGACCGAAGTCGTCCTAGGTCATACTCAACCATTGCTTGCCATCAACACTCGTCTGGAATGGAAATTCCAAGGACCGACTGAAGCATTTTCTTCCTTGATAAAAAAAAAAAAGAAAAAAGTCAAACGCCATGATTTTTACCCTGCGTAGCGACGTGAGCGCAGATGTGAATCAAATTCAGGCTTTTTGGGATTTCGACCATATTGGAATTCCCCACGAAGAGAATGAAGATATCAACATTCGTATGTTGGACGAGTTTCAAGTAGCCGTGAGAATACACGGCGGAAGGTATGAAGTGGGCCTTAACCTTTTTGCAGATTCCACGTCTCTTGTGGATCGTGCAACCCAGCGGGCACGGAGTGAGTAACTAAATATCAGTGCGTCATATTTTAACCGGACGACGCGGAAACCTCCTCCTCCTACGGGGGCGCCCCGTGGTGTCGAACGCGGGCGGCACGTGACGAAATCGTGACGTTGTTGGTCTTGGTTAGCCGAGGAGAGAGAGCTGCCCCGTTCCCGGGCAGCTCTCTCTCCTCGGCCTCACCTCCTTTCCCCGTCTTCCCCTCCTTCCCCTCATTCCTCAGTCACAGCGGTCCGCGGACGCGGGAAAAGGGGGGACAGAGGACCAAGGACATCATGAAGAAGGTTATTTTTTGCTTGTTTTGTAATTTTAATATGCCTATAACTTTAAAAATAAAGCGAATTTCAAGAAAAGAAAAAGTTCACTAAGTTACTACGTTGAGTGCGCTCAGGTTCGGTGCGAATTAAAAAAAAAACAAGAAAACAAAACAAAACAGCAAAACGTAGTTACAGGGCCCCTTTAAGCACAAGGGACACCTTTACAGTAATCAAGACTTAGTGAACGTGAGATTTCATGAACTGTTAAGAAAAAACTGGATAAAGATCCGGATTTAGCGGCAGCGAACTGTCGACACGTCTGCTGAATCTCTGCTTCTGTACTTTGCAGCTGCCAAAGCCTGGTGGCCCACGAGTTATAAATCCTCCAGGGCATGGTTACCAGTGTGACATATCTTCAAGTTGTCAACTCAAACCGAAGATTTTCAATTTTCATCGTGGGAGCCAAGTGGACAGTCTCTTCTGTGCAGCCAAATCGCCCACGACATCAGCGACACCAGTGACATCACTCATCGCCAAATTTTTTTTTGCGGAGTGTTTCTTCACATTTGGCGGCAGTGGCAGCGAACTGTCGATACGTCTGCTTCATTTCTGCTTCTGTATTTTGCAGGTTGGTTGAAATCTTTTTTATAATTTTCTGTTAGTGTTACTCTCTCTGCCGCTGCTGCCAAAGTGCGGTGTCTGATAGTGTACCCTCGGTTTGTGCATTTGTCATGTCACGGTGCTGCGTATGCCGGTTATCTGTTCCCAATAATGGCCCATCGATCAGCTACTCTGAATGTAAATTTACGTTTCATTTCGGCAATTGTACTGGCGAAACCGAAGAAACGCTGAATGTAAAACCTGAGGATTTTGGGAAAACGTAGAAATGTAAATTGTGTAGGGGGGGTCAAAGGAAGGTACAATGAAACAAAAGCGCAGAAATCGGAGGTAGACTTCTCATTACTGCTGCTGGGAATAAGTAACAAGCTTGACTCGCTCATGACCTTGCCCAGTGTGATCGGAGCGATTGAGACGTTTGTACAGGTACTCTCTCGGATACGTTTGACGACTTCCAACGGCGGTTACTTGAACAGGAAAAATCCACTAAGGAGCTGACGAAACGGGTAAATCTGCTGGAGAACGTTGGCTCGCCTAATGAACTTGGTCAAATTAGGCAAGATTTGGATAATCTTGAGTGGCATAGTCGTCGCTTGAACGTCGAAATTTATGGCATCCCAGAAACACAAAATGAGGACTTAATGAACAAAATAAATTAACTGGCGAAAAAGGATGTGCCGCCTGTGGACCAGAGTGACATTTCAGCTTTGCATAGACTTCCAGCAAAACCGGGCGAAAATCGATGAGTTATTGTTCGTTTCAAAAGTCAGGAGCTTCGCGATTCTTGGCTCCTAAAGAGGCAGGCACTCCAGAAAGGAAAAGACAACATATACATTTGTGAAAATATGACACGGCTCTCCCGCACTCTTCTGTCAGCAACAAAGGAATGGGCGCAGAATTCAGGCTACGCCTTTGTTTGGCACGCGAATGGAAAAGTGTTAGTTCGAAAACAGAACGGTGACCGAGCAGTTGTCGTTCGCGGTGAGGAGGATCTTGCCAGGCTAAAGTAAATCACACGACGTATCTGAACACTGTTATCTTCTTTGCCAAACTTTTCTTGTTACACTGCATCTTTGAAAAAGCCATATCTTTCACTTTTTCACTTAAACGCCAGAAGCTTACGAAATAAAATCGATGAGGTGAACTTGTTCTTATCCGAACTCAACCATCGTTTTTACATTATCTGTTTTAGTGAGACGTGGTTCTTATCTGAAGATTGTGTTCCGCTAGATGGCTACGATTGTGTGTCTGCCTACCGCTCAAAAAAGAGTGGTGGTGGGGTTGCCATTTTTATTCGTTCAGAGCTCTTATATAACGTACTTTCCGAGCACAAAATTGTAGATGACAACTTTGAGTGTGTTGCAGTACAGTGCTGCGATATCTTATTTGCTCTTTTGTACCGCCCTCCATCAGTATCCGTGAGTGATTTCCTACATTTCTCAGAAATGTTACTTGATCTAAGCATATAGCTGAAGTTACAAGCTGTCTTGGTTGGAGATCTCAACATTAATGCTTGCACGGACAATGAATCTTACACCCGTTTGCAAGAAATATTTGAATCGCATGGCTCCACAAACACAATAAATGTACCGACTAGAATTACTTCGACAACAGGAACCACTCTTGACCTTTGTATCACAAATCTTCCTTCTGGTGATTTGAGATGAGGCACATTTATGTGCGATCTAAGTGACCACTTACCAATATACTGTGTTCTGCCTTGTAAGCAGCCACGCGGCTATAAACAAAAAGCGTTAGTTAGAGATTGTTCTAAATGAAATATTCAGCGGTTTAAGGATTTTATCTCGTATCAAGATTGGAGCATTGTTTTGGGAGAAAATGATGCAGACAGGGCATATGACGTTTTTCTGTCCCGTTTTTGTTCCGTGTATAACACATGTTTTCCCTTAAAGGTGCGAAAAAAAACATGAGAAAACTTGAAAACCATAAATATCTAACGAATTATACCAAAGGATTAAAAACCATAACAAGCTTTATCAGATAGTTTTAAAAACAAGGAGTGAAAATGACCTTTGCATATTTCAAAAAGTACGAAATAAACTAAACACTGATATCAAAAAAGCAAAATGTGAATACTACATGCAAAAGTTTTCGGAAGTTATGGGGAATCCCCGCTTGTTGTGACAAACAGTAAATGAGTTAACTTCTAAAAATGTCTCGTTAAAAAAATGTGCCATTTTACGATGAGGCGCTATCGGAAGAGCAGATAGCAAACCGGTTTAACGCCCCTTTGTTACTGCTGGTGCTCGCTTAAATGACTGCGTAGATATACTATGTGAACAGTTCATAAGGACAAATTGCCTACATTCTCTCTTCTTATATCCGACTGATCAGTGTGAAATTATAGACTTAATTAGGGAACTAAAAGATGACTGCACTTCCGGTACTGGTAATATCAAGCCTACTTTTAAAGGCCGTTTGTGAAGAAATCAGCTTTCCACTGGCTCACGTTTGTAACCTCATTCTATCTACAGGCGTCTTCCCGGACAAAATGAAACATGCATGTGCAGCTGTTACACACAAAGGTGGACCAGTTAATGATCTAAACAACTATATACCTATTTTTGTACTTTCAGTTTTTACGAAGGTAGCTGAAAATATAAGAAATAAATGACTTGTTCGATTTTTTACTTCAAATAAAATTCTAGTAAAGGAGCAATCTGGTTTTCAGAAAAATAAGTCACCAGAGGTTGCAGTACTGCTTGGAATAAAAGAACAAATCCTTGAGAATATAGAACAAAAAGTATACATACGCTAGGCATATTCCTTGACCTGAAAAAGGCATTCAATTGCGTTCAACATGACATACCCTGAAAGAAACTTCAGTTCTGCGGAGTCCGCGGTGTTGCGTTATTATTATTTGAAAACTATCTCTCTTCCAGAACACAGTATAACCATAAACGGAGTTAAGTCAGGACTTCAACACATCAGATATGGAGTCCCCCAGGGATATATTCTTGGACCTATACTATTTTTTTTTATATTTCAACGACATTGTAAACATAAACGGTAGTTCAAATATAGTATTATATGCAGATGATACACATATTTCCTTCTCCGGTGTGAACATACACGATCTCTTTGGAAGGGCAAAAAAATGGTTGATGGGGTTAGACATGTGGCTTAAATCAAACTTTGTTTAAACGTAGACAAAACTAAGTACTTACTATTTAAACCGAAAGGAAGGACACCACCGTCAAATTTTAAATTAGAATTCCAGGACTCTTTCATTCAACAGTCTTCAACAATTCGATTCTCGGGAGTTCTATTCCACGGAAACTTATCATGGATACTGCATATTGATTCGCTCACAGGAAATCTTTGTCGAGCTATTGGTATTTTGAATAGGTTAAGATATTATCTCCCCCAAAAAGCTAAACGTCAAATTTATTTCGCCGTCATACACTCCCGTATAAGTTATTGTCTATTTGTGTGGTCAAGTACGTTCGAAACAAATTTATATCGTCTCTTATCTACACAAAAGCGAGCATTACGAGCAATTGGAAACATAGAATTGTTTAGGAATGCCACACCATACTTTAGAGTATACCAAACAATAAGCTTATGAGATCTACACAAATATAAACTGTCCCTCGAGATTTGGCGGCGATTTCATACTGACAAATTGCTGTTGCATGCAAAGTACCCCGTGAAAATTGGGCAGTACAACTGAAGACAAAATGTAATAATGAAATCTCGTTCACGGACAAATTATGGAGATCAGAAGCTAGGTTTTCAGATATCAGATATTTTGAACCAACATCAGTCTATTTTAGATTTTCTAAATAGTGCCAGGTCACCACTTAATTATAAGAAAAGTGTGAAAGAAATTTTATTTACGGATGAATAAAACAACGAAAAATATGTCATAAACTTCTTGATGATAAATGCATGTGATAGCACAAAAATGTAATTTTTTAAAGATCTGTTGAAGCAAAATGTAATATTACAAATAACTGGACTACCTTTGTTCGCGCACCGCTGGTTGTTTCTTATTTGTCTTCTTTTATGTTTGTTTTGTATTGTATAGCAGTGAAAGCATGTCACTCTTGTTGTCTCGTTTTGCCACCGCTGCTGCCAAAAAGGGCGGCCTGGCCTCTTCAGGCACTTCAAAGTGCCTTTAGCCATGTCCCCCGAGACATTCTGTAATTTTTGTCTCAAATGAATTCATAGAAACAAACAAACAAACAAACAAACATGACAACGACATCCGTCAGTGCCTAAGACCCTAGTAAAATATTTTATATATAAAACATTTCTATGTCCAATAAACGCATATGATCAAATAAGATTACATAAGAACATACAAGAACCTTATAAGAACATATAAAAACAATATACGACCTTATAAAAAGTTATAAGAATCCTCATATGGGTTTCTTATAACTCAATATATAATCTTGCATTGCTCTTATATGTTCTTATAAGGTTCTTGTATGTTCGTATATAATCGTATTTGATCATATGCGTTTATTGGACATAGAAATGTCTTATATATAAAAAACTTTTTATTAGAGAAGATCAACACGCATATTTGTGCTGGAAACAGTACAGAGTTTTTATTACCTGCCACATCACGAAGTAGTGCCAGAGCACTCTTTCAAAACTAAAGGACGCATTGATTTCGACGTTTCCTCACATCGAAAAGATCAAGACGACCTCAAGGCGCGCCTGGTGACGGGTCCAAACCTGGCAGATAAGATGCTGCAAGTCTTGCTACGATTCAGAGTGAACGAAGTTGCAATAAGAGGCTGACAAGAAAAGGTCTTCATGCATATATCGGTGAGACAGCAAAACCGCGATGTCCTACAATTTTTGTTTTGTTGGTTTTATGAAACTCCACATACAACCGGTCCACTGCCACCGATCGAGGTATGGGAAATGACGATGGTCCCATTGGAGTCACTTCGAGGCCTTTCTTACTCAGAGCAACTCTATACAGCGTAAGATCAAAGGTTCCAGAGAGGAGTAAGATACAGCGGCTATCCTGGGGAAGCCATTTTACGTTTACGGCCTGCTTACGGGAGCGTCAAATATCCAAGAGGCAACACAGTTATATATCGAAATATGTTCCAATATGCAGATAGCGTGTATGAAACTGAACAAATGGACATCTAAATGCAAGACATTATAAAACTTTTTCCATCAAGATGGCGAAGAGAAGGACAAAAAGTTGTATTTTTCGCCAACAATGTGTGAAGAAACGAAAGCGATAGCTGTAGCAAGGTCGCGCAATGCGCGTAGAATGGTGCCGTCAGGTGCCTGAGGACGGAGGTGCGACGTGATTAATTCTTATAGCCGTCGTGGTTGGTGTCGTGGATGCCACTGACGACCGCCACCAGTGATCCGTGAAGTAAGTGGTTAAGCGCGGTGGAGGTTTAAAAAAAAACATCCAACATTACGCATAGCAGCTTGGTGCTGCCAAAGTGGGATTTCGCCTAACGCGAGGAATGTTTGGAAACAATTGTTTCAAGCAGACGACACGGAAGATTCTCCCTTCGTGGCGCCATTGTTGGCGGGACCGTTAGGGCTGCCATCTTCGCTCTCTTCGTGCGGCACGGCCGACGGGAAGTTCTGACGTCCTTCTCCTCGCTCCAAGAGGGGAGAGAAGAAGGGTTTTTTTATGGCCTCGATGTGGCGACAACAGAATATTAACTCAAAAATTCTGCAAAATGTCGCCCGTAAAACAATCGCTTAAAAATAAAGCGCGATGCAAGGAGGTTTTCGAAATATTCTGGTTTTATAAAACTCTGCCGCATACTACCGGTCACTGCCTCCCATCGCGGTGTAGGAAATGACATGGGTCCCATTTTTTTAATTTTTGCTGGACTCGATTCTCAACTTTATTAAATTCAAAGTTAACGCCCGGCGCAATCTTCCGAAGGCATCAACCCGAACATTTGATTCCTTCTCGCTGCGTTTATGATCCTAGTCAAGATAAACGTTCCGTGCATTATCTGTATTAAAACAAAGACTGGGACGAGACACTACTCACGAAGGTTTAGAGGCGAATGGGACATCTGGTGCAATGAAGTGTGAAAAATAGGCACGATATGACTGTGCTACGCTTCTCGATCAACTCGGTCAACGACATGAGCTCCAACAACCAGATTTATGTGTTTACTGGTCCAAGTCCACATGCTTATTGTACAGTCATATATCTGCGCACGTCGGTTGCTGACGACAGAGTAGAGACGCAGCTTCTGCTAGTAAAAGCCCGGATAGGGCCAATAAAACGATTAACTCGCTCTCGCTTAGAGTTATTGGGAGCTCTTGTCGACAGCCGACTAATCCAGTATGTCATTCAAACTTTCGAAACAAGGAGTGTACCTTATATTTGAGGACATATTCTACTTTTGCATGTACATTAGATTCAATGAATTGTCAGAAGATGGAACGTGTTTGTTGCCAATAGAGTCGTATGGATTCAAAAGAATGCTGACGAGTCACGGTGGAACTTCTTTCATAAGAACAGAAAATCCAGCCGATCTCTATGCCAGAGGCATTTCAGGTGCACAGCTTTGAAGAATTTATGTCCGGTAGGAAGTTCCTGACTGACTCTAAGAACACCCTTTAAAATGGTCACATCAAAAACCGGAACTTGATGCTAACGGAAGTGCTGCACCTGAACCAAATGTTAGTGCACTTATGATACCAACAATGACACCAATAAAGGAACCTATTATGGACTTGACATGCTAGAGTAATCTCTGGACAAACTTACGAGTTACAGAATGGATCTTCATTTTGGTGAATAACTGCAAACGAGACCACCGCGGATGATCCAACATTTCGCTATCGGCCGAAGAAAGTCTTCAAGCAGAACTTCATTGGATGAAAATCGTACAAGACAGGTTTTATCCTGGAGTGAAATCCAAGCTATACAGGAAAATCATGCAGTCAACAAGGAATCCAAGATCACCGATCTGAGACCGTTCCTGGACAAAAAGCAGGAATTTTGCGACTAGGACGTCGTGTGCGAGAACTCATTTCAACCGAGGACATTATATGTATCCAAATATTTTGCCCAACGACCACATATTTACGAAGTTAGTTGTGCTGACTGATTATCAACGATTACTTCACGCTCGAATCGCCGACACGTTGACGCAGCTGAAAGAACGATTCTGGATCACACGAAGTCGACGACTGGAAAAAAAGTGTTGCATAGCTGCGCAACATACAAAAGGTTTAGATTGAAAACGGCTTCCGCACCCTCAGCTCCTTTGCCTAAGAATCGTATCGAACAAGCCAGTCCCTTCAAGATAACAGGGATCGATTTTGCAGGGCCATTGTACACGAAAGGCGAGAAGACGGGAAAAGTTTGCATAACACTGGTTACCTGTGCCTCAACTCAAGCCATTTACTTGGAGTTGGCGTCAAGCATGTCTGCTCAAGAATTCATCATGTAATTTCGACGTTTTGTTTCCCGCCGAGACAGGCAAGAGTCGTTTATTCGGCCCATGTCCTAACATTCAAGGCAGTATAAAAAAAAACATCGAGAGATTGGGGCAGTGCCTAATAAACACCAAGACGTATTGAATTACGCTGCACATAGCCACATATTGTGGAAATTCAACGCGGAGTATGCTGCGTGGTGAGGGGTGGGTGAGGGGGCAGTTTTGGAGGGGATCGTCAGAGGTGTGAAATCCCATCTCAGATTTTGGGGCGAAGCACGCCCGGGTTTACAAAACTCTCGTTTGTGCTTCACGAAATTGACGCGGTTATCGACTCATGCCCACTGACATCTTATACTCAGCGGAAGAACCGAAACTTCTGTCGCCAGCTCATATTTTGATCGGAAATCAATTGCGATTTACTATCATCGTTAGAAATAGACACCCCCAACCAAGCGTCAAAAGATCTTCAGAAAGGATGGAAGCATCACCAACGGCTAGTAATTCATTTTTTGACCAGGTAGAAGAAAGAGTATTTGCTAAAGCTGCATTCAGTACACCACGAATCACGATGCATCCTGACTGAACATGGACAAGCATGAAGATCAGAGATGTCATCCTTCTACATAACTTCCATCTTCCAAGTAAATAGTGGAAAGTACGAAAGATGGTCAGAATTTACTAGGGCCGCAACAAGCACATCAGGTCTTGTGAAGTTCGTCTTTCAAAAGGATAGAGCGATACAAGCACTTTACCCACAGGAGGTTTCATCGTCAGCCCCGGGACTGAATCGTGTTGAATGATCAACAGAAAGACTTTTCTCATACAAGTTTATTTCGATGTTTCAAATAAACTTTTATCAGACATATTATGTCATCTGTGCATTTTATAGGCATCTGGATGCTCCTATTTCAGTTTTAGAAGCAGTTCATAACTCTCTTACTGACAACATTAAACTAGGAACGCCACTTATTATTGCCGGTGATTTTAATCTACCTGGAATACAATTAAATGAGTTTGACGCGGGAAACGTAAATATAAATCATTACGAAGTTCTACTCGATATCGCATTTGGCAATAGTTTGACGCAGGTTGTCACGGGTAGCACACGTGAAGTTGGAAACAACAGTTCACTGTTAGATTTATTATTTCTAAGCTGAAATATATCCGAGTACGAAGTGTCTCTTCACGATGGCATTTACGATCATAAGTTGGTATTTTTATGTTTCAAAACTACTAAAAGTCGCAAGGAGCAAGACGGCTCCATTCACGTGCCTGATTTTTCTAAAGCGAATGACGCCAGTGTGCTAGACAACCTTGAGCTAGCATGTGATCAGTTTTCAGCTTCCGATGGTGCATGTGATGTGTACTCTTTATAGGATGAATTTAAACGAATTTTTGCCTATTGCTTAGAATATTGTTTACCCCAAAAATTAAACGAACACATTATCTTATAATACGTTGGTTACCCGAGAGATTATCCAACTGAAGCGCCAACATCAAGCGGAAGCGACGCAGAAGAAGAGAAAACGAGCAGTATTTTTCAAAACGTTTATGCTTTCTAAAAGAAAAAATATTTACAGCTAAGAATCACTATTTTAGGGAAACTGATAAATTTTACGAAATCGGCACCAGAAAACTTTTGGCGTCACTTAGCACCCCTGAAAGGGCGATTTGAATACCTCCTTCAGAATGATAAGGTGATTGCAGATGCAAATGAGATATATAATAAATTTAATGAATATTTTCGTTGTGCGTATGTTAAAAGTGATGGTGCCTCCATAGAGGGTTTGTTGTTTAATACCGGACGTAGTATTATGAAAGATCTATTTATCAACGTGGAGGGAATATATTCGCTCCTACCAAATATTGATGGAAAGAAGTCCATAGGACCAGACAAAGTACAGAATGAGTTCTTAAGTAGATATGCAAAATGGATGTCAAAATATCTTACTATTATTTTTCAAGCATCGTTACAACATTATGTACACCCCGACTTGCGAAGTGCGAAGGTCGTACCAATTTTTTTTGTTTTTTAAACGGCAGTAAGCACAACATTGAATATATGGATTCAAATCTTTAACGTGCGCTGTGTGAAAATTATTTGAGCATATTGAGTCTATAGCATTATAAGCGATTTTTAATTGTCTAGCATCTTTAATCCTAATCAATATGGGTTTCGCCAGCACCTATCGACAGTCACACAACTCATGGAAACATTTTACAAGTTTGCGGCTTCTTCAAACCAGCAAGGTCAGACTGATGCTATCTGCTTTGAGCTATCTAAAGCAGTGGTCTCAAACTCATTTGTGTGTGGGGGCCAGATAGCCCACACCAGAAAGGTCGGGGGCCACCGTAAGACTAGGGGCGGGGGGGGGGGGGGGGGAGGTCAAAAGATTTCAGAGAGACATCGTGCTTTATGATTTTCGTAAACTCACAGGTTTTTGCAGTGAAACCATTAGATTTGATTTGTTTATATGACTACTTTGGGCCCTGACCTGATGTGATGACAATAATTAGATGACACCGTGCCGCCAACGTGCAGGCGTTTTTAATAGAACAAGCAAGCAAGTACACTCTCGTTTGCGTTGCTCAATTCACTCAGGGATTAACCAAGCTCAACGTGTCTCTAAAAAAAAACAATCATTTAATTTGACAGTTATTGCTTTCCTGGTGATTTTTATTACAGCCCTCTGAACAAATACTTGTCCTTTAATGGCTATATTTTTTTTAAGACGAGAATCCAGAGCTCGTAGCTTTATCTTTGGCAGTTGCTCCTGCTGATCGATATTTCGCGCAGCCGAGATGCATCCTTCAACGAAGAGCGCGAGCGGAATTGGTGTACATTGCAAAAAACTGGGAAGCAAAAAAGCGAAACAAAGGGAAAATGAACGCAGATGTGAATTCGTTAAAAAAAAAAGGAAAAAAAAAATTTGAGCGAAATTGAATTGGCGAGATGAGATCACTACGGTGCATGCCTTTTTAAGCTCTCGAGACTTGGGGACCGGAACTCGTAGCCGGTGGTTGCCTGCGGGTGTGGACCGCGTCCCAACGAGTCGCGGGCCGCGTGTTTGAGACCCCTGATCTAAAGCATTCAATCGATTCCCTCATTGTAAACTACTTCGTAAACTTCTTTTGTATGGGTTGAATTACAGCGTGATACAGTGGATCGGGGAATATTTATCTAACCGAGTGCAGTCAACACCACCTAGAATAATGAAAACCTCCACATGGACCCCTCTCCCTCTATGAATTGTCATCACAGTCGGGTCGCGCTAACTCGGCTATTGGGCCCGAGTCAGACCTTCGACACGCTGATTGGACACGAGCCCCGGCCGAACACTGACACAGCACTCGTGACCAATCTCACGCCTAGATCGATCTGGCTGGGATGACGGTGCGGGGGCCTTCTGTCTAGGTGGTGTTGGTGTATTACGTAGAAATCGACACCTTTCGTAAGGTGTCGATTTCACGTAATGACTTTGTTGACTTGCACGTTCAACAACTGACATTGTTGAACGTGCAAGTCATTCCATAAGATGGCGAACGTCGGAGAGCGGCCAACACTACGGCCCGACGAGCCAATCAAAGAGCTTCGAAAGCGCAATGTCACTGCGCTCATCACATTTTTCAGTGGGTGTGTTTTTTTTTGTTTTTTTTTTCAGTGTATTGTGACGTTGAGGTCTTAGCCCACCATTGTGCAGGGATTCCGCAGCTGCCAACAGAGGCAGTATTTCGAAAGGGGTTTATAAACGGCACGTACGTGTTCAAGATTAGCCGGGGTACCCTCGGTCCCTCAGAGGTCAGTCCTTGGACCAGTAATATTTTTAATTTACAAGAAGGATTTCGTACTGAAGTAAATCCACTACACTTTGTCTCATCCTACGATGGACTAAGGGCCGAAGCCATGGGCCGCCAGGTCCAATCACGTTCCCCGCTACACAATGACATTCCTAGCATTGATTAGGGGTGGACGAATAATGCTCCGAACCCCCAAAACGCTGCATCATTTCTATAGCTTCGACACTGCAAGCAGCCTCTTTTTTGCGATGTGAAATTGTTGAGTCATTCAGTGCTATTTCGATTCGAACCACTGTCCGCCCATCCCCATCAGTGATCCGAGACGCGGGCACTGATACGCGCATCCAAGCGCAATACGCGATTTCTAAGTGGCTCGTGATTGGATCTGGCGGTTCGCAGCTCTTGCCTTTAGTCCATCGTAGGGTGAGACGAAGTATCGTTACTGTATGGCTATTTGCGGATGACTGTTTAATATATTCAAAAACTAAAAAAATTAAAATGACCAAAGCAAGTTAAGCACGTCCCTTAGGTATATTCACGATTGGTGTTTAAGATAGTAGAAGGTAATTCATACCCAGAAAACTGTTTTTGCAAGAATAACTAACAAAACTTAAAAACTTTGATTTCTTTTCTTTTTGAGTTTGGTTATTGTCCATTAGTTGCGGTCGACAGTTTTATATACTTGAGTTTAGCAATTTCCAAATGCTTAAGTTGATTTAAGCGTAATAATGAAATATGCCATACAGCTATGTAAAAAGTTTGGTTTTTAAAACGAAATGTTAACAGTGATCCATCTTTGGCGATGTTAATTGCTTACAAAACCTATAGCAGGGCAACATTGGAGATTACTGCAATGATCCGAGTCCCATAAAAAAAAAAAAAAAACCTTATGTTGATGAACTATATCAAATATTCAAACAAATGCGACGAGGTTTCTTTTATTCAAATATAAGTGATTGGACTTCGAGGTATTTTGAAAACTCTAGGTCTTCTACTACTGTCGACTCGTCGAAAAATATCCCTACTAAAATATATGTTTATAGTTTACTATCACTTAGTCACTATTGATGTACATTTTAAATTAAAACCACGCACTTCGAGGCAACTAAGAAACGTTAATAAACATCAACTTGAAGTTCCAAAAAGTTACAACGACGTCTCTAAATACTTATTTTTTTTTTTTAACACTACGAGGGACTGAAATAATCTGCCGCATAAAGTTGCACTGGCTGACAGTACAGATGAATTTGAAAAAAGCTATTTTGAAGGTGTGCCGTGAGAGGGAGCCTTAATTGCTTAGACTTTTTGCCACAAGTTGTTTTTGCCACAGGTTGTTATAAGAGTTATTTTTTTCTATAAGCTAACAAAAATGTCGAAATCTTTTAATTTTTTTTCTATGCTTCGTTCAACACGCATGTGTGTACTTGGTCTCACTTACGCCCTTCAGCTGTTCAAACTAATGATTTACTAAAATGTCGTTGCAGAGCGACCGTGTTGAAATGCCGATAATGTGTTTTGTATATTTAGGCTACCTTTCATTCCCACACCCGTTAAAGCCCCCTTAAAAGTGGTAAACTAAATTTCTTAATAAATAAAATTTAAGTAATAAACAAAAAAGGCTCAGTGACTTGCACTTTTGAAGCTGTTTGATTGGTCCCATGAGCTCGCAGAGTTGGCTGCGTCTGGACGTAAGCTGAAAGAAAATATTGTTATTGTTATTTGTTACGATATTGTTAGTCTGCTCAGGCTAAAGAATACACAAGATAAATTTTGCGCCCCCTCTTCCACTAGCTGGTGTCGGCTCGTTTTTCATTACCGCGCATGCGCGTATAACAATCGAAGTCCTGTCGAACTTGAGTCGAACCTCTTTCGAAGTTTCGTTAAAAGTTCGAAAAAGTCGAGCCTTGTTGGATTGGAACCTGCAGTAATATAGGACAAAGAAAAAGTATATATCACGCGTGACGCAACTTGTCCAACCGAAAGGGACGGTAGAGGGAGAAGCAGGGAACCCATGCTATTCAAACAAGCGGCGTTGCTTTGATCAAACAACGCTCACACCTGGTAAGCGAACCGGCCCGCGGCGATGCGTTTCGTTCGTAGCGGTTACTCTGGGCAAGTCTCGTCTACTCTGAAAACCTCCACGCTATTTATTACGCGACGTTCCGAGTGGCCGACCGGGCAGATTGGGCGAATTCGAGCCACTATACAAACGCCAACGAGCTTCTAGGCGACGCTCCGGTTATTGCGAAATCGGGTATTGCGAAATCGGTTATTACGGATTGCTCACTTTAGACGCACATATATCGTTTAGTGAACCCTGACGTAAGAAACGTATTCTGAGTCGCCCTTAAACATAAGTTTTGTCGGATTTATAAGTCGCTTCAATGTATAGCATACAGCTGCTACCTCAGTTTTATATCTAAAAAAATAATTAATATATTCTGGGGCATTACATGTTAGTCTTGGGCTCGTATGTTTCTAATACGAGAGCTTTTTTTTTTTTATATTTGTTTTTATAATACGAAAGCGGACTCGCTTCTCAGGAGGTACAGAATATAATGTCTCGAGGTCTATTGAAGATACATGTTTGCCGGATTGCCAAATTAGGTGAAAGGATAATTACTTTGTTGCGTTAATCGCGAGTTAACACACAGTGGAATAAATAAAGCTTCAGCCTGATCGGTGGAAATGGCAATTCAATTTTTGTAAGACTTCAAATGGGACCTTTAAAGAATAGATTTACATTCGTTCTTACGCTTACAGTATTTTACTGAATACACTCCGCCCCAGTGTATAGTCTACGGGGGCAAATTTTAATTGAAAAAGAAAAAGGTTTCTTTAGAAACTCCGCACCTCGTGCATAGTGAGCACGTTAAACTACTCATAAACAGCAGACCATAAAACAAAAATACCGGTTTTAGAGTGAAACAATAAGCTCGTATAAATCATCAATGATCATTAACATGCTGCCATAAACGAAAACCGCGACAGGTCGTCATAGTAAACGATCTAGAAAAAAAATCGTCGCATAATCCGCACCTGTCGATAGTGCACCGCGTATAATTTCAACTTTCAAACACGTATAGCTGGTCCGCGTACTAAAGTCCTGTAAACGCGCTACTCTATGTTTCGCGGTATACAAAAAAAATTCGCATCTTAATTACGAATTGTGTGACTTTAGACCAATAAAGAAATTTTAAATTTGCTTCATTGTTTCGATTTATTATAATTTTATTTTTAGACGAAGAAACTCCGTGGCACCAGGCAGCGGTCTTTTTCATTATATTGCGGGCAGAATGTACCTTTTCCAAAATTGTCCTCTTCGCATGCGCCTACTCTCGCTCCCAGTACTCTGCCGCCATTACCGAAGGGCAGCCACACCGTGATACAACTATAGCAGCTAAGTAGCCAAGGTTACTTGAAGGATCGTATCGTGATCGTGATCATTGTATTTCTCCGCAGTATGCAAGGGCTGAGCGGCTGACTTGTTTCCGTCCATATCGTCCAGCAGCATCATTTGTGACCCGTGGAGGCATCAGCAGAATATTTTCACGTTCAACGGCCTTCAGGGAACACCATGTATTGATATTGTGCAGCGATACCATTCTCTTGCTCTGCCGTTGGTTGCTCAAGTCGCAAGAAAAAAAAACCAAAAAACACTGTAATCCTTTTTTTTTTGCATCCTGTCACTTGAAATACACGTCGATTAACAATGCAAGAAGTAAGTCGCGACTAATCTTTCGGTGAATCCCGAGGTTCGGCCTGGCAGCCGCAGACGAATGCTCGAATATGCAACGCGTTATGGATAATCGAACAATAATGACCTTAGTCTTTGAGAGGCCTGCGACCGACTAGATGAAGAACAAGTATGCAAAGTCTTTCGTTTGTAGACAACTACGTGGTTGTTATAAGAGGGTCTGGGTGTGTTTCGGAGCAAAGAACTGTCACGGCAGTCTTGGATGTTCTAGCACGGTGCTCCGAGGTTCTTAGATTCACGCACGAACGTCGGGATGGTGCCTTTCTACAATATGTAGACCTCAATTTAGAATTTGCAGGCGGTCATGTCTGGTGGTCGTATCATCCACGATCAAAAAAGGGTCTCCTCCCCTTCGACTCCTCGCATTCTAAAATCATTAAAGGAAGTATTGCTTCATCTTGCCTACATGTGACTTTGGAGAAGTCGTGCCCCTACGTAAGGCATGCCAGTTACGGCCGACAGAGGGAGCGACTGGTTGCGGCTGGATTCCCCACATTGTTGTTGGTACCTGTTGCAGAGAGTGAAGGGAGGGCCACAGTGTGAAAAGATAGACCAAGCAAGAGATCGACAGTCATTTCCTACCCTCATCAAATATTCCACAACCTGAAAAAAGTGGCGCAGAGATACGTCGTGCCTATGGTGTTTTCTGCACCTAAAAAACTCGCGCAATCGTGCCCAAGTGTTGCCAACAAAGGTGAATCCAAGCGCACTTACTCAGTCAAACATAGGAACAAAGATCTTAAATGTACGATGGGCGTCGATTATGGGATTCCGCCGACGTGCGGCAAGCTATACGTTGGTCAAACGGGCCGATGTATAAAGGAAGAACTGCGTGAGCATGCTTGGTCTGTGGTCGACAACTGGGGGGCACTTGCCGCTTCATTGTGCAGATAGTGGATGCCAGCCAGACTTCCATCTTGTCACGATTGCTGCAAGATGATCAGATGACCAGGGAAATTGTGGAGGCCTACACGATCAAAAAAGAAGGGACTGGGCAATGTGTAAGCCAAACATTGGTCCTTCTACATAGCAAAGAGATCTGTTATCTTGACACGGGCTGAATTGGCCATGATGGTGTGGACCGCTGATGTTTACTTCGGTGTTAATTTTGAGTAAAAGCATCATGTCAGAGTAAGTGCTTATCCTGTGTACATCTTCTACTTCGTCTCAGTTTCTTGTGCGCTGTGTCGAATCTACTAAGCATCAACCAACTAGCTCTCATCGGCACCCCAATTCACGCATCTTTGCATGGCGAAGCTGAATATGACAAGGAATTGTGCTGAAAGAAGCTGGTTCAAGTTTTTCCCTCGTCGCCAATTTGTTACGAATTATCTCGAGTAAATTGGGCGCAGGAAAAAAAAAACAGTATCGTTCCAAGTGTGGAGTATACCTGCTGGCCGAGACGCCAGACTCTTCTTTTATTCCCGCGCTACCAAAGCATGGCGCAGATAGTGCTATCATAGACCTCATGGACGACGTCTAGGACGACATCCTGAAAGATAGCATAAAAGACGACGTCTAGAACGACCTCAAGGACGACGTCGAGGATGACCTGCGTATGCGCCTGCGTATATGCGGACGTCCTGAGTATGCTTGAGGCTCCGCGCTGCCGCCGCGCGGCACCTCGGCAAACGCGCGGCGCGTATGCGACTGCCCCGAATACGCACGGCGCTTTTCAAGCCAGATAGGGAATTGCGAAAACCGGGTGATGTAGCTAAAGAATGCCATTGTATCAAAAGAAAAATGATGAGTGACTGAATCCACCGGGAGACAGATTCAGCGACCAGTTTTCGGACTTGTGAAAATAAGCTCGCGGGAGGAACCATGACAAGCGGTTTTTATTTTATTTCAAAGAGCACTATTCTTCGTTTCAGGTTAAGTCCATACGCGCCTGACGCCATTGAGATTTTAGAGAGTTTTCGTAGATCGCTTTCGCCGTCCCGCAATGCTCTCTGCAACCTGCAAACCGGAACGGGCGGCGGAGAAAAGCTCACCGGAGAAAAGCTCACCGGAGATAAGCTCACCGGAGAAAAGCTCACCGGAGAAAAGCTCACCGCAAAACCGGCAGATGCGGAGAAAAGCTCACCGGCCTTTGAGCAGATGCAGAGAAATGCTCACCGTTTTTTTTTTTTTTTTTTACTTAGCGGATTCTGCGTTAAACGTGGCAATTTAACACAATCCGCATTCGCCACTTCATTAAAAATATATCCTCTTTTTGTATTTTCTTGAAGTTCATTGGGCATATTTACTAATTCCTCAGAAATTAGTAATAAACCATTTTGCATATTAATGAAGCCGCAAGTATAAATTCACAACATGGTACACCGATAAAAAAAAATACAATTTATTGACAACTGACAGTGCGCCGTCGGTAGCTCTGTTAAAGGGGCTATGCAACAATCTTTTTACTTTGCACAAATACCGCTTAGAACGGATCCCTGACGTTAATGACCTATGAAACACGCGTTCGTTTTTCACCCCACGCAGTAGAAGTCCCAGAAAAAAATTAAAGAAAAACGAGCAGCGTTCACGCCCTCAACTCGCAGCCAGAACAAGTGGCCACGTGATCTGGAGCCGATTATATGCCGCTAATGTTGATCATAGCCACGCGCTGGGGTTGGAAAAGCACAGGACACGCGCTGAGTTCCAGACATTGTTATGGCTCGGCTATTGCCGTCGTTGCAGCGATTGGACACGGGCCCCCTACCCGAATGCTTCTCGAGCTAGTAATTATCACGAGCCCAAATCGAGTGCCCAGGCAATGCTCGGGTCCAGTCTATGAACCGCATTAAAATATCGTCATATGGGTGTACTGCGATCCCCACGTTACGTCATCGAATTTTGCAAAGGAGAAATTGAATGGAAATGGTCGCTTTTGTCCTTGAAATTACACCGCAACAAAGGACCTTCTTGGCCAGTGGCATTGCATGCGAGTATCCTTGAGTCCCACTAGTGCCAGTAAGCTCGTGTAAAGTGAAAAACATTCCAATTGAATATCGTTGCACAGCTCCTTTAAATAAAGAGGTTTGTTCCTTGCGAGATAATATGAATAGCGGTGTGTCAACCGTTTCAGCTCCAAATATTGTGAAGTGCCTAATAGATAAGTAGGTGTTAGTTGATGTAATCAATGTCGGCTACGCTCTTTTCTTTCTGTTAGTTTAACTAACAAAACTTTAGTTACGAGAACAGCTTTGTCCTGTCGTGTTTGTTGTCTTCACTCCGTCGTCGTCGTTTGAGCGGTTTTCATCATGTATAACGTTTAACAACTCGCCCTATTCGCTACCTTACAGAAAACTACTACAACGGTGCCAGTGCACAGCTCGGAATGTCATGAATGGCTCATCGTGGTAGTCACTATCACAAAAACGAAACATGTCGAAACACCAGCACGAACGGCTAGAAAACGTGCATGTTCGTGGAAAAAAGAAGCCTCGATATCCTACTGACTGTTTTTTCCTGTTTTCAAAGGTTAACAAAAGCTTCAAAGAGAATTTCAGGCACTGTGTTGTTGCGCGTGAACTTTCGGATTTTCGGCATTTACAGTTTTGATTTTAGGTTTTAGGCAGACATTATTACGTTTTTGAACATTTTCCTCTTCGTCAAGTTCATAAAGTTTTCAGTGAGGCTTTCGTTGCCTAGAGAGAAAGCCACAGAAAACACTCGTCCGCAATTATTAATTTGGGAGAAATTTACCCAATAAGCTTACGAAAAATACACAAAATGACATTCTCTTTTTTCCAAAGCTGACGAATTTTAATGAAAATAAATTGATATATGTTACGCATGCTCCAACAGCCTCCATATAAAAAGAAGAAAAAAAAATCGGTGAGCTTTACTCCGCGTACGCCCAATGGCCGGTGAGCTTTTCTCCGCATCCGCCGGTTTTGCGGTGAGCTTTTCTCCGGTGAGCTTATCTCCGGTGAGCTTTTCTCCGGTGAGCTTTTCTCCGGTGAGCTTTTCTTCGGGATTCAACCGGAACTGTACAGTCAAGGCCATCGGTGCGCAGGCGCAGTAGCGACTTCCTCTTCTCGGAAAGCTAAGCAAAGGGAAAAACGCGGTCTACGAAAACTCCCTAATGGAGTCACTCAAACAGAGTCAAAAGCGCAAATCACTAAGCCGCTTTTGTTTATGATTGGTTCAGCGATGGTAGAACACTTGTACAGGAACACGACGAACACCATGATGGTACGGTTTTGACGCTGCCTGATGAAACCCATCAGCTCGTAGACAGCCTGCGAAACGAAAGTATTATCGGTGTTGACCTAGCAATCGTTTGCCAACCAAGTGGGAAGTAACTACAAAAAAAAAAATAGAAAAAAGAAGAAGCCGCTGATATGCCGCCCAGTCACACAATATAGCCCCGATGACATCTCAGCTATATTTCCGTAGATAGCACCGGGGGTCTTCGGAGCCATGCGCTCTCCTTGGCTATATCATATCTTTCCCAACTGTACAGTTTTATTTAAATATTACACGACGAATATTTTAGACAAGTCCTTTTCGTCAATATTTCGCGTGGATGTTTTATGTTGATTTCTTGGATGCATTTGTATTGTGCGAAATGTATCTCAACCTAAGTAAATCTACTTTAAATAGAAATAACTGATTAAAACTGTTTGGTTGGTGTATACGTTGTACAATAGAGTTTCTAGGGAGAAGTAAGCGCTTTCGTTGCAATATTTTTGAAGACAAGGTTCAGGTTTGTTCGTGAAAACAAAGTTTTTGTACAGTTTCAGCAATTGTTTGTAAAAAAAAAAAAAGTACTTGAAAGGTGCAGGGCAAGTCATGCGCAGAGTTCCAGACAGGACGCCATACTGTAACACCGGGGGGGGGGGGGGGGGGGGGGGCAACTGTGGTGCATTGTGTTTATTTGCCCGAACCCACAAACTAATTTCGCGCTTCTTTTTTTCATCTTTCCCCCGATACTAAAGCGAAATCCAAACGAAGCGCGTTCAAAACTGACCTTGGTATCATGAACCACGACGGCGATTATGAAAGCCGCCGCCGCCGGCGGCATGGAGGAGGAAATATCTGGGAAAGGGCAGGCAGCAAAGCTGCAGGAACAGGAGAAGAGAATATGGGGAAGGGAAGGCGTAAAGGTTGCCGCGAAAGTTGGGAGAGGGGGGGAGGTAGCCAGTAAATTGGGAGCGAGATATAATTAACGGGCGGCAGCGAAAAAAGTGGACGAAATAAAAGTAAAATACGCTAACACAAAGCCGAAAGAAAGCTTTAGCTAATGGGCTTGGCTAGGCGGTAGGTTTCACACCTGGGGTACGAGAAAAAAAAAAAAAAGATTTCCCCTCTAATTTCTTCTTCTAATTTTGCCTCGTTTGTCTTTGTCGGCCTGTTTGCTTTGGAAGAGAATGAAAGAATGGTGTTATGAGTTTTTTTTTTTTTTTTTTTTGGTGGGGGGGGGGGGGGGGGGCCGCGCAGGTAAAGTGGGCTTTCCTCTTTCGTACGTGAGAAAGGTGGCGGAGGCGGTGGTTGTGTTTGTGCACATCAATCCTGGGCATTTGGCGTGTGTTTGGTTTGGGTTTGGACAGAGTAAATGTTTGGGCAAAAGTGCTCACATCCTCAGTCCGCCCTCTCTTACTTTCTATTTCTTTTCCCGGAGGATACGATCCTGTCTGTTTCAAGAAACCCGGAGCAGTAGTGGCAGTTTTTTTAGCCCGAAGTGTTTGGTAATATGGTTTTGGTGTCTAGACCTGGGCAGAAACGCCTCCTTGTATTTGCGAGACTTAAGAAAAAAAACAAAAAAACTTGAATGTTACAGCTGTTCTCTACATTTGAGAGTTGCGAAAATAGCGTGTTATAATCTCGCGGCTCATAATTGAAGGTGTTTTCTTTCTGACAGTGGCAAGACAGTTTGAACACTAAACGATTACACAGAGGCAGGAAAGACAGACCTACAAAGCTGTGATCGTTTAAAGTGTGTGTGTCTCTCTGGTCTTTGTAATCGTTCAGTGTTCAAGATGTTTCTCAACCATCAGTGACAATGTACCCACTAACTCAACTCGAACCGGTAAGTACATCGTTTTTTTTTTTTTTTTGTGCGCCTTGCAAATAGATCTGCTTGCACGCTTATCTTAAAAGCAGGTAGACATGGGTTTGTGGAATCAGGTGGGAAGATGCATGTTACCGTGCAATCTTATAAATATTTAATTTTGGACTTTCAACGAGGTGGGGCAAGAAAGGTTGATAGTAACGAAGTAAGCTTTTGCAATGATTTGTAGTCTTTTTTTTGTCAAAAGGAAACAAAACACAACTTTTAAAATATAAAGTAAAAATGTAAACTGCTTCTCTATATTTTTATTTCTATATTTTTAAGTATATATAATAGGGGTTACTACCTCACGGATTTCCACAAAATTCACGAGACTAATATTCGTACTACCATCTAGTTAGAGAAATTATCTTTTTCAAAATTAATTTTCAGGTAGTTCCAAGAGTGTGGTTTCAGTAATAAAGTGTGCCTACACAACTTAATTTTTTTTTATTGAGAGTCTAGGTACAGGCCAACGAAAGAGATTATTCAAATTCAGTTAAAAGCGCTTTGCGAAAAAAAAAAAAAAAAAAAAAACTAGCAAGTTGCAGATTAGAGGAAGAGGAGACCGAGAGGCGGGATTTTCATCGAACCGGGAAATAATTTTGCTCATGAGCCTCAAAAATATGTTTTTTTTTAAACCCGTAGACTGGCGGCAAGGGAAGATATAGGCACATGAAACGTCCTCCCTCGGAATTAGTTTTCTGACTACTGGATTTACGAAGGAATAACGAGATATAACGATCGAGAAGGTATTTTGCGGTTAAGAAACACACGCAAATTGTGTAGATTTGTGCTCGAAACGATCGTTTCACTGAAGTCACAGTTTTTGACCAACTTTCAGTAGTAATTTGTGTTAAAGGCTGCTATAAGGGTTCATCTCCAGAGGCATCTGTACTCCGTTTTTTTATTAAGACCAACAGCAGCCGATTCTACGACCGATGGAGTTATTCCAGCAGCACCAGGAGTGCATTTTCACGGCGCGCGTCGTCTTTGTATGTTTGCTCGCACCGTCTGAAACCAATCACGCAATCAACCAATCAATACACTGCGTGATTGGTTTAGCTGAGAATAGCCAACGCACAAAAAAGACGAGCGAAATGAAAATGCACTTTTGAAGCTCCTTGATTGACTGCGGTCGGACATAACGTGAGAGGGAATATAGTTTTGATTTAGATTACAATAATTTGCGATGCTGGAGAAACAAACTTTAGTCCAACGATGGACAAAAGGCAAATGCTACGGACCGCCAGATCCAATCACGAGCCGCTTAGAAATTGTGCGGTATTTCGCTTCGATGCATGTACACTCTAAGAAAAAGTGAGCACCCCCCCTAGTCATCATGCGTTTTGACGGCTGTACCTACCCCACAGGCTTACTTAACTACCCACTGGGCTCGAGCCATTGAGCGTTACCACCCTGTTGGCAGGTGACAAGCATGGGTAGTCACGTTTTATAAACTCTTCAATTGAACATTCAAGTCCATGCAGTCGTTCAATAGTAAAAGTCACTTCAAAAATCTCAAAAAGTACTTGAAACTTGTTTTCTTTGAACGTTGGTTACCATTCATTCAAATTTGAACCGGTCGAAACAGGCGTGTGGCTCAGTTCGCCTAAACTGGCACATTGCCAAAAAGTAAGGCAACTTGGTAGGCACCTACTAAACCCCAAGGCAGATAAAAAGTATGGCAGTCGTCCTTTTGGTTCCATGGCGGGTTTTACCATGCACAGCAGTAAACAGCTGGCAGCTGGCGTCGTGCTTGAGGAATTTAACCAAATCTCTAGAAAAGCACAAGGAAGCTATGCACGGGCGTGAGTTGACTTGAATGTTCGCCGGACGAGACACTCTTTTCGTCTTTTATTGTGCGGTTCAGTAAAGAGCGTGCTCTCATTAAAGGTGTGATTGGTCAGTTCTGCGTCCAGATTAGTTGCAAATGGCCTCCTCGGTTCCGCCGAACTTGCACGCCTGGCTAACCCTTTTTGTTTATTTCAAGTGCAGTTAAATATGAAGCATTGAACACCACGACTGAGGCCGGATAGGATGAACGTACACAAATGTCTGGGATCATGTCCGTGTATTTCAGTATTTCTCTGTCTCGGGATATATGATTCGCCTTCACTAGCTCATTTGGCACATTTGATCCGAGCTTACTCGATGAAAAATGCTTCAAACAAAGGGGCTTCAAACAAGTGTGTGTCATCCCAGGTGGAGCACTTTGAAGGGGACTAGGATTTCAGGCCTTCCGGCACGCGTTCCTTTTACCTATATAAAAGATTCCAAGTAAATTTCCAAAAATAAGACGTTGGCAAGCATACAAGTGCTATTTGTTTGAGATAGTTTAGCTTAGATAATTTAGCATACGTCTTTCGCGTTCATTGCAGGTGAAGGCACGGGTCCGAAAGCGGCAATTCTGCACTGTCCTCTTGGCGCGAGCGCGAGCGCATAGAACGCATATTTGAAAGACACGCGCTTGAGCAGAGACAATTGTAGCGAAAGGAAGAAAACTGAAACAACGCTTCGGGGAGGACCGGCAGACGGGCTCCGCTAGAATCACCTGCGCGTGCTCAGTGTACTCAACGTGTACTCATCCGCCGCTGAAGTCATTCGGATATGTAAAAGGAGAAAAGAAAATACATCCGCGTCTTCAGAAAGTTGTGATTGCAGAAATTGGTTTCGATAATTAATACAATTAATTAAACAGGCTTCTGTATACCTGAAGTGTAGGCTAGCGTGAAAACGAAACTGATCAAAACGTGACGTGTAGCGACTATTCAAATTTATTTATAACCTGCAGTTCACTTTTGCAATGGATTACATTAGCGATACGAGCGCTTTCCTGAGGGCAGTAGAGGAAACTATTATATAAGGGTAAATCTTGCACAGCCTTTTTGTTTTTATGCAAAATATGACAGTGGTCACCATCCTAATCGGCCACAGAAAATACAGCAGTATATAAGCTGCAGGTGTCGACTAGTCGTGTGTATAGGAATGTAGAGTGTCCATATCTCATGAGTCATGTTGTATGTTGTGCTGTTTGTGAACGCGTTCATGTGTAAAATCCTATGGTGTCTCTATGTCGCGTATGTGTGACGTGTGGTGTGTAATATGTTCAAACGTGCTTGTCTGGCGAGGCGCTCAAAGCAAATGTTGGTTTCTTGTTTGTTTTTTTAGTTTGAGCGCTCTCCGTTAGGTGGCGCGTGGCGCCGCCCAATTGAAGGAGTCGCGCGTTTATGTGTCTACTTATTTGAGTGAAAAACATGGAGGCGTTCCATGGCTCCACGGAGCAGCCTACGGAGGGTTCGGTTTCGGCCTCTCGTCCCAGTGGGATCAGTCCCATAGCCAGTTGAATGGGTGTTCCATGCGGTGAAAAGCGCCAAGTGCGTGCACATACGCGGTGAGGATTACCAGGGACTTGAAAATGGATAACGAATGCTAACAAATGAGCAGGAGCGTTGAACGATCGGAACCGACGCCGATTGAATCGGTGATGCTTCGCCTCGCCGCTGTAAACCGAAAACGCCGGATCACTTACGGCAAGCACAGCAAACAGATGCTCTGTTCAATAAAGACATCATTCCATTTGTCGCTATACAATTCCTTCTTTGAATGTTTTCTGGCCGCGAAGTAAATGCAGCCGGCCGCGCGAAAGCAGTCGCGGACGAACCCCCTCGAATGCACCCCCTCCTCACATCGTCGCCCCTACTCGTAATAGGTGCGGTGCTGGTGCTTCGAGGCGCGTTTTGGAGTGCTTTAGTGCGCACGGAAGGCAGCGAACGGGCGTACGCACTTGAGAATCGTATTTCAGCAAAAAGCAGTCCAGCTCGCTAGGCCTTACTCGCATTGCTCCACTGTCGCTTGCCAGCCGCCATGTTGCTTTTGGGGGTTGTCACTGTGACTACCTGTTGATTGCGTGCCGTGTGACTACATATGGGGTCATTAGTATAACTAAGGGGGGGGGGGGGGGGGCGCGATATCTGTGACGGCTTCTGACGACCCCAAATGTAGTACCCTACGACTACCCTTTTGTTGAGAGTGTACAGGATCCCGCGCCTCGGATCACTGATCAGGGGATGGGTGGACAGTGGCTCGAATCGAAGAGCACGGAGTGACTCAACAATTTTATATCGCAAAGAAAGCCGCGACATTTAGGCTCTTTGCAGCGTTGAAGGTATAGAAATGATGCGGCGCTTTTGGATTCGAGCATTATTCGTCCACCCCTAATCAATGTTAAGCGTGTCATAGTATAGCGTGGAATTTGATCGGACCTGGCGGCCCGTGGTTTTGGCCTTTAGTCCATCCTAGGATGAGACAAAGTATACACGGCACCGAACAATGCCGACACGCCCTATTTCCATAAAAAAAAAAAAGAAACCATTAGAAATATTTTATTCTGGTCTTTGAGGAGCGAAGTATGCGCCTCTTCGTGCAGCAAAGGAATTTTCTGCAATCGGTAGCCAATAAAACGATGTCGTGCAATGTGCCAATCAGGCATTAAAAAGAGGGTAAGATCTTGAGATAGGAAGTGCCCATATACGAGGGGCGTTCATAAAGTTCGTATTATTGTCACGAAGGAATAGAGATTCAGCAATCAAACTTGAGTAGGAGTTGGGACTTTGTCTACATGTTGACCACCAAAAGTTACCCACTTTTTCCAGCGATTCACCACATGCCGGTAGCCATTGATATAGAACTTCTCGTGTTGAGTGTTCAGGAATCGCTCCACTTGAGCAATCACTTGGTCGCCGTCCTTGAAATGCTTTCCTCTTGTTTGGCCACACTAGAAGCGTCTGTGCCATTTAACCAAAGTCACATAAACTGAGGTGTTGACCCCGAACAACGCTTCCACATTGGAATGAATATCCTTGGCATTCTTCCCTTCAAATGAAAACAACGAATCACAGCGTGTGCTCGGCACCGACGGGCAGGGCCATTTTAGTTTCGACTCCCTAGCGGCGTTCCGAGCTACTATAGCATGCGATGTTTATATTGTGCGGAAACTAGAGGGACGCGCGCTCATGCTGATGCCTGTTTTGTTCAGTTTTTTTCAATTTTTTGTGCCGATGATATGAACTTTATGAACGCCCCTCGTATGTTCCCGCGTCGCCTTAGTCACATCAAAGAAGATGGGCGCGCGTAACGGTAGAGCCGTCTGTCATAACTGCACCGACTCCACATGAAGCTTAGAATCGTTCAAGGTTAAAATCGCAGAAACGCTCGCACACTCCAGATCCAAAGCAGTGAACGTTAAGTATTATCCGAGGCGCCTGAGGGGTTGACCCGTGTTTTTGACACATCCCGCAAACCGCCCCGCGCGCAATTTGAGCGCTTCCTTCCTCACTGAACCTACTAATTGAGACTTTGTACCACGCGAGCTAGTGCAGCAGCAGTGGTTTAGCAATAACGCTTGTGGTTTCCTGACAGGAAGTTCAGATATCATCTAACAACTTCCGGTTGTTTGGGGTGGGAGCTGCCCCGCTGACCATTGTTATTATTTCGGGAATGACTGGCAGAACAAGATGGCCTGTTAAATTACTCGTCGTGTTACCAACGACCCAAATGATGAGGCTTTCTTGTATGAACGATGAGCGACAGAGGGGTTCGAGGATAAATGAGGTACATCTGGTACATCTTGAAGGAGGGACTGCCAAATGTGTCTTCTTTGTGGGAATAGAACAAGTTGGAGAGACGACTTTTGTTTTCGGTGGAACAAATCTGTATGACGTGATGCAATGGCGGAAAGCGCAAGGTTGTCATTTTGCTTTGAGAGCTCGCGTCTCCTTAAGCTCATAATGAGTTGTTCATAAAAAACAAAATATTTAGGCCACTCAAGCAGCGCTACTCGAGGCACATTATCTACGACAGCTTGGAATTACGCGTGGGTGAATTTTCTATTGTTTCGTTTAGGGTTGTAAAAGTTAATTTTAACTCCATAGAAATGATTAGTGAGATAAGAAAAGTGTTTACTAGCTCTTTAGCTCCGCATAGAAATCTATCTGGTTGGAACGAGAAAATGAAACTCGGCTTTTCGACAAGCATAAATAAAGCACGGATCTGAGGAAGTTGAAACACCACGAAAATGGGACGCTAGCAGTGTTGTTAACATACGAAAGTTTGAGCACATGTTGTTGTTAGCTGGATCAGAAGGTACAAAAAGCAACAAGATGTCTCTATGAGCCGACTGTTGGCGCCGGTAGCATTGATTTCAGAACAAGAACTCCTCAGGAAGAAAAAAAACAAGATTGTATTTCGTTCTGACAAGTTTTCTCGCTGAAAAGAACATTTCACTCGCCGCCAATTTCATATTTTGGTTTGATAAGTATTAGGTTTTAAAATAGCCGACGGCACATATTTTTTTATATTAAGGTAACGTTATGTGCTTACACTTTCAGATTTTCTCACCACCGCTAGCGTCCAATTCTCACGCAGTTGCAGCTTTCCGGGATGCCTATACTTCGTTTCAGCTTAAATGCAAACGCAGTGGACGCTACAAGCTATAAGACCAATCAGACATAAAACCTTACCATCGTGGTGTTCGTGTGTTCGTCATGTGCTTCTCTTTGGAGGGCTTCTCTTTGGGGTGGCGCCCCGGGGACGCCATCCCAAAGAGAAGCCCTCTTCCTGGCGCTCTGGCCCTCACGCCAGCAGCGCCGTATATTGGCAGAGTTTGGCCAATGGGAGGAGCAAAGGCCGCCACCAGCGCCGATTATTCCCCCCGCGTTTGGAGCGTAAACTAAAAGTGCGACACAGCGTTGACCAATCAGCAGTCCTGGACGTCGCAATATTGGAAACGACATTTAAAACGTGAAATAGGTGCGTTCCATCTCGCAGCATCAAGGATCGCAACTATGCAGTTTGCTCTGGTTTGGAGCGTACGTTCGTTTATTCCACCGTTGAATATGGACGTGACAAGAAGCTCACGTGCGCCAAGTTTTCAGTCCCCAAGAGTTATACCTTTTTACTCTAGCGACGCTAAAACGGCTTAAATGAGTGGAGTCGCATTTTCAGAGCTCACGACCACCGCTACGGGCAGTTTCGCGGCCTGCGGTTGGCCACGAGATGCTCGCCTACTCAATCCAATGAATGGCCAAACTCTCCCAATCCCACGACTCTGCACGCCATGCAGGAAGAAGCGTGCTCGGCCGCCGCTTTCGTGTCAAGCGTTGCTGGAGGGGGGTTGCGGCCGCATTTGTTCCTCTCGGCGCCGAGGAACATCGCGGGACCTAAGGCATCTATATCGTCGGCAGCCGCAACCTCGGCAGTAGCGAAACGTGGCCGTCCACGCCTGTACACCACAGACGAACTAAGGAGCGGAAGAACGACATTCATGCTTTTGCATTCACAACTCATAAGAAGTGCTTAGGCGTCCTTGGAATTCTTTTTTTTCTTTTTTGCAATTTGAAAATTAGTTGTTTTTAAAAATTAAATTCAGTACAATAAAGGGTATACTTTTATTGTGAATTATATAAAAAAAAAACAATATAACGAACTGCTGTATTGTCCGGTACGCGAAATGTAACTGTAGTCATAGCTTAAACCAGAGTGCAGATGTGACGCAATGTTGAAACTAGCAGTAATTTGTTGGCCAACATAATTCCGATTGTTAGGGCTTGGCAGTGATAAAAACGGTTCACCCGATAAATCGACGTCTTTTAAAATAGAAATTATATGGATAAACGGTATAGGTAATCTTCAGGAATCAGATTTAAAATGCAAAATTAAATCGATAAACTTTCATTTTGACCATTTTTATTATGTCACGAATAGAGTGATTAAGAGTGGTATTAAACCTAATGCAATATCAAAACTGTAAACTTTTATTTTGAACGTTTTTATAATGTCACGAATTGAGTAATTGAGAGCGGTATTAAACCTAATGCTGCACCTCTTCAAAACAAAATGTGAGATAGATATCTTAAAACAAAACATTTTACATTGTTAGTGAAACCTCATTCTCACTTTAAACAAAAATCAGATTAAAAACTAATACGATTTATTTTGAAAAACAACACTTGTGTGTCTTAAAATAGATACCAATGGGAGACATTCAGTCTTAGCTATGTTTGGCTCATCTGACATTTTTTTAAAGGACCAATTTATTTACCTAATATAATATTTGATAACAATTAAGTCGTCAACTAAATATTCGGAAGGTTAACACTCATTTGCCTTGCCTTTCTTATTTAGAGCAGCTTTGTAAATATTAATTTTCGCATTTTATTAAAAATATGAAACAAATGCCTTATGTTCTCTTAAACATAATTTGATGTTGCGGGTTGAGTGATAAGTTTAGCGGGCCATACTAAAGTACAGGAAGACCGACATAATATTTTCTCATTTGCAGAACAAGAAACTACAAAGAGGCCATCGCTAGTAAAATAACAAGGTGTTCCAACAAAACTATGCACATAAACAAATTTTGTAAATGGCTGCACATTCAAGCTCCTAGCAGTCCAAGTTGGACTAATATTTGATGACTTCTTTTGTCTGCAGAAAGAAGCACAGTCAACGCACGAATAATACTGTTCCGCGTCTGGCGTCGTCATCATACGATGACCGCATGGGATATTTTAAGGCTGAACGATAAAAGCCGGCACAGTGGCTGTTTGTTTTACGACAGAGTGGAACCAATTCCAAAGCCTGAAAAAATTACACGTATGCACTTATTTCAACTTTTAATGCGACGAAGAAACCCCTCAACTTGCTTATTTCTCTTTTCGCACTGCTTGTTTTTTGTACAGACCCTACAAAAAGTTATATGGTAACATCAATGAGACTATAATCGCTCCCTCTTCAATTTCTCACTTTTAGGTCGTCTGTATAGCAAAATGCTCATCTTCAGGCCTGCATTCCTCCTTACATGATAACTTGTCCGTTCCAGGATCCGTATACGTTTGGTAGACAGGATAGTATTGCGGGAGGGGGGGGGTCCTCGTGTATTGGCCTCATGCGCGCAATCTTTTTTTTTTTTTTATACCAGCAGGTGCATCTCATTATGTCGGTTGTGCACATAGCACGTGTCGGCTTTCATTCTGAAACGGGAAGACATTACGTTCTGCGCAAGCCGACTTCCTTCGTCTTAGGCCTAATCTTTGCAATTACGACAACCATGGCGGCAACGACAACTCACTTCGGACACATCCCGAATTCTAAGCACGCTCCAAACCTTTAAAGCGTCCGTTTGAGCGCCTGCGATCCTGAAGAGCCGAAAAACGTCCCACACCCTTTTCATCCCGCCATGGACCACAGCTGACGCTACGGGCCATTCGAGTCAATCAAGCTCGTGTAATGTATTACGTGACTTTCTTGTCGAGGACAGCTACGCGCGGCGAGCTAAGTCACGTGTCACTTTTTCATACCAGGATTCGCTCCTACGGCTCTTAGCTTCCGTTGCGGTCCAGTTTTGGATAAAGGGAAGGGCCGATGACGGCTTCACGAAAAGGCGCTCCTAATGCGACCCAATTACACACGAGAGAACAATTTTTCGTCATTAAAGAAGCACGTCTGGGGTGACATGGCGCTTATTTTCTAACACCTCAAGGCGCAAACTGAACAAACGTTCGGTGTGGAGTCCTGGACAGAATTATCCCATCTCTTCGTGTTAGCGTCTTAAAGAACTGCTCACGATCAAAGCTCCTGTGCCGAGGTACTTTAAGAAACCGTGTTCGAAAGAAAGTAAAGCAGAAGCGTAGCGAAGAAAAGAAACTGCCAGGTTAGAAAATGCAAATAATTGTGTTTCTCACTAGTTGTTTGGCATTTGCAAGCGGAGGGCCATTCTCTCTGTCGTGGAAGATTTACTTCTTCATTGTACCTCAGGCGCCAGTTACGGCGTATGGTGCCTGGGTGCGTATATTTCTTCATCCTAAGTCTACCATGTAAACGCGATCTGCATGGCTGGACGGGAGTACAATGGCGGCGCGCTTGAGGTTACTCTGTTGATTTGACATTTTAGATTTTTTTAAATTTCTCAGCCGTTTTACCTTTTGGCCTGGCGTCGTGGTTATTCCTAAAATATTTCTCTGTGAACAAGCGAGGTCAGATGTGGCACCATTTTTTATTGGTACATTCTTCGAAACGAATTCGACATCATCGAACGTTGAAGTTGTACTTCTTAATGACCAGTTTAGTCAGTAATCAAGCAACATTTATTCATCTATTTTGAAAGAAAATGTTACAAAATTATATTAGGAATAATGGAACTTTAATGCGAGGTCAGAATTATATTCCTTTGCTATTCAGTTTTCAAGGGCCATTTTTTTTTCACTAGAAACCCATTTGTGTTGTCGGTATCAGTCCGTCTGAATTGGGGGCTTTTAAAGTTCTGTTTTTACATGGAGCACCTTAACGTGGAATTTTATGACCTCAACTTTGAAATCTGGTTTTGTTATTGACGTAGGTCATATATCTGTAGTATGCAGGGTGTTTTATTTCAGCTTAACCGATTTGTTTAAAGCAAAGCCGTGAAAGCTACACTTATGCGGTTTGCTAAGGTGAGTTATATGGCCATGGGGGCATAGCTTAGGGGATATTCGAAGCGATCAGTCGGCTAATTATGTGAAATTTGTTCAACAAGTTTTATTTCGAATAATATACATATACTTCCAATTATAAACCTAATGAGCATCATCAAAAAACCAGTAAGTCAGTAGTTTTTTTAAATACGTTGAGCACGTGAGAAGCGCAATAGTGCGCTAAAGGTAGCATTCATGCAGCAGAAGCAAGGCTACCGTAAATGTAATTTCTAGAAAAAGGAGCTCTTTTCAATGTTCTAACGACCATCACTGTGTAATCCTACTGTCTTGTCGTCACTGATTGCAGTGTACGTATGAAAGGTCTGAGTGGCGTCATTGTACGCGAAACAATCCCTATTTCCCCCGGAGTTACAAATTTTCTGCGGCTTAATGGCCCCCTCAATGGGACAGTCGAGAAGGTTGTGCCACGTTCTGTGCTAGGACTAGTGGCAACAGGTTCTCTTTTTCAAGGAGTGCCTTCGTGTTGCGAGTGGCAATACGAAACGAAAGCCAAGAGAAAATCGCCCATTCCAGGCATGGTCCAATATCTCAGCCCAGCTCACCGAGTTTCTGTGGAATCAAGTGCGCGCAACTCTACAAACCAAGAAGAAAAACACCAAGGAGGGCACGGTGGTGGTCTTAAGCGAGCAACTTGTCCCGGAAGATCACAGGCAGGTTCTGCCCTAGTCCCAAAGTTCTTCTTCAAGCCCGCCCTCACCCAAGTGGACAAACTGGTGATATCAAGGCCTGTGTCAGCGAGGTACCGGAGGAAAAAAAAAAAAAAACAAGGTGAATCGCGGATTGTGTGGACGTTTTGGAAAGGTCTTAAGGCAGGCCTACAAGGAGCCTTACTCTAGAAACTATGATAGACTTTCTGGCTACCACTGAGCTGCGTGCATTGTTGTCGGTTAAGGAAGGTTGTTGATTTTTTGTCATCTTGCCAGAGTATATGTTTTTCGAGAAAGTGGACACTGCGGTATACGAAAAAAGTTTTGACGGAGCTTACAGAAACCGTCCAAGCTTTAGGTTCAGGTTGTGGAGATACTTAAGAAACTCAGCCTTGAAAAAGTGGTCGCGGGTGTCACGAAGAAGAAGCACCTCATCTTGCAGCCTGGAGGTCTTCTTTGCAGGAAAAACACACAAACCTCGTATCTTCTTTTGCCCTATTGTTTCGGAGGAGGGTACCTGGCTTCATGCAGTTTCTGGGTATCTGCAAAGGTACCTAGACTCGCTAGAAATAGGTGTCCCTTTGGCACCCCAGTTCCCTGGTTGTCATACATTCCCTAAAGGAAAACAAACCAGATGGATGCAGCGCATTCCGCGTTGACGTTGAATACTTGTACTACTCTATGCCCCACGACGTCCTCATACGAAGCGTACAGTGGTGTATTTATAACCTCAACGAAGAGATGGCCGTCAGATCTCTGCTGTGTGTCAGTCGAGAATTTCTTGAAGTTTCTTAATTTTATTTAAGGTCTACTTGTATTGGATGATAAGAAAATCTGGTATCCCCTGGACTGAGTAGCATTTCTTTAAAAAAAAGGGGGATCGAGCACTTAAAACAATTTAAATGGGTTTACCAGAAAAATATTGAGCTACGTGAATGATTAGCGCATCTTCGTAGAAAAAATGCAATTTCAATAAGACACTCAATAACATGCTAAAAACATTTAACAAACAAGGATTAGGCCTGAAGTTCACGTCCGAGACACCCAAACGACACCAGATTCCGTTTGTGGATCTCAGTGTCAATGTGAACGAGGAACATTGTTTGTTGGTTGCACCATCCAAGAACCGCAAAGTTCCTGCTTCATTTTCGCACCGCCCATTCAAAGCTCATAGAAAACAGTATCGCTGTGTCATGTATTCGGCCTGCGCTATCAAATCCCTGCGAAAACAAAATGAATGAAAGTGTTTCCGCCCAAATAGCGAGGCTCCAACAAGCAGGATTTTCCGACCGACTAATTACCTCGGCCAGCAAAGAAGTAAAGAAAGGTATCAAGGTAGGTGCCGGGAGAGAGTGCGGGGAGAGAGACGTAGAAAACAGAAAGGTGGCCACCATCTCTGACGTTCACCCCATATCGCACGGGTTTAATGGGGTCGTTTCGGGATACGGAGTTAGTGTCACATTTTTGGCCAGAAACGAGTTAGCCAGATTTGCCATTCCGTAAAACGACGCGCAAGAAAAAAAAATAGTCACGGCTGCACCGTGAAGTGTGGTACGAAGTTCGTATCGCGTACCATTGGCGCAGTGTCCAAGATATTTTCCAGGTGCGAGCAGGTGTTTATCGATAAAACGGTGCGGTGTTCGAACCTCCATTTAAGAGAGTTCGTTGAAAGGATTTGCTTACTCTGATCTTGCGATGCATTGTCGTGATTGTGGGTGTGAGCCAAAATAAAATGACAAAGAGGTAATTTTTAAGCTTGAAGATAGCGGCTAGAAAGATGGTGGTGGGGTACCAAATAAAAAAGATGGGAGCCTCTTGCGTCAGGAAACCCTTGTTGGCACTGCTAGATAGCGTGATGATAATTCTTGATTTGGGATAAATGCTTTAACCCCTGTTATTATGCTTTTAATTATAGTCATGTAATGCGCTGGCGGGATATTGTACTGCAATAAAATGAAGGGTAGTTTTCGCGTGTCTTCCTAATAAAATTTTTCAGTTGATAGTCAGCGCTTGTCTCATGTGTTTCTTCTACGTCATCGTCTTTTCGCGGTGTGTCCGCCATGTTTACTGTTTCTTATCATAGCCCCAGCGTTGCACCTGCTGCATGAGTGGTACCTTCAGCGCACTATTACACTTCTACCGCGCTCGAAGTATTATTAAAAAATGATTGATTTAGTGGCTTTTGATTACGCTCAGCAAGTTTCTAATTGGAACCCTATGTCTATTCTCACACACTAAAAAGATAATGAAAATATTTTAGTTTATTTTTGTCTTACCGGAGACAATGAGCCCCCCCCCCCCCCCTTCATTGTGTCCCCTTAGCCTAGTCTAACTTACCTCCACACACCGCATACCTGTAACTTTCATGCCTGTTTTTTGAACTGGTTTGTCAAGCTTAAAATGAAGTACTCTACACGACTAGCAAATCACGATCTGTATCTTGCGCGCTTGATAACAACGACGGCTTTTATACCACTAAGTCCCATAATAGTATCTCTTCATGCCATCCCGTCGAGTGTATTTTGACACGACGTAACGGTTTCCAGTAACCGTTCGTCACGCGGCCATTTAAACGGTAACATAACGGAAGTCTATACTGCTGACTTTCCGTTACATTTTGAAGTCTGACTGCAGCCGACGCTACGATCTGAATGAGTCAATCAAGCAGCGCCAAAAGTGCATTGTCACGGTGCTTATCCTCTTTGTACGTTTCCTATCACTGATTACACCAATAACGAAAAAATAGTGAATTCTGCACTTTTTTTGTGAGTGACTGGTTAAGCCGTTTAAACAAACCCACATCGATTGCCCGGACGATGGCTTGATTGCCCCCCTTTGGGTGTGTGGGGTCGGCTGTGGTCGAACTTGTGGGGTCGGCTGTGATCGAACTTAACTTTCGTAGGGTCGGCTAAAGTGAGACGATGCACAGCGTCAAGCATAATACGACAGTTTCAATACTCGTTTGCTCCTAAAGATCCGAAGTGAAGCAAGTCCGGCCAGTGGCGGAGTGTTGTGAATTTTCACCAATTAAATTGCACGACATCGCGTAGATACATAAAATTGAAAGAATAAAACACGGAGGACAAGCACAGGACAACCACTTTCTCTCATTTAGCAACGACGTTTAGTCTAAATGTTGCTAAATGAAAGAAATTGGTTGTCCTGGGCTTGTCCTCCGTGTTTTATTCTTTCAATTTTATGTATTCATGTACAACCCGCTCGCCTTCACCAATCGCGTAGACTTTACCGCGCTCCGTCGGAAGGTAGTCGGATCTACAATTAAAGACCAAACCCAAAATCAGTGTAGCGGTCCAGCATTCTCTAGTTACAAAAAGCTGAAACATAGGTTGTTAAACAACGTTTGTTTCTAATAAACGTGCTTATGTTATGCGCAACTTTGCATCGCTTCTTTATGCTGTTTCCAATAAGCTTATTTCTGTATATTTAACATTTTTAAACCGTCAGCTTTCTAAATACATGAAGACGGAAGCAAATCATTGTCTGCGTGTTTAACCATACTGACAGCTTTTAATGGCAAACACGGAGCACTAAAGAAAACGATGAGCTTACATCATCGACATCGCCGCGATCTTAATGAACAGGGGTTGATGTGATCTGCTCCCTGCACCGAACTTAAGTGTGCATAGTTCATTCTTTCCTAATGTACCCTTGTTTACGTTGTTCCGTTGACGTTCACGTGTATATATTGAGTGGAGAGTCGTTTTCTCTGCGTGCGGCGGTGACTTTCAATTTTTACTCTGTAAATGTGTCCTCTTACGTTCCGTGGGTACGCATTTCGCACTGGGAAGTATGCAGCGTGCAGTTATCGACATGGCTCTCTGTACTCTTTTCTCTTCGAAATTCATTGAAGAGCACATCATTGAAAGGTAACACAGCCGTACCGACTGTTTACTGATGTTCCGTTGGGCGAGTGGTACCTCACGCGTTGGTTGTTATTCGGCTGCGCATCAGGCCACTTTTTTTGTATTCGAAGCAGAACTCAAGCGTAGAGCTTTTGCAACGCGCTACAATGTAATCAAAGTGCACAGCGAATGCTAAGTGTAGTAAAAATTATGTTCGGTTCAATGTTTTGTTAGCGCATGCACGAAAATAAACACGCCATCCCGATCAGTAAATAAACGATGGTTATTTTACTACAGCGTACGTTTTATTTTTATTTTTATTTTCCCGATGCTCAGGACACGGCCTGGTTTTGCAGGGGTTTGCATCCAGCTTTGACTTGTTGCACATTCCAGAATTGGTCTTGCTTTGCAGGAGGACAGGTTCTTGGTCTGATATCCTGGCGGCAATGCCGTTTTCCCTGTTGTTGGTGTAAGATTCGCTTAGGCATCTTGTTGCAAAGACTATTTTGTGTCAGAACAGTTTTGTTTTAATGTCACAGGTTAAAATATTTCTAACTCGACTGAACTAATGAATGGCACGCAGTTAACAAGGTATTACATTCCGGGATGGCGGGCCGCAGGACCCATCGTCCACCTGGGGGATTTACCGCAGCAAGATGCCGTTGCTGCTCGGCAAGTATGTGTCCACGTCTCTGGGACTACCGATGTTTCGGGCTGCGCTTTCTCCTGCCAGCCGGTGTATCACCTTCTGACAAAGTAAATCGGACAGCTGGGCCGCCCGGAGCTCCTCTCTGCTCACCAGGGTTCCCCACCGCGCACCCGGTGTGTTCGGTGCCGCATTGGCCAGTGCCACCAAGTCGGGATCCAGCTTCATTTCCTGCCCGAAAAGTGGAGCACATGACAACGTATCTGCAACTAGGTTAGACACTGCACGCTTGTACTCGATAGTGTATTTGTAGCGTTGCTTCGAATGAGTCCATTGAGCGAGTCGTCCTGTAGGCTTTTGAAGCCCTTTGAGATTTGAGAAAGCCATAAGGTGAGTTTGCATCGAACACGAAGAGCCGTCAAGGTACATGTCAAACTTCCTTAGCGAGAAATTAGTCGTCATCCACTCTTTTTGGGTTGTTTAGTAGTTTTGTTTCGATCCGCTGTGCGTATGACTGATGAAGGCTACGGGATAAAGAACGCTATCATGTTCCTGCAAAAAAACCGCTCCGTCTGTAATCGCTCGCGTCGGTTTGCAGGATGAACGGACGATTCAAGGCGAACAGTTTCAAGCACGAGTTTTCAGTTACAGCCTTTAAAAAACACGCTAATGCAGTTGGTTCACAGGTTTCGTTTTCTCGGTACGTTGCCGAATGCAATCTCTATAGAACGTAATCATTCTGAGATACCTCCGTAGACTTTTGACGTCGTTAGGGGGTGGGTACTCCGTCATTGCGCCCAACTTAGAAAGCAGTGACTGGTCAACATCATTTTTTTTTTATTAGCCAAAAAGGTTGAAAAGGATTCCTGGACATTATCCTCAAAATTCGAAACTTGGGAACTCAGTATTCGTGAAGTAAAAAAATAATTTCCAAAATCCGCATTTGAAGTTCCCGCGTGATCCGCGCCAGTGCAATGACATCAAAGATTGAGTCGTCCTGCGACTCGAGTTTTTATCACGCCTCCGAACCGTCCGGACCCGAAGTACCCGAAGTGTCGTGTTCGCCCGCGTCTAGCGATCAGCCGCAGTCCTCCGTGCGTGCCGCCTATCCCTGCGAGCAGACGCGGCTTCACTTCCGAGTACGAGGATCTTTTAGGGCCTCTCTCAGCGATATCGAATTCTTTGAAATGGTGTGAGGTCGAAGAGAACGTGCACTGGACTTTTGTGAGTGACCTGAGAGGCCACGTCGCGCTGGTTCTGTGTGAAAAGCTGCCCCGGCGGGGTGACAACCGAAACTACGGTACACGCACACCAAACCCGGTTGTCTTGACCGTTTGAAGATTTCCTTTTCGAATTCGGAAAGGTCGTCGGGCACCTAAAGAAGAAAACTTCGTCCGATTCTCCGGCTCACCGATCATCCTCAGTGCTACATTAGTCGAGCTCCGCCATGTTTTCCGAGGGAGGGCAAAATTCGAGGAGGCGACATCACTATGGACTCTGATGTTCGGTATTTCAAAAGGAACGGCCGTAATGCGTTCGAAATTGCCTTAAACAAAAAACAACAACAAAACAAAAACAAACAAACGTGTCTTACGAGTGTTGTTAATAAATATGATAAAATTGTCGCTTACAAAGCTTATGAATTTCATTATCGATTACATCACAAATAAAAAGATGCGAGGATATGAGAAGCGCAGAGAAAAAACACCAAAAAACTAAAAAAAAACGCGTGCGCGAGGAGTTTTTTTTTTTTCTTTTCGCGTTGTGGTATTTTTTTACGTGTCTATGACTACAATTTGCATCGTTTTAGACAACCAAACAGAAATACGACCTTTGGTGTGTCAGTGCGCCTTTAACACCATTCGGTCGCAGCGTGCCGCAATCTACAAGAAAGTTAACAATGTTGATTACAAGCCATTAGAGGCAGTACAAAATGAACAGTCATCCGTGATTAATCTGCCGACAACATGACTCTTTTCGGCCCAACATTCTGACGTCTTAAGGGGTCTTTTCGGAAAAGCATTGCTGCCTAATTGTTGATTAAAATATTGCCCTGCTAAGCAAATCCCAAATCGCCCTAGTAATTTTTGCCTATCTAGAAAGACCTTATAAATTGTACTGTACTTACCAGAAACCATAACCGACTAGCGGCATCCAGCCAAACAAGAAGTCTAGGTTCGGGGAATAGCCACTCAAAACGAAGGACGTGTGAAATATTTTACGGCGGCGTGACGGAATTCAACTCGAGTACAATGCCCGCGACTTTTGTGTCCGAACCAGTAAATAATAACCTGACGAGAAAAAAAAAATTACAGCAGCAGTCTCTTTTTACATATTTATTTTCCGTTCAACACTGAGCTGACAGTGCGGCGAGAGCTACACACTCCCCCGACCGATCAACCGCCTGTCTTTCATCAGCCGACCTCGCTCCCTGCGCGTGTATATGGGCGTGCGGGATCACGTGACGAAATACGCACTTGTGATTGGTGAACGAGGCAGGCAGCTTACACCGCACTGTCAGCCTAAGGGAGAACGGAGTGTAGGTGGAACGCGTCGGTGCATGTTTATCTTGGACCATTGTTGCACGATAAAGCCGACGAGATCTTGAACCGGCTAGAAGCACGCAAAGCTTGGTCCAAGAAACCAGTCACGCTTTCGGACACCGGAAACGGCTGCCCCTTTCATCGTCACGAATTTTTGTTCCGAAAGATGGCGCTTTTCAACCCCCCCCTCCCGCAACCCACCGCATTTTGTTAGTTTTGCGTTTTCAGTTTCAGTTTATGTATTGTTACACACCCGGCATTGTAGACACTGTGGTGAGCGACGGAAGAAACAAGACGCCTTTTATGGCAAACAAAATTATCATTGTTCTCTTCTCACGAAAAAGAGGTAAAATATTTCTCTGACGTTCGCGTTTTGCACCGGGTTTCTTCGTTTATATTCCTATGCGTTGCGTGTTTCTTTTTTTCTTTTTTCTGGTATTCGAACACATTACAGCAGTAAGGCTAACACCATTGTACAAAGGAGACGTGTTGCAGTTTGATGTAGGCCGAACATACATTCTGAAACTGTCTTAGGATAGAATAAACGTGGCTTTTCGAGCCATGGTCCGACTTACGTATGAGGCGAGTCTTGAATTCGGAGGAAATAGATTTCAACGTAGAGGCATTGTGTTCCACGCATTTTTGTATGAAAATGTTCATTTGTAAATCTGCATATTCGGTGAGCGATAGTTGAATTCTAACATTATTAATTTTCAAATATGTTCTCCTGAGTACGATGCCCCTCGGAAAGATAGAAGCAAAAGAGGGGGAGGAGTAGCGGTGTAGTTTAAAGGTGAATTATTTTGCGATTTGTTGGATGCCGTGACTGAACAGAGGCTTTGCTCTGCAAGGTGGTTTTTGGAGGTGTATCATTCATCATTTGTGCTATGTATAGACCTCCAGACTCCTCATTAGACGTACTTATAAAATTGAATAGTAACTTAGAACACTACGTTAACATTCAAAGTAATCTCGTACTGGCGGGAGACTTGAACTTACCATGTTTTAGTTGGACAGACTTATCAGTGGGCAGCACTGAGCGATACAACGGGGAAGCACTTTTAGCTTTAATATTCTTTCTTAATTTAGTGCAGGTTGTGAGGGACATTATCAGAAGCCAGGGTATTTCTCACTTTACACTTGATCTTGTTTTCTTGAATATCACACTTTGTGACAGGGGTTATCAATATTCAGTCTCAGACGGAATCTCCGATCCCAAAATGATAATGCTAACTCTTCCGGTAGGTGATATGCGTAACTCGGAAGTCAAGGTAATTAAGGTATCAGATTACCAGGAAGCGGACGATGTGAGTATCAAACTGTCTTGAAGTGTCACCGGAGTAATTTATTTTTTGTCGCAACGACTGTGAGCGAGACGTTGAACAAATGTGGCTTTACTTTCTATAAATTGTTGAAAGTTGTGTCACGCGATATGTGAATTTTCGTCAGAAGAATACTAATGTAAAAAATTCATGGATCACAAGAGACATACTCCATCTCAAGCTAAGAATTGCCCGAGTGAAAGGTAATATTAAACATAATAAAGAAGGGGAAACTGGATAAGACATACAGAACTTAGATCTTCAGTCAAAAACTGGGATCATTAAATCAAAACGTTCATTTTTTTAACGTTACGTTTTGCTCGTTTATGTCATATGCGCCTCAGAAGTTTTGGCGGTACGTATCGCTTAAGAAAAAGGAGCGTTTGCATCAACCATCTCCACTAACAAAATCATTTCTTTTTTTTAATCAGTATTTACCAAAGAACATAGTCAGCTGCCCAAGTTCGAAGACATTTTCTACCCTGAAATTCAGGAAGTTGAAATCTCGGAAACGGGCGTTTTCAACTTGCTCTGTCATGCTGACCCTAAGAAAAGTTCTGGTCCAGACTCTGCATAATGCGTTTTTACGGCGGTATGCGGAGTGTACATCAAAATATTTACACATCAAATTTTACAGCTTCTCTCAGATATGGAGTTTTGCCCACGCATTGGAAAACTGGAAGAATAATCCCCATTTATGAATCTGGCGACCGCATTAACCCAATTAATTACAGACGTGTGTCATTATCTAGCACATCTTGTATACTACTCGAACGTGTAATATTTAAGTGTATGATGGAATACCTCAAAAGAAAAATATTCTGGACGAGTGTCAACATGTATTCTGAAAATTCCTTTCTACAGTCAGGCAGTTAAAAGAAGTCGTGCACTCGTTAGCTACTACAATAAATAAACGTAGACAAACAGATGTCATATTTCTAGACTTTTATAAAGCTTTTGATCGCGTTTCACACCCCAAACTTCTTATCAAGCTTTCTTCAATTTTAAAAAAATTACCAACCAATAAACTGGATGGCTGCCTGCTTATTCGAGCGAACTCAGTATGTCGAAATTAATGGTATATACTCCAGTCCCCTTCCTGTCGCTTCGGGGGTACCCCAGGGATCAGTACTTGGCCCACTTTTTTTCTCCTTATCTTTATAAAGGATATCCGAAGGACATACAAGTGCCAATCAAGCTTTTTGTAGTTGACTGTGTCATGGATTCGGAAATACTATTTCCCCAAGACCAAATGAATCTTAGTGAGGCACTATTGCAAATTGAAGAATGGCCTAACCAATGGCAAATGCAAATAAATTATGACAATAAAACGACCATAACTTAGAAAAATATTCCTCTGCTTTTAATTACACCGTGAACGGAAAAAAAAAATATGAAGACCACTATCTATAATAGATCGGCATTGCGTTCAATAGAAAATTAACTTTTAATCAATATGTTGATCAAATTGGGAACAAGGCTAGATGTAAAATGTTTATGCTTAGGCGTACGCTTAAATTTGCAGATACCGAGACAAAGACAATATCCTATAAAACATAATTAGTTAAATGCTGGAGTACGCTAACTCTGTTTGGTTTCTCCACACAGCAGACGGAAAAAGCAGGCTTGGAGGCGTCCAAAAAACAAGCTATTTGGTTGATATTCGACGCGTTTAGAAACCGGAATGCTGGGGAGCACTTGCTTACACACTCCAATATGATGGTGCTGGAAGCTAGAGAAAAAGTTAATAGATTAAAACTTATGTATTCCTTCATCTACGGCGAGTTTAATATTCGCATTGAACTATATATCACATTTTCGTCGACCGTATCGGCAACGATCGGTCACACGAGATCAGTTCAGCAATACAGATTTAAATATTATGTTTTCAAATATTAATTTTTTTTTCCCCGGGCGATTCAGGATTGGAATGTAATGTCAAATGAAATTGCCACGGTTTCATCACTTTCCAGTTTTGATAACGCACTTCATCAGATATATGATTGATTGTATTTTGAGTATGTATACTCATTACGTTTATATTAGTTTGAAAACTTCCACTCCTGCTAATTCTTTCAACTGATAGCCGCCATATCGAATAAATAAATGACTAAAAATAAAAATAACTGTTGTGATTTGGTCAGGAATGAAGCTACCACTTGAAAGTTTACAAAGTAAATCCCACCACTAATATACCTACTCGGAAACACTAATTCAGCTCAATACCTGCAAGCTTGCTTTTTTCGAAATATTTTACATTCAGCCTTAATATCGCTGCCATTAAAAAAAAAAAAACTGTGTAAAAAAATCTTGATGTGGATATCTTAAGCACCCGATCTCCGGTTGCTAGCCTTTAAGTGTTATAATAGGATACATGATCATTACTCCTCATAATTTTGTATTGTAGATTCAGCTAAAAATTCGATAGATGAAGCTACCCTGCTCAAGAAAAATTACAAAATAATTAAGTAGCCACTGGCTGTGGGCATTTTAAGGACAATCGAATGTCTACCCCTGTACCGCAGATATGAAGTCCAAAGGGAAAGGTTGTACTGTCGCAGCTACTATCGTTTGAGAACTCTGATTTAAAAAAAATATATATATATATATTTTTCATAATTTATTCAGGCACGCATTAAGCAAATAAAAAGTATCGAATTCTTTTTTTAATTAAAATGAACGAATTAGGGAAAAAACTGTAATTTGATTATTAAAGAAATGACAAAGGAAGTTAAAACACTTGCGTTTCTATCAGTCGCCAGCGACGCGTAGAAGGTAAGGGTGGTGTCACAACAAAGAGTCATACTGAATTTGTTTTTTTACAATAAAATGTTTTGACTGATGAAATATTATCATGGTTAAGAGTGAAGGAGTGTCGGGCATGGCAGGTTAACTCTGCTGTAGTTAATCGTGTGAAAACTCGTAAATCTTCTTTAGCCTCGCGCGTGAACACTATTTAACGCGATTAAGGGGGGTAATAAGGTAGATAGTTGAGCTAGTGGATAGTTGTACATTTTTATGGGAAACAGCGCAATAAATCAAGGAGAAAGAGTAGAAACATACACGCCTGGGCAAGCGCCTGTCCTGTTGTGTATGTACAACGCTTGTTCATACAGTACCTTTTGGGTGTGTGCATGTGTTTTCTATTTGTTGGTCTTTTAGCACTGTTTCCCCCTAATTATGTATGGTAACGGGGTGTAACAAAATTACCCAAAACTTAATTTCACCAGCGAATTGTTTTGAACCCAAAATGGCGTTAGTCGTTGATTTCTTCCAATATTTCCACAGGGAAGTATGAAGTTCAGGACAAGGGTACAATACACAACTACTTGATCAGTATCTCATAGAAGGAAACTTGGAAAAAACGCTTTTAGCACGGAGGCATTGTAAATGTTAAAAAAAGGGCTCACCAACTCTTACTCTTCGAAAATTATGCGTGTGTTCCAGTCACGGATGCGAATCACAATACATCTATTTGTGAGAAAGATGACTATTCTCGCCAGGAAAGTTATGTTTTAGAGAATGCACATATGCCTATGTTATTAACTACATTAGATTTCCTTTTAATAATAAACAATTCGGAGTATTTATCGAAGTTATATACTGAGGATGCAAGCTTATTAGGGCGACGTTTTTTCATAACGAATTAAAGTTCGTTGTAAAGGCGAAATTAAAATGTATCTTTCGTTAAAATTTGTTTCAAGTATTATATCTAGCTATATCAAAGTAAGAATATTTTACTGAAAACACCAAAATCATTAATACTGACGACTCGGACTAGGAGTTGCTTCAAATAAAAGTTTTTTCTTTCTATCTCTTTCTCTCTCTCTCTCTCTCTCTCTCTCTCTCATAAAAAAAAATGAAGGAAATGTGAAAACTTCAGGCGCGGTCTTGAGGCCCCACACTCAAAGAAAAATCTGTGTGTTCACTTTCCAGTTTGGAGAACCAATCCCTTCAAACGACCGAGGCGGCTCGGTAATTGATGGGCTGAAAAAAGAGTAAGATCCAAGAAACTGCGATGTGACAGTAAACACGATCTCTGGCGTGAATTTGCCATGCTTGGTGTCGCAGCGCAGACTGCTTTCTAGGTTAAAATATATTTTAAAACCCCTCATTCGCCGAGTTCTTCCGTAGATTCCAGAAATTAACTCTCCCAAGAGTTTTGCAGAAAATTAGACACGCCGATTTTTTAGAGTTTAAATGTACAGCTGCACGCGTTTTCCGCCAGTCGATTTAAAAATCTCGATCGCAAAGAAAGAAATGCGCTTGAGACGTTTGCTGGACTGCTTGGAACCTCGTAGCCTGGACTGCTCGGTGCCGCCCGATTGGAGGGCTCGGGTACATAGATCGGATATCTGGTAAGTGGTAACAAAGCGACAGCAGGAGTCGCTCCCAACACCAGGACTGGGCAAGAAAGAAAAAAAAATGGGAAGGTGGGGGGGGGGGGGGGGGGGGAGGGTCACTTTGTACACATCAACAGACCTCGCGTAGTGTGAACGGCACGCGGGCGGTGCTCACCAGAAGTCTACTCGCCTGCCCATCTGGCCGCGCCGACGCAAAAAAAAAAAAAAATAAATAAATAAAATGAAGCCAGGTTCAGAGGCGCTTGCAGGGAGAGTGGAAGGTTCCATCTCAAATATTTAGCTCCTGCCACGCCCACTTCCTCTGCGGTCCGCGAGATCGCGAGATCTCCTCTGGCGTGTAAGCTCCCGGACCAGAAGCGACGCTGGTGTCGGCTCGATAGCCTAGATTTAAGAGAAAGAGCAACTCGAACCACGAAGAACGTTTGCCATTTAATGGCGGTGGTCTCCCGGGCAGATTGGTCACAAGACCACAAGTTGTGCGGTGAGAAGGAAAGCGTGCGGAAAGGCTGAGGCACTCGCAGACGATCAAGCCTTTCGTCGCATCCCCGCAGCTCGTATTTCACACGCTTCCCATAAACCACGTGGCCCCGAACGAGCAGTTGGAAACACTCCGATATTTAGGCACACTATATCGTCGGCGGCCTTTGCTGAGGCACAGCGAGCGTCCTCCCCCCCCCCCCCCCCCCCCCCTTCCTTTCCATCCTAGTGGCTATAGACTTACGCAGCGCGGCGTGAAAGTTCACCTGCTCTGTCATTACAGCGGGCACGCATCCAGGGGGTAGGAGAGGAAGGCGAATCGCATGTCTGGGGTAGTAGAGGCTCGCCCGCTTTCTGATGCGACGTTAAATGTCGTTCGCGAAGGATGTGCTTACCACGTTTTCCGCCCGAAGACTGTCTCTGCCCTTTGGAAAAGGCGACTACGAGAATATGTATCTTTCTCAAAGCGGTACAAACGTGAAGAAAAGTCACTAATGGCTAAAGAAATGCTGAGCGTGGAGAGCCCTGAGCACATTATCATCGCCCAACAGCCAATGAGAATGCAGAATTAAAAGATAAGAACGCCGGAGAACGGATCACTAACCAATAAGCACCAACGTAATAAGCCCCGTCCCGCGTTCCTTAACCTGTCGGCACTCTAACTGGGTCAACGTACCAAGATCACAAATCGGCCTATTGTGGTTAACCGTACGAAATTGCTATTTAGCGTGTTTTTCCTGCTCAGAATATACGTCCGGACGATCTATTGACGTCACACCTCAGCGGTGGTGGCGCTGTCGGCTTGACGCGTGCATGGACACTTCGCTCCAAAAAGCCTGCTTTCCGCGCAGGCGCAATACGCAAACGCGGACGGTTTGCACACAGCGTGTTGGTCGCTATAGTGTCTGACAGAGCGAACGTGAAAGTCACAAAAGATCTACTGTTTACGCGATCAGTGTAAGTGGAACTTTTTGAAACAAGCACTACACTAGAAGGAGAAGGTCATCGGGGAGGCAGGTGTTCCCTTCCACGCTTCATAAGTGATTGCTGCCCTAGTAAGCCAGAGGACATAAGGACGATCTATCGCCAAGCCGCGCAGCATCTTTGGTCATAGTCACCAAGCGCAACAGCAAACTTGTAAATAGGAATATTTATTAATTCCTCGCTTTGTCGGTCCATTTTGGTGTACTAGGCCAACTGGTACGGACCTCCAGCCTTCAGTACACCTCAATCCTCCTGGGTCAAAATAAGATTATCATTATTATTAGTAGTTAGTTGCATTGACAACGTCTCCTAACCGAACACACTAATTATTTGGTTTTGTACTATGAAGAAAAAATATTCTGCATCTTCAATTTCTACTTGACTGGTAAATGCTGCATAGATATACGTTCCAGTTGGAACCAAAGAGCTGTGCAGGTGTTAGTCGTTAGGTGAAGGAAAATCGAGCGTGCGTAGAGTTCTTGAGTTCTTGGGCGAGATCTCGTGAAAGCTTGATTCCACCCTTTTTCAAGTACCGTCCAGGATTGATATCGTGTCTGCGATCCACACTGTATCAGGCGCTTTGTCTTACCCCCCCCCCCCCTCCCCCCCCAAAAAAAAAACAACAACAAAAAACTAGCATTATTGTCGTCATTGTTACAAGAAATGTCGGGTTTGGTAGAGGCTTCATACAGAAGCGGCCCCTGGAACTTTAGTCACAACGCATCAGTAAAGAAGGACGTAGAAGAGAAAGAGATCGTACTTTTAGAAACCAATAAGTCGGGCTTGTTCGCTGTATTGCCGAAGGTGGAGTTTCTAAAGAAAACAGATAGAGCCATTTCGGGTTTATTTAGGTTTTTTGACGGCAATTTAAAGCAGTCTAAAAGAGAAATTGTGAGGGTATTGAAGGACGCCGAGTTTTACTTCGGTTGCTGCCAAGAGTAATGGTGTCTCAAAGGATACGTTTGGCAATAAGTGCTTTATAAAAGACCACAAGGTGGATCTCTCCTTCCGAGTGTTCGTAAATGAAAATTGTACATTGCAAAAACCGGTGTCATCCTTTCTGCAGATGCTCGAACTAATGTAGATACCACCACTTTGTTAATTTTGCGATGCCCCGATGATCTAATGAGTGACTTATAAGTTATAACCATTTTATGGAAAGTGCTGTACGGTTTTTTTGTTAGAAAATTGTACTACTAACATGAACCCAATATTCTACTTGCTTGTGTTAAGAGTTTTTATGGGAGATAATTTGGTCAGATTTCAAGCTCAGTCGGGTATATCAGTTCCTGAATTTCATAGGATCTTGGAGGTGTACCTAAACTTAACGGTTATACATTGTGATGATCGTAATTTTATCCAATATCAAGGTGTGTGCATTTGGTCAGCGCTAGCCCCAGCTCTATCTGAGATCCATCTAAGGTTTTTAGAACTGAAACTTTTTGATCATGTTAAGGATAGTTCTCCTAACAAAGTATTAACGAAGAGATACGCGGACGATATTTTGGTATGTCCGACGAACGTCTCTCTAGCAGATTCTTTAGAGAAATCTGTGTTTGAGATGGCTTCCGAGTTAAAATTTTCCTTAGAAAGGCCGGAAGGCGGTTACTTACGGTATTTTCATCTTAAACTCAAAATTGGTTCAGGTCTCTGCTGGGAGTATGAAAAATCCGCAGCAAAACCGATTCTTCCATTCAGTATCCGCCACTGAAAGCATGTGAAAGTAGGTTTCATTCGGAATCTTGTCAATGCAGCAGTAAAACAGTCTTGTTCTCATTTCATAAGTAAATGTCTTCATCTTCTTATCGAATGTTTTATATTGACAGGATATCCCCAGGAATATATTTTAAGACAGTAGTTGTATCTGGTATCTCCAAAAAAGGCGATTAAAAACGGCACTAAACCATCTAAGGGGATAGCGCTTTCATACTTCCACAAAATCTCCCACAACATAAAAGCGCTAGACAAGTTTAATGTTGGCACTGCGTTCTGATCAGATTATAGACTGAGCCGTATGACCCACTTTGCATCACCAAGTACAGGTTAACTGAAAAAGCGCAGAGAAAAGGTTCTGGGGTGTTTATCAGGGATTGTATCATTGTATATAAGGTACCCATTGATTGTCGACTATGTTATATCGGACAAACTAAACGATGTATTAATGATCGCCTGACAGACAACAAACGAAGTAAAAAACAAACATGAACTCATACACGGAACTATTGAAACATGTGGCCAAATGTTTACAATTGCGTGCCACAGTGGAGTTTAACCTTCGGTGGAGTTACGGTAAAAGTATGATCACAAACACTTGATTAAGGAGTCATTGACAATTTTAAACCATATAAATGTTGTTAATAAGCCTTCGTTTTGCTTAAGTCCTGAACTGAGACGGCTTATATGACTCTAAAAAATGGGGACCTTGTGAGTCAACTCTGTTCGTGTGTCCAAGAAGCCATAGGGTAACTTGTCGTCCTATGGATCACTTCTGTTTACCAGTCTAAGTATTACCAGTACAAAGGCACGATGATAGTGTTCTGTTAGCGATGATTCGAAGTAAGAAAGAAGGGGTGTCGCGACGTCTTTTGTATCCTTTTACGCGTCACTGTGTCTCATTTCTGGGGGGTTCAAGCTTTGATTCGAGACCTTTTAGTGTTCGGGTCGTTTTTTGCCTGCAGTCCCGGGGTTTATGTCATGTGGAAAACAAATTGTGTGTTCGCGATGTTCGTGCGTAGTTTCGTTGGGTGGCATAAATACGAAAAAACATCTCAAACTTGTGGTATATTGCCGCGCGCGCAGCTTGCCAAGTAGGCAGCGCGCGCGTGGCCGAACGGTTATTGCGCTTGTCTCCCACGCGAAAAGCCAGGGTTCGATTCCTGGCCGTGGCTACGCATTTTTGTTGACACTGTAATGTGACGTTCTGGTAAATTCGAGAACCGTCTTGCTGATTCGAGGTTAGAATCTTCTAGGCACCGAACCTTCTACGCCGAATGCTCCAGAAGCCCACGCGTGTACAAAAGCGGCTCCGCGTGACAAGCTGGAGTCAGTTTCGCCCCAGCGTTCGACTCTGCTCTTTCGCCGACTTCGACGCCCGCGACGCTCTACTGTTATCTTTTGTTTCCTTCTTTATTTTGGGCACAAGTTCGCCCGATTAAACGTTTAGTTTACTCAGTTATTTTCCGCCTCATCACTTGTCATTCGTGACAATATCTTTGTCGAAGTGTGTGGCAGACACCGCGTGTTAAATGTAAAGAGATCCACTTTGAAGTATATCATGTAACGGGATAAAAAATTCTAAACTTCTGGCAATATAATTCGAGCCTTACGTTTCATGATTCATCATAGGTACTGATTTTTAAATACTATCCGCGCCTTGTCCTACAGATAGGAGATGCTAACGGGTAATGCTTTGTTTTAATTTATTATGGCAACATGTTTTATTTTAAATCCGAAATGTCATAAAACTGATATAGGACGAAAATCTGAACGCGCTTTATAAAAAATGGCTCTTTTTTAATACAATTTAAATATATATTTTTATCACTTCTTACTGTATTGCCCTCCTGGTGGCAAAAAAAAAAAATGAATATTTTTTCCTATTTTTATAGCATTTTTTGTAGAAGCGGTCAAATAACCCCTGAACGACGAATTACGAAAATAAACTTTTGAGAAGGGGAACAAGGGGGACATAGGACAAAAAAAAATCTCCAAACACAGCTAGCTTGCATGTACTTTTGCATTTACTTGCATTATAGCCACTAAACCGCCAGGAACGGCGAACTGCTAGTTTCGGCTAGTTGGCTTTCCTGCAACGTTATTCATTATAAATGTCGCTCTTTGAATGCTATTAGGCTGTAGTTAAATACCCGGGCTATTGACTGGCACTATATTATTTCTATTTTTCATCACGAAATATTTTTATATCAATGTAAACTTTTATGAAAATAAAGATAAAAATTTGATTAGAAAAAATAGTTTTATTTCTATGCAAAAAAGATAAAATATGGCTAAAATTTATCTTCATAAAATTTAGCCATAGTTTATTCTTTTTGCCTAGAAACAAAATTATTTTAATTCAAATTTTTATTCTTATTTTTATCGCATTACCTTTCTAATTGGAATTATTTGACATCCTTCTTTTTGTTGCACTGCCTGCTGAAGCGGTCGAGCCATATCCAGGCATTGGAATCGGGAAGAAAGTGGTTTTCGCCAGTTTGGTTCACATCGAAGTCATGTATAATAAATATCGTTTACTAAGTGCTATGCACAGATGGTGCCATGGTTGAGATATTGACTAGTGTTATTTTCTTAATTAGAAAAAGAACAATACGTCTGACTTTAATTTGAAGTTTCATCAAAACTAAAATTCAGCCATAATTGATTTTCCTTTGTGCAAAAAAAAAAAAAAAACATTTGTCTTCCTGGTAATTTTTGTAATATTTACCCATCGTTTTATCCTTCTAGACGCCTTTAAATGAACACCGGGACACCCGAATCGGTTTGTGCGTGCGAATGAGCAAAGTGGTAATTGTCGTAGGTTTTGGCTTCATTTCAGAGTGATGCATTATGCATGTTCATTAGGAAATACTATTCGCGTCTAGTTTTAACCTCGACAGGTGACAGGCATCTTTTTTTTTTCTTTTATTATCCCATATCAAATTTAATTGATATCAAATATAAACTTTAATCAAACAAAACTGTTATATTTCTGTTTAGCTCATAACCTTTATAATTATGCCTAATCATATTAGGTGTCTGTTCAATTTTTTTTGTCTTTGTTATTGTCTGAAGAATTTGTTTAATAAGCATGCAGGTACCTCGATGAGAAGCATTGTGGTTTTTGCCGGTTGGTTTCCCGGCCGATGTAAGCCTTACAGTTTTAACAGATACGGTTTCATTTAAAACGACATTTCACAAATCTGGGTCTCAGAAAACGACTTCAAGTACACGCCCTCAAGGAAAAATATTTCTTTGCACACCGCATCGCTACAAGGCACACGAACATTCAATCAATTGATGGCAGTGTGGGCTGTCAGTAGACCGCTGAGCAAGGAAGTATATTTAAATTTATCATATTTAAACTTTTAGTGTGAAATATTTGGGGCTAATAAATAACACATAAATGCCAGAAAATAGCCTAAGTAAAAGATTAGACGCAAATGGTTTTTAGCAAGCGAAATTAATAACGCATCATGCTGAAGTGAAGCTAACACGCCGAAATTACCACTTTTACACAAGGCCGCGCCAATTTGGGTGTCTCAGTGGTTATTTGATCGCTTCTACAAAAAGTAAAAAAAATAACGAATTGCGAATTAAATCACTAGCAGGGTAAGTGATTGGCAAATATTCGAAAGATTACAAGGAGTACAAATGCTTTTTTTTTTTTTGCAAATAGCAGATTTAAATTATGGCGGAAACTCATATTTAATATCTAAATTAATAAAGCATTATTTAAAAAAAGAACACCAGCGGACATTCCAGGAATTATACCATCTGCGTATAGCATTTACTAAACAGTATTATTATGCATGACCACGATGTGAACCCAATCAGTGAAAACCCCCTGTTCCCCGATTCCCAATGCATAAATTTAGGTTCAAAAGCATTTGGAACAAAAACATTTAACAGAAAAAGTTGAAGGACCCAAGTAATGGTAACGCGATAAAATATTTATAATAATATAGAATAGAAATGTTCGGCTAACACACACAAACAAACTCAAATTATGGCTGAATTTCATATTTCTCGAATTTCAAATAATATATAAAACATTTCGTGACAACGAATAAAACTAAAATAGTGCCGTTTGATAGCCCTTGTACATAGCCCACAACGTAATAGTATTTAGTGGTGAAAAGTTTTACAACGAAGCTGTTTATGGCTAGGGTTCCGTGGATTTTTCGTGTGCGTCAACAAAAACTCAGAGCGGGCTCCCACCTCCCTCTCTTTGTCGTCGTTCCAAGCGCTTGCGGGCCTAGTTCCCTTTCCTTCCGCCGGGTGGCGGTCCCATCGCGCGTGTCTAGTTTTCTCCGGCTCCTCGGGGCGGCGATGGTCCATGACATGTGTGCGCGTACGTTTCGTCACGATGGCCACCGATCAAGACAATAAATGTGTTCGTACCCTTCTTCAAAATGCTGTATCACGTCTGTGCCGTGTGCTAAACAGCTCCGCTGGTCATCCACCTTCAGAAAGTGAAATGGCTCATGTTTTTGAATGATATTGCAAAACATTAAAGGAGGGGAACTACGAGTTAGTCGATTCTAGCGCGACCTCTACTGGAAATACAACAAAAAAGGGGGAAATTAGAGTTTGCCACTAGGAAGGCATTATTATGGGAAGTAATAACATTATAAAGAACACTCAATATGAGATTTTCTATTCAGGTTCAGGCGTTCGTCATATTTCAGTTTTTATGAGATTTCAGATTCAACATGAACAATTTTTTTAAATTTGCACTAAATAAAATAAAACCAGTTAGTAGCCCAACCATCGGAATACACGGGGATGGTATTTAGTAAGCAGTAGCTATGACGCGTCATTAGATGTAAGGCACCGAATATGTACAAGATTGTCAAAGGTACGATGTTTGGCATTTGTATCTTGGCTATACTGCATGTCCAAGTAATTATCTCTACCTTAAACAAAGAAAAGATCTGCTGTGTGCAAAAGTTTGACATCTTTTTGTTTTTATGCCAGCCAACCAAACTACTCACAGATATTGCAAGCACAAAATTTGGTTTTCAGCTTGCTCCACCCTTAAATGTTTTGTTAAGCAAAAAAAAACAAAAAAAACGAAAATGAAAAAAAAAATTAAAAGCAGTTTTTTCTACAGACATGAGGCTAATATATATATATATATATTTGGAAGAAATCAAAAGACCCACATTGATAAGCGTGTGGGATTTCAAATGGTAGCAGCTTAGTAGATTGCTTCCAGGCTGGGGCTCCGGACGGCGGGGCCTGCGGTTTGCGTGTCGGTGCGGAACGTTTGCTGCTGCTAGCCCTCAGGAACATTCCAACGCACCGAACTCTTCAGCGTGCCCTACAATGTATCCTGCCCAGTAACGTTAGACACACTACATCTACGGTGCAATGTGTTAGATACGCATTCCCTAAACATCCACCAATCGTTCTTCCTTGAATTTTTTTTTTGCCGCCTACTTGGATTAGCGCTAGTACTTGGTTTATTATGTAGCACAAACTAAGGTATGCACGCTCCGCACACCTGCAAGTTCAGTGTCACCCCAGCATCCGCGCGCGGATTGGCTTCCACCCCGTGACGTCACCTGCCTCTCGCCTTTGTCCTTCTCTACTCCCCTCCTCTCTACGCGGCGCGCTTCCCTTTGCACTGTTTTTTCCGCAGACGGACGCCGTCAGCTTTTCTCCGTCATGAGGGTACTAATACTAACGCATTAATAGAAAAACGCTCTCTTACATACCCTTCTGTCCTGCTATGCATACGCTTCTTAGCCGATCTTGTCGGAATCTGCTCTCTTTCTGAAGACATCAAATCCTGTTTTTTTGTCCGGTGCTCTTATTGTAGCAGCCGGGCACACAACTGGGGAAGCCACCTATTGAAATCCGTGAGCAGACCCCATATTAAAAGTTTCTTGCTAAGCGAAAAACTTCTAAATACCGTGCATAATCGCGCGCTGACACGGTCGGAGAACTAGGGAGAACTACAGGTACCAGAATGCACCGCGACAGTGATGCTGTCACGCCACTCTTGGTGAAATCATGTCGGAGGCTTTTAGATCCCTTTCGAAAGACTGCCATCTGTTGGAAGCTGTGGCATCCCTGCACAATGGCGGACTAAGACCGCAGCGTCATTGAAGACTTTATGCGTTCGGTTGGATTAGAAGGCAAAACCATACCCACAGAAAAAAGAAAAAAAGTGATGAACGCAGTGACGTTGCACTTTCGACGCTATTTGATTGGCTCGTTGGCTCCTAGCGTTGGTCGCGCTTTGACGTTCGCTATCTTATGGAATGACTTGCGCTTTCACGACGCCAGTTGTTCCGTCATAGTACAGTGGTTCCGGCCTGCTAATATCGGCATGTGACTTTCCAAGGAGGCCTATTGCGGAGCAACCGCCGTGTAACCGAGCTTGCGGTTGCAAGTCAAAAGTCTACAGGAGGTCCAAATTAATCGTCAGTTCTCCGCTGGCCCGTTCCAGATACCCGTCTCTGGTTTGGCACATAAAACCACATAATTTAACTTCTTTTTTTCTTCTTCAAGGCCGTCGCTTCAGTGAACACAGGAAGAGGAACGAACGTTCAACGCACGAAAAACAAACAACATTGCTTGACGCCAAAGGTTGCAGCACTGATTGCAGCGCTGCATGATTATGACCAGGCGCGTAGCCAGGAAGGGGGGGGGGGGGGGGGGGAGGGGGACATGGGGCCCGGCCCCCCTCCCCCCCAAAAAAATCGTTAATTTTGCTGGGGTTTCCTTTCTCCCCTCCCCCTCATACAGCATTTTGTCATGGGTGAGTCCCCCCCCGCTTTTTAGATTGTGCGCTTTCTTGTTTTCTTTTAATAAAAGTTTGCATATATCATTGTAACTCATCCGGGTACAAAACATTCTTCCGCAGAGAATATGTGATTGATGCAGGTATAATGCGAAATGAGGACGGACAGAAACAGGAGACGGGACACTGCGCAGCTTCAGAGGTGCATTCAAAACAGGGTAAACTAAAAAGCAAGCCTTCGCCCTGTGTCGTTTCCCCTTTTACTTGTCCCTCGTTATTTGGTGCATTGCTACTGCTGAGCGAAATCAGACTCTCACAACCATCTTCCCTGATACGTGGTTGCCATTTTAGTTCAGTAACCGGCACAGTATCGTACCCTTATAACAATTATTCTTTCATTTGGCAGATTTCATATTTGACGTTGGAACCAGGCGTCGCCAATCGACGGCCTTTCTGCTCATATATTTCTACGCGATATTCCTGCACATAGGCATCTATGTAGTAAAGCGCACATTTAGCAAATGTATTAAAATACACCTAATTATCTTTGCTACTACACATACTTCACTAGCTCTGATCCCTAGTAGCACAGGTGTCGCGTGGCAATATATCTACAGTGAGGTCATATATTGACTATGCCCTGTTTCATCTTCGAATATCGCATCTGATAATTTTAAAAGAGAGAAACGAGAGAAAATGTAAATTTACGTAACTAAAACAGAGAATATATATATTCTTGGGCTTTCACAGTAATTGCTTCCACGAAACTTGTAGTTTTGCAGAAATTATCTTCCCTCGCATTTTTCTGCACTTGAGTTACCGGAGCTTGTTATTTTACATAAAGTTTCTTTGCTGGGATTTTTCTGTGATTGGTTTAACATAACTTGTGATTTCACATAAGTTTTCTGTGCTGGGATATTTTCTGTAACAGCTTCCACAGAACTTGTTATTTTACATAAATTTTTTGTTAGTGAGAAACAGAAAATGTATGTTAAATAACAGAAAAATTAAAAAAAAAAAACAACAGGGCTTTACAGAAATTTTCTGTAAAGCTGTATAGCGCCTATGCGACTGTATAGCGCCGATGCGAAGTTTCACTACAAACTAGATCTAATAACGTTAGATGCCGCGAGCCCCGCCAGTAAAGTGGCGCCTCGTAGCGGCAGCGGCGGCGGTAGCAGTGGTTAGCAACCGAGCAGTCGTCGTGGCAGGCTGCTGTTAGAGAGGGGGACGCGGCGACGGCCTGAAACAAAACGCGCTAATGGAGCGAGCCTCCGTCGAGGAACGTCAGACGTTGCAGCGGCCGAGCGCCGGCGGTTTTCATGAAAGACCGGATCAAGAAAAACAGCAACAAACACAAAACAAAACAACGCAGAAACAATCGAAAATTTCAGTAACATAACAAAGCAGGGGGGCGCCCGCTGTCCAGATCGGAAGATAAGGGGTCTGGCAACCTGCTCTGACGCGCTGGTCTTCGTTGATTAAGAGGAGGTATACGAAGGTGGACGGAGTCTCGGATTGTTGTTGTTTTTGTTGGTGTTGTTCGCTGGTGGATGTTCGATTTATGTGGGTTTGATCGCTTAAACGGGGCAGGTGTGCTTTTATGTGATTGGCGGCGGCTTCGTTGTTCCTTGGGGCGAGGGGGTGTGGCTATGGGGGCGCCATCGCTTTTGGCCGGTGTTGGATGCCTGATTGCGGCCGACGGGTTTGTTGTCACAGAAGGTGTGAGTCAAAGGGACGCCGCCAAGTCCTCCTGTTTGACTAGAGGGAAGAAGGCGCCATTGCTTCGCCAGGAGATGCCTCGTGCGTGAGTGTGGCCGGGTTGCGCGGCATCTATACTGCCGATGGGGAGGAAAAGAAAAAGCGGAAGCTCGGATATTGAATAAAAAATAACTGAATCTGCTTTCGGTTCAGACGAATATGGGGATCGTAGATGCGGATGTACACGCATCACTGGAGACCTACATTTTTGTTTTCTGACAATTTGGATTCAATGTCTATGTCAAGGACGGCAAAACGGCGGCTCGGGAGCCTCATGCGGCTCTTCGAGCGCACAAATTCGGATTGCTGCCCCCTAGTAATCCTTTCCGTCCCTCCCTCTTCCCTGGCGAGATTAAAAGTGAAGACAGATAAAAAGGCAGCGATCGTTTCGTTTGCTTTACGACACCATATGCCCATCGGACAGGCTCCTGGTTTTACCAATGGCAACTCACGAAAAGAAAGCATACCGAGATACCGCTTTGCGAGTGGAATTCATTAAATTTTTTTTTTTTTTTTTAAATGCAATGCCCCGTTTTATTGCAGCTCTTCACGTAAAACAGCGCCTTTTTATGGCTCTTTGAATATGCCCGTCTGGTCACGCCTTTTCTATAATCCCCGACAGAAAATAACGCAGGGCGTGGGTTAATGTGATCATTTCTTTTGCTTTTTAATTCGCTGTTCAGTGTTTTACTCGGCTAATTCCGCAGTGTCACTTGCCGTGGAGTAGTAAGAAGATGCTGTACGTGACTTTCACAGTATTGCAAGTTTCGCGGCAAGAACCGGAATTGGCGAGGTTTCTCAGGAGCTCCCGCGTGTGTTCATAGTGTACGCATGATCGGGGCAGTCTAAATTTGACGCGAAATATTTTCTGATAAATTTCGCGGGGACTTCCCAAACAAAACTTTGCGGGATTTAAGTGTCACGTCATGTCATGGCGTAAATTCACGTCAGAGTGTCACGTGATCCCCGTCCGCTATATTCTGAAACGGATGTAGAATTGTGTCGTGCAGCAGTGCGCATCATGCCGGCCGTTATGTTGCAGTTGATTTTCGACACACTGGAAAGAACAGGGAATGGTTTCGCTCGCGCTGTTCATGTGCGGTCATTCATTTCGTGCTTTATGGATAGGTGTCCAGCCATCGAAAATGCTACGTATTTCTTTCATGCTTTCTAGCAATAATAACTAAAAACTTTAAAATCTCGAAACAACCGTCTCAGGAATTGTGAGGAATTCCTTAAAGGAGCACTGACACCCCAACGTCGTATTTTTTTATTGTCTAAAATGATGCAAGTTGTAGTCATAAACACGCAAAGAAAAAAAAAATCCGTATCGCAAAAAAAAAAAAAAAATTTTTCCACACGCACGCGCGCCTTTTTATTTTTGGCGTTTTCCTCTGCCGCTCCTCGCCTCCTCGCTTCTTTTGATTCGTGACGTTGAAAATCATGAAATTTAGAAGCTTTGTAGGCGACACTTTTAGAACATTTAATAACGGCAATCGTAAAACATGTTTTTTAACGCAATTGCGAACGCACTATGGCCCTTCTTTTTGAAATACCAAAAATCGGAGTCCGGTGTGATGTCGCCCTTCTGGATTTGTATCCTCCCTCTGAAAACAGGCGACACCGCTCAAAACCGTTTTTTTTTTTCGGTCCGCCGGCGCTCGCTCCTTTCCTCCTCGCTTTGGGTCGCGATAGCAATAGAACGGAGTCGTGAAAGAAAGTGGACTCTCAGGACTCCGCCATATTTGACGTCAACGCACCGGCGCGGATCGTGCGGGAACTTCGAATTCGGCATTTGGAACTTGTTTTTTTACTTCACAAATACTGAATTCTCAAGTTTCGAATTTGAAGGGTAATTATCCGGGATCATTTTCAATCGTTTCGGATAGTAAAAAAAATGATTTTGATGTGTCAGTGCCCCTTTAAAGTCGGAAATCTTGTAGCATTTAGAGAGTGGTCATGTGCTTGAATGCGGTAATGTGTAATACCTTAGAGTTTTCTGAAATTTATTTGTTACAGCAAAGGCTTGCCTCGCCAGCATGCTGAAGAAATAGTACAAAAATATATGTATTTGGCCAGTACCCGGGTAAACGCAGCAGGTTCTTGTTTTTTCTGCGTTGAAATTGGTGGATATTGTGAACGATTTGAATGATTGTATAGTATATCTTAACATACTTAACATACATATTTACAAATGTAATTGGTGCGTTACTCTATGAGCTGAATAAATGGCGCAAAATTCCCGCAAAAGCGGGGAAGTTCTCCCCCTAAGTTCACCGGGAAATGCAAAATATCAAAAATGAAAGATTCAAGGGTACGCTCTCGTTGCGTAATTTCTGGTGGGAGATTACTGTTTAGGCATTCTACCTTTAAAGAAATTAGAAGAAAAGGTTTCGATTTTTTTTTACGGTGTATCGAACTGCAAAAAAGACAGAAAAGGACACATGAGAGGCAGACTGTAACTAACCTTTTACATGCACCATGAGTGCTCATACGTAAAGTGACCTCTTAAATTGTCTGTGTTCATTTCCCGCAGAACACGCAGGCAGTCTGGTGCGGCGAACGACTGAAGGAGTTTAGTAACCTACAAAGTTAAGAATGCCATGAAATCTGAAAACAGAAATCTACGCATCCGCACACCGGCTATTATTATTTTTTGTCTAATCTTATTTTGTGCTTTGCAATTCGATTTTGTCTTTGGTCCTCTTGTTGTTCACCGCAACTGGCCGTCTCCAAGTTCTACAGAAAAGTGAACCCTCAGGTATTTGTTTAGAGTGCGCTGTATCAGCAATTAAAAACTTGTGAAAAATGCAATGGTTCGCTGTCTTGACATTCTGCATGAAAGAGAGACCAAAGAAGTTTAACGTGTGATACTGAAGAAAAAAATACTTGAGAAGCGCCATTGTTTCGGGGTATTTTGTTTTACTTTCGGGAAAATCACTGCGTTTAGATAGGAAGTTGACAATTCACTCTGGTAGCTATGCCAACGGAGGTACCTGGACATATAGTCTTTAAGCCAAGAGTGTAACGAACACGCCCCTTGTAGAAAACGAAGGGTTGAGGCGAGAAGTAAAATACAGAGCGAAGCGAATAACCACTGATGTCAAAACATTTTACTAATCCGATCATCTGCGTTTGTTGTTTGTCACTGTGCATGTCACCTTATTTAGCTATTGACTGGATCACTATATAATTTAGTGGACATCAAAACATTTTTTTGATCAATTGAACCCCGTGTGTATTTAGCAAAAAAAAACAAAAAACAAACCGTGTGTGTAAAATGTAGGCTGCTTATTTTGAGGCACCGTGTCGTAGACCCGTATTTATGTAATTTAACTTTAGAAAAATATCAAAATCATGCTGCTGCATATGTACATTGAGAGGGAAAGAACGAATTCAACTTCGGTGTGGTGTTATTTCTTACCCAATAGGGTGGAGTGAGGAAAATGCAAGTTCACTCTTTCACATGGTGTATTCTGTCGGCGAGTTTCGTTGCGAAGTTAAAATAGTTTGAACGGGGCACCTGTTTCAGTTACCATCTATGTTTTGTTATGTTTCTTGCTGGGCGAAACTTGATTGCCTTGGTAGTATGATAGAGCAGGCTCCACCACCTAGTAGTGTGGTGTGCGCCAAAATATACAAGAAAAAAAAGGAAAACATTATAGTTTGTTTACTTTTTTTCTAGTAAAGCTAGATTCACATGGTACGATTTCGCCTGCGATTTTACTGCTGCGACGTCAGGCATCAAACCATTCAGCACGTTTTGTTTTCTTGCTACACAAGCAAGGAGGCAATGTTAAATCTCGACTAAAATCATGCCACATGAATCAGGCATAACTCAATCGTATTTTGTGGACCGCATGATATTTTTAGCGCAACAACGACAGCATTGCAAGAACGATTGAGCCAGGGAATTTGCGAACATCACAATTCACCACTTAATTTTGTTGCCACATTTAGCATTTTTCACCTCACTATTAGTTTTATTAACATACGTCTAGTCTAAAAAAATTTAAAAAACACGCACTCGCTATTCATGTGTCAACTATGTAGCGCTTTCTACGTGCATCTCTAATGCAACCTGCGGCAAGTCCTTTACCATTTTTCTTACATCTATGGAACCTCATGACTACATCTTTTTCCCAAACCAACAATCCATGCCTATCCAAACCAGCCTAAAAGTAGGGATATATCCCAGGTAGCACAGTTTTGTCGGCCGAAATCTGATATTTGTCTGGAAATAAGGGCCTTAAAAAACCCGAAGAAGCAAAGGTAGAGCCAAACTTGACTTTTCATTGGCCAGAGTCTGGTTATCTTTGCCCTAATTCGCCAAACAAAGGCCAAAGTTTATTTTAACTGCTGGTATTTAGACTATCATCTGGCACGCACCTTTGGGCCTAAATTAACAAACAAGTTCCGGAGTGAGGTTACACTTCTGGTTGTTCGGTTTTCGTGTGGAAACTTTGGGCCTAAATTGCGATACGATGGCCAGGTCTAAAATTCACTGCTGGTGCTTTTGTTCTATGCGTGGTATCTTTGGATGAAGTCTGGAACTTTTAGAATTATACGGTGAGGCAAAGAAAAACCCAGAAATGCAAAAAAGTACCCTGGCCCTAACCATATCCAAGCAGAACAGATTTGGTCAATCATTTGCCAATGGCTGGCAATGGTCGTTTTTGCCAGTGGCCAGACAGTGGCCAGCCATTGGCCTGATGACAAGGCCTTTCTCTGGCGATTGGCCAGTGGCCACTTGCCATTAGCCATCGGCTTAGCATCAGCTGATGAATGGCCTCCCTTTGACCATTGGCCAAAAGGCCATTGCCAACCATCGACCAAAGCTTCACCAGAATCCACGTTGCTTGGATAGGGCCTTGGAGCAAAGCAATATTAGGCTTAAGTTAGGCCTCTATTATTGCCAAGCTAGTGCCAAGATAGGCGTTTCTCTGGAGTGCTATATCGTGCGCGCCTGCACAGGTTTGAGTTTGACCACGTTCGAGATTTTCCAAATCTTAACGCGAATTAGACAAACGCTTGATGTAAGTTCAACTATCATGCGCTTGCGTAGAAATTATAATCCGAACTGACGCCGCCTAGGGCATGAGAGGTGCAGTACGTATCGGGTGTGTAGCTTCACCATAACAGCCTAACTGATTCATTAGAACTTTATGTGTTCGCCTTTATACTGTGAGAAATATAAAACAAACTTTTGCATCATCATATTTTTCCAAAAACACAGAACTTCCTGTAGGGACGTTAGGCAACACTGTTCAAAAAGTTTAACTTTATTGATTTTGTGAAATGTTTGAATGTCTCACACTTGCCGGGGTCTCGGTTTGGTAAGGTTCCAATTCCTAAAAAAAATCCTTTCTGTAAGAATTTTGACAAATGTTATACTTAAGTTCAACTATTATGCACGTGCGTGTATATTGAAAACGAGCTGACGCAAATTGTCGGAGGAGGAGTGCAATGTTTTTTGGGTAAATTGCTTTATCGCTTCACATTATTAAAGTAACTAAATCGATAATTGTTTACATATTTGCTTTGATAGAGTGCAAGCAATGGCAATCAATTTATGAGTTTTAGAATGAACTACCAATTATTTCTTTTTATAATCTGGAAACGTTTGTGTACGATTCGGGCAACACAGCAGCTAAATCGAATCTCATCGGCTTTTGCTAAAAGTTCGAAGGTGCGAGAGCCAGTCGAACTTCAGATTTAACAATAGTTCGCGGCATCTCTACCCAAAAGTTCGCAGGTTCGTCCAACCAGTCGAACCTCGAGCGTTTGATGTCGAACCACAGTTCGAAAGAAGTTCGTGACTCCTCCTCTCCATTTCTTTTTCTACCTTTTACTCTTCCTAAATCTCCCTCGCCCAGATAGACAGCTCATTATCCGGCTTTACATTAGGCTGCCGCCTGTCCGCTTCGGAAAGGAGAAAGCGACAGCAGGAGGCGTCATTGCCGGCTAAAGTGCGCCCAGGCACGAGCGCCCCCGAGCATCGAGATAAGGAAGCTCTGGTGTGAACTGGGCGGGGCCCGGATATTATATCCCCGCTGGATGGAGGGACGCCGCTTCTCAGATGTTCGCCGCCAGGACTGGTTGCTTGGGACTTCGCAGCGGCCGCTAATCACCTTGATCGTTAACGCATGATAGCTCCATGTTTAAGCTTGGCTTTCCTCCTGCCTCTCTCTCTGCTTGTTCGTGTGTGCGTGTGTGCTTCGATTCTTTGTTGTAGGCCTGACGTGTTTTGTCCCGTGGAAGTGTTCCCCACTGACGTCTCGGTTTGAAGGATTGCGATGGACATTTTGACCACAAGCGCCGCCGATCGGAAGACATTTTGACATTGGACATTTTATTTCGCCGGTCGGTTCGTCACGCGTGTCACGTGAAATGCTGGAGATTCAGACTTGATAGACATTTTGTCTAGTCTGATGTTGTGACGTTTAGACTAGTTTGTCTTGGTGGGTATTTTGGCACTCGTGTCACATGACCTGTTGGACAATTTGATGAGGGGGTCCTTTTTTCTCGCTAGATATTTTGAACACAACTGCCGTGAGTCAGGATAAATTTTAACATTTTTAGGATCTTTTGCCCGGTTGAACGTTTTGACTCGGTGAATGTTTTGACCTCTATAAAATTTTGCCATTGTAGATATTCTGACGCACGTGTCACGTGACCTAGAGGTATAATTTAGCTTGTCACACCCTTCGCGTCGTTTGAGACTGACCACTAGCCCAACGGGTCGGTGGATATTTCGACTTGGTTGACCATTTTGACTCGGTGGACATTTCGAGCTCTATGGACGTTTGTCTTGCTGGACGTTTCGACCCACGTGTCAAGGTTTTCTTGGACATTTTGACACGATTGGCAGTTTGTCTTTTTTTTCTATTTTTACCACACTCGGAGTGAGAAGGTTCGGTGGAGATTTTGTATAAACATGCTCCAAAGTTAAATATTCAGTTTTGCCGTAGCACACTAGATGACACTGATGCAGGTTAAGGCCGGTGTATGGAACGCATTATGTTTGAAGGAAGTCGTTATGAGTCCCCGGTAGGTTTTAAACGTTATACTTGTCTTGTTTCTTTTTTTACATTGTTATTCGGACTTTGATGAGGCAAAGTTCATAGCACACTTCGAAGCCCTTCAAACAACCATAAACTTTTCTAAGTTTTGGGTTCAGGTTATGGTGATTTTAACTTACCTGGAATTAACTGGGCAACTGGTATTGCTTCCTGTACATCAAGCGTGACGTCGAGGAATGCGTCGTGGCTATTATCATTTGCAAACTTTTTCAATTTTTTTCAGTATAATGAAATAGCGAATGCATGTGGTAATATCCTTGACTTGTGCTTATCTAACTCCCCGCTTGAGCGGACAATGCTGGCTGATAACCCACTTGTGCCAGTTGATGTCTACCACCCGCCGTTTATAACAAAATTTTCCTTATCTGACCCGCCACGAGCGAAAGAAAGTTCAGTCGCTTTTTGTTATTCCCGGGGAGATTATCTTAATTTATACAGATTCCTTGAACAGTACAACTGGTCGGGAGTCTTAACTGATGAAATAGTCGACTCAGCTACTGAAAGATTAAGTTCCATTGTTAAAAATGCACTTAAATGTCTTTGTTCCGAAGAGGCTCACGTGCCCCTTCGAATATCCTAGCTTGTTTTCTAGAGATATAAAGATTTCCTCACGGAAAAGCTGCACTATCATCGTTTATATAAAAAGACAGGACTGGAGATTTGGTATCTGAAATTCAGTATTTATCGATGCCTGGTTAAATAACTGTATAAACAGGACAAGCGTATGCACCTTAATGTCCTCGAAAGTAGTTTGCCTAAAAATCCTAAAGAATTTCGGAGATATGCGAAACAACACCCTCGGGAAAAGAATTTGGACATTTGTCCTTTGTGATGGTGCTGGGTACAAATCTTTACCAGCTGAAGTAGAAAATCGCTTTGCTGACTTTTTTAGCTCTTGCTACTTGCCTCAGCAATCGAGTAATATTAATACCTTGGGTGTAGAACGTGATGACTTTTTGTCTTCTTTTACTGTCGACATTGATGATATAATCGAAGAAATAGAACATATGAAACCAAACTTTTCTATGGGTATTGGTGGCATGCCCACGTTCATTATCAAAGGTTGCTGTGCTATATTTGCCCGTGTTCTGTGTCACATCTTGAACTTCTCACTTCAACAAGGACTTTTTCCTGAGCTGTGGAAGTTCGCCGGTGTTGTCCGTGTATTAAAAGGAGGCGATTCTTGTTTAGCTAGTGATTATCGTCCGGTGTAATTATTATGTGGATTTGCGAAAGTTTTTGAAAAAGTAGTCCATAAGCGTGTTTAGTTTTACCTGAATGCGGTAATATCTGATGAACAATATGGTTTTCTAAGAGGTAGGTCTGTAGAGTCCAATTTGTGTTCGTTTTTAAGTTACACTGCACCGATAGTTACTAGTAGAGGTCAAGTTGACGCCATCTACCTAGACATGTCTAAAGCATTTGCCTGCGTTAGGCACGATTTATTCTTGATCAAGCTGGCCTCACATGGTTTCAGCCCACATTTGTGTAGATGGTTTTAAGGCACGGCCACATTGGCGTCGTGGAGGCCAACGGCGTGACGGTCGGCGCTGGTCGGCGCTGCCGGTTGCCGACCGAAACCAGTTTTCGGCTTCAGCAGGACGCCGGACGGCGCCGCAAAGCGAACCGCTCCTTGCACGGTTCAGAGCGCGCCGCCGCTCGCCGCAGAAGAGAGGAGCCAATGGGAGGTGGCGTAGATAGTGACGTCGCGATGCCATGGCAACGCTCAAACCGGTCTCCGCCGCGCGTCGTTCCGAAGGACGTGTTTCGACGTGTCGTCTGCTATCCCTATTTCCCCCCGACGCCTTCTGCAACGGAGCGGTTCCTTGAAACTGTGCGACTGTTTCCCTTTTTATATGACAAGACGCAGCCCGATTACCTAGATAATGACGCTAAAACAACCGCTGGGAAATTATAGGAGAGGAATTCGAAATTACAGGTGAGTTTCTCCATGGCACTTGTTGCATGTCGCCTGTGCTGTGACGGATGTCGTGTTGATTTGGTGACACTTTCGAAAGTAGCCTTCGTCTCTGGCGCGCCGCCGGGGCAGCAAAGCACTGACCTGTCCTTCGGTGTTTCGGTAGAAGCCACTCGGCCGGACCCAAAACCTGCGCCTCCTTCCCTTCAGAGCGCGGCGACGTCGCAAGATTAACGAGCAGGCTAGGATTATCATATTCACGCTGATCACCAGGTCATCATGGACACCTACCATGTAGGCAGCGAGTGCGGTTTCGATGCTGCTACATGCGAAAGATGAGAGCCAAAACGGAAATATTTACCGAAGAGCAGACGACGAAAGAGCGGGAAATCCGAGAGAGGTGCGCGCGCGATCGCGAGAGCCAGTGCTGTCACGTGACGCCCGCAAAACGGAGGACGCCGGACGGCGGTGCCGCCCGGTGGCGCCGACCGGCGGCGCCGTTTACGCTAGTGTGGTCAGGCCTTTATAGCTACTTGTGTGATCGTCACAATTCTGTTCGTGTCAATGGCATCATCTCCGAACAGTTTATTTCAACGTCTGGCGTGCCGTAGGGCTCAATTCTTAGCCCGCTTTTGTTCCTGTTGTATGTAAATGACATTGCGTTTTGTGTTAGCAATGGTAACATCCTTCTGTTGGCTGACGATGTTAAGTTATTTCTAAGTGTGAAGTCACTATCCGACTGTTCTCTTCTCCAAGCTGATCTAAGTCGCGTTTCGAGATGGTGTTTAGAAAACAGCTTGTTGCTTAACCCTTTGAAATCCACATCAATGGTGTTATTCAGGCAGCGTGATGTTATTTGTTTTGAATATTACCTGGATGGCGTATTAGTTCTTCCAGTCTCTTCTATCAGGGACCTTGGAGTGTATATTGACAGCTCCCTTTCTTTCAATAGTCATGTCTTCGCTACAGTAAATGCAGCGTTGAGGACGTTAGGAATGATTTGAAGAATTTGTCGTCAATTTTCAGCTCCCTGTTGCTTGCTACTCTTATTTAAGTCTCTAGTTCGATCGCGACTTGAATTTGACTCAGTCATTTGGAATTCATTGACTCTGTCGCAAGATCTACCTATTGAAAATGTGCAAAAACGAATGGTAAGAATTTTATATGACCGCTACATTCGAAGGAGATGATTTTATCACTACGAAACATTGCTTCGTAAATTTTCGCTGCATAAATTGGCCTTGAGAAGGCACTACAGAGATTTGTTATTCCTTCACAAAGTTTTTCATGGCAGGGTAAATTCGGCGGCTTTATTACAAACTATTCAGTTTCATGTTCCCTCTCTCCCGAGCCGAAACATTTCAACTTTTTATCCATCTTGCTTGTCCGCTGTAATCCCATTGCAAAGGATACAAATTGCTTATGATTTAAAAAAAAAATTAACCTCGACGTCTTTTTATCCACTCAGGAGTTTATTTTAAATCTACGTGACTGGATGTCTGCGAACTAATCAATAATCAATTTTTGCATTATAATAATTTTGCATGACTTTTATTGATTTAACTTTGCTGTTTACTGCATTTTTAGGTTTTACTCCATGTATCTTTAGTGCACCACACTGTAAACCGAGAGATTGTTTGTGGGCACGAGAAAAATAAAACAATTTATTATTATTAATATTATAGTGAAACTTGACTAACTGTCCCTTTTTGCAACGTATTCGGGCGTTATTAAGTTTGGCGTACAACACAATGTTTAGGCAACGATGTCAACCCGGACAGTTTTTACAAGAATCGAGTCAAAAAGGTTGTCTGCTGATCTCTTAAGCACCAAACCTAGCGTATTTTTTTTTTAATACCCGGTCTTTACTACCTCCGACGTGATATTTATTGTATCTATATTTGGAACAGCTATCATGAAAATTGTGAGTGAAGGTGACGCCCTAGCCACAATTAAAAGTTTCTTACGGTTTCGAGTGGCGTGACCTTACTGGCAGGTAGCCTTTCAGGTCCGCAGCCAGTCTAGAAAACAAACAATGTCTCACTTGTTTTTTCGGCTGCTGACTGGGTAATTCAGTAACCCTGCTCCAATTTCACAGCACCCAAATTTTTGTGATCAGCTGAGAAAAAGTTCAACGACCGAATCAATGAACATGCGTCCGCCGGAACCGTAACATTTTCAAGACTTTTTATGTTAAAAAAAGAAAGCGGAGCATTTTTTAATTTTCTATACCTTCGCGAAAACAAAGAAACAAAATAAGATAATATTTAGGTTACTAGAAATCCAGCGACCATAAAATGGTTTGTGGAATAACCCTTAAAGTATGGTTTATTCATGAATATTAAATAGGAAAAAGTGGCCCTATGGCAAAGCATTCCGTTCGCGCCCTTACTCTAAGAGAACATTTTACAAGGGCGATCGCGAGGTTTAGCATATGCTTCCAGTCCTTAGAGCAGAGACTGCGACATTTCTTTCAAAAATTGACTGAAACACATTACTAACTTATTTCTGAAAACTTCGAAAATGTAATTACATTACATTACAAACTACCGAAGACAATAAGTAACTGCATTACATTACAATTGCGTGCCAAAAGTAATGAAATTAGTTTTATAATACTTTTTAATACCTTGAGGCAGTAATTCGTGCTAGCTTTTTTTTGTATGTATAAGAACTTAGATCTTCGTGTTTATGCGGCAATAACCCCATCCGCCTTACAGTGATCCATACTGAACAATCGTTCCGCTGGAGCACACGACGGCCATGTTAAACATTATAAATAGCTTCTCCTTTAGATGTGACTCAGAGACAGCCGGCTCACCGATTTCGCTGCTCATTCAATGGGGAAGGTAGTTGGTTAATGGCTGATATGATGCCGCCCTTCTGATTTTGAATTAGTTACAGCCCGTCTCAATAACCTAAGTCGGGGGTCATGGGGGATCGTTTTTACAAAAAGCGCGTCATGTGAAATGCGTCCCTTCCAACTCGGATGCAAACTAATACTTTTCTTCCAAGAGCGCTAGTTCAGGCATTCCAGGGCATTCCTCTTTAGGAGTTTTCTTCCAATACACCCGCAGACGCAGAACCCTAGTTATTGCGCGTTCTCACACAAAGGGGCTGCATGTTTGCTGGGCAGAAGCTTCGCAAGTTGAGGAAAGAGATGGCGCGAGCTTTTTAAAAGATGTTATTTTCAAACAAATGTTTGGTGATATCTGCTTGTTTGCTTATTCTCGAATAAACTCCCCGAGGAAAGGCAGAGAGGCATACCACGAACGGCACCTGCTTTGCTCGCTTGCCGTCTTTTCCTACTAAAAAAAGCATATTTACCTGCCAAGGTCCATACTACACAGGAAACTGTCGGGGGCCTCGAGAAGGCATTTGCAATGGACCTTTTTCCAGTACGCTTCTGCGCATGCGTACACACCCGCGGTCGCCATTTTCGCAGGACACCGGGACGCAGTGCCCTGCGAAAATGGCGACACAAACATTGTGAGCATCTGTCTTCGCGCGTATTTAGTCTATTTTGACGCTTTGTTTTTTTAGTATCGGTAGTATGGGGTATAAAAAGCATTGAAAACCGATACAATGGCACGATGCCAATGTGTTTTGACGGGCGGAGGCATGTCGGGCTGCTCTTCGATTGTAGTTTGCAGACAGCTCCCCAGACGGCGCTCGTTATTCGAAAAAGGTCCATTAACAATATATATTCCTGTCGTTTGTTGTTCCCGATGCTTGAAGCTTGCGGGTTGACCTTGCTCGACGAAAGACCAAGAAAGCTTGTGTCCTATATATACAGGGTGTTTCTTTTAAGCTTAACAGATTGGTTTAAAAAAATTCCGAGAAAGTTACACTTATGCCGCTTGTGGAGGTGAGTTATACGGCCAGGGGGACATATTATAGGGGCCTAATCGTAACGATCAGTCGGCTAATTAATTGAAATTCGTTTGTTAACTTTTTAATTAATGAAAATAGACATATGCTTCCAAATAGAAACTTGCTCAGCGTCATCAAAAACCACTAAATCAGTCATTTTCGGAAAGACTTTGAGCGTGTAAGAAGCATAGTATTGTACTAAAGTTTCCACTCGTGGAGCAGGTACCAGGCTGGGGCTAGGCAAGAGACAGAAAAATCGCGCGGGCGCCTTACCGCAACCCCTAGCTTTGTACCAGCTCCACGAGTGGTAACTTTAGTGCACTACTACGCTTCTAACGCGCTCAAAGTCTTTCGGAAAATTGCTGATCGAGTGGTTTTCGATGACGCTGAGCAAGTTTCTAATTGGAACCATATGTATATTTTTATTAATCAAAAAGTTAATTAACGAATCTTAATTAATTAGCCGAGTGATCGTTACGATTAGCCCCCTATATGTTGTCCCCCTGGCTGTATAACTCACCTCCACAAGCGGCATAAGTGTAACTTTCACGGCATTTTTTAAACAAATCTGTTAAGCTTAAAAAAAAAACACCCTGTATATGTCCTGTACTCTCAGGTTTTAAAATGTTTTGTCCATAATGATGATGTGCCCTTCAAATAGTAGGCAATAAGCCGTCAACCTCTAAGCTGACATTGCAATGAAAGATACCTGCCTGTTGGGACCAATTAGACTTTTATCTTTCGCCACGCAACGACGCTCTCGTTCATACCCACGCGCATAGAAGGGGTCAGGTGAAGCAATGAAGGTGCTTGATAGGTCCGGTGAGCTCGTAGCTCCCGTTGCACTGTCAGTTTAGACATGAACAAAGTAGAGCACCGTCGTGATGACGTAACGCCGTGAATCTGCCTTGTCTCGAGTTTGTGAGCCGTGGCCTTCCAGCGATGTCTTCGCACGAAAGCTTTTCTCCATCTCCTTCGCCTTTTGAGCCCACCTTCGTGCGTTTCTCGTGTTCCTCGTTCATTTGCTCTGACGTCTCTTTCGCGGAATTTTACCAATCAAAATGATCGGTGCAATTTAATTTGTGAAGCTCTTAAACAAAGTGGCATTTGGGACGAAAGTAATAAAAAAAAGTAAGGAGTAATTTCCTCAAAATTACTGCCTAAAAGTAATTCACTACTTTACTAAATTACAAGTCTAATTAAACATTTAATTGCCTTACTCATCACAACAAAAAGTAATTTAGTTAGTGTAATTTTGTTATAGTAATGATATTCCTGCCATCTCTGCCCTAGAGTCTCGCACAATGTTGTTTGCACAATCGACTACTTTACGTTCGAATTACACGAATGATTAATGGAAAAGTAAATACCACAACATCGTTCTGGCTTAATAACGTAGAGAGGCGAAGGGTAAGTTGTGAGAAAATTCTAGGTCTTCCGTCGCCCTCACAGCAAAACTAAAACACTGGGTAATAGACATGTAATACATTCACACTCAGAAGAATCAGTGGGATAGTACAGAAACGAATATTTAACTCAGGCACGTAGCCAGGATTTCGTTTTGGGGGGGGGGGGGGGGGGGGGCCCGCCCATGACAAAATGCTGTATGAGGGGGAGGGGGGAGAGGAGGTCCCAGCAAAATAGAAGATTTCGGGGGGGGCCGGGGCCCCATGGCCCCCCCCCCCCCCCTGGATACGTGCCTGATTTAACTTCAGCAACACCATTTGCAAGAAAAATAAAAAATGGTACTGTGTTTCATGCTGTTCTTCGCTGCGGACTACTTCGTAGTACAATAGCATTGCTCGCTTCTCGATTGTTCACAAGTCCTTCCGTCGTTTCAGAACTAGCCTGGCTTGTTTCTCCACTCCCAACTCTCTGCCTCCACTGTCGTCTCTTTTGAGCGTCAGCACCATTTAGGCAGTAGGCAGTAGTGCTGAACGTCCTACGTCACTCACTGACGGCCAGCGTGAGTTACACATTGGACACACGCGCTACGTGAGATTCAGGGCAGAGACTCACTTTTGAAACGATTAGACTCGAGTTCCAGCCAAGCCAGGACGAAGCACTCACGTTCATTATCTGTCTCGAGGTTGCCCTCAGAAGGTAACATATTTGCGTAGAAACTGAGGCAGAGAGAAAAAAAAAAATGAAAGACGTTTAAAATTCTCAGTAATGCCGAATAAGAGCGCAGCTCTTGAGAGGAGGAGGGGAAGGTACGGAGGGGAGGGTCACGTGTGACGTCACGAGAGTAAGATTGTGAAGACTGCGGCACATCCAGTGCGCACCTTATCTTGCGACCCGCGCATGCGCGCGACATGTTCACACGTTCCTAGAGGGCACATGTTGGGACTTGTGCGACACACTCGTGCGACTCGCGCAAGCGCCGGGCGAGGGTCGAAAACATGTACGTCCGCGTTACTCTCCTGCATGTCGGCATGCGTTTCGATGTGACGAGTAAAATGTTCAAGGTTTAAAAAAAAAACAAAAAAAAAGCACCGGCTTCGTCCACAATGACTCACATGATTAGCACTTGCAGGACGTCTTTTTCGAACGTTAGACCTACAGCCCGCTCTTTTTGCCCTCCGTCGTGCTTTGGATACGCTTACATGCTCAAGGCTGACCAGAAGCTGAAGCATTATCGATCTTAGTAAGCGCGCGCTGGAGGCGGGGACACTGAAAAGTCTCCCTGCCGTCGTCATCTTTCTAGTGACAATAGATTCATTCATAGCCTCCTCTATACTGACAAAGCCTGGCAGATCGCCACGAGAAGCGGCCGCTGAAATGAAAAAAATGGAGTGGCAGACAACGGATGAGAGGAGAGCCACGTCACTGGCGCCCCGCTGCGGCGAGACGCCGAAACACACTTCTCCCGAGCGAACAAATGAGTGTTTCGGGTCCTCGCCGCTGCAAAAGCTGTACGCTGACGTCCAGGTTCCGCGAGAAATGTGATGCTCTGTGCTACCAGATCCTTGCGCTCCAAATCTGCGACCGGGCACTCTATGGCTCCGTCGTCGAACTGCCAGGCTTTGTGAGTACAGAGGAGGCTATGATTCCTTGCAAAGAGCAAGCAACAGACACTAGGCTCAGCACCGAAGAAATAACGTTTGCACGGTTTTTAACAGACATGACCTCTGATAACACGACCGCGGGGTTTATAAGCGACCACTCTACCTTGGTGACGCCCACTTTTATTTTACAGGTCGTAAGCGAACCGAACGCGGCGTTCGCACGCACGCTACGTCACCCACAATACCTACAGCGGGCGAAGCGATGGTAGTTTCGCCGCAACCTAAATAATACGCACGGCGGCGTCGCACGCCAAACTGCCTGCAAGCCGGTTCGACAGAATCCCAACACGAAAGCGTTTGGAAACCGGCAAAACGAACAAATACGATCTCGCGTGCGAAAGCAACGAAAACCACCCAAGGGTGTGAGAAAAAAAACACATTTTATTCTATTGCGACAACACATAAGGCCGTATTCTGGCAGAAAAATAACAAATCACATCCAATATGTGACAGAAAAAAAAGAAGTAAATAACCTACGTCAATAAAACAAGTTTAAAGTAGGCTATATTTTGTATGCCGTGCTCCCAAGTCATTATAGAATGTGTTGCTTTCGTCCGTTTCCACCAATGAGTTTCGTCGTTTTCCTGCTTTCTTTTAATATGTAACTCCGGTTTACGTGAAATAAGCAAGGCTGCTCGCGACTGTCACGACTGTGAGCTTCTTGTTCGGTTAACGTACTAGCAGATAATATAAAAAATGAGCCCGAAGGTCGTTGTCAAATTTGAATGATTTTCCTTACTGACGATGGACCGTACATCTTGCTTCGCGAGCACCGCTGTTTTTGAAGCTTCATGGAACGTGAGATAGAATATTTCTTATGTGTTCAACTTACATATGTTTGCGTTGAAAAGGTACTAGTAATAGTTTAATATGCAGGCAACAGCACTGCACATTTAGCAGGCAATTCTAAACAAATATAGGAATGTAACCTTTTCCAATAGTACATGTTTCTATAATTTTTATTTTGCTCGTGCGATACTTCTTAGTTTATTGTAAGAAGGAAACATTTCGCGTCCGGATAAGCTTAAACGACATTTATTTTAAGACTCGTCAGTATCAAACAAAATAATTGGCTATGATGCGGTTGGTATATTATTGTGTTCGTTACGCGTTAAACCCAAGTTCTCTATATATTAAAAATTATGATGCAAACATTCGCATTCAGTTTGGCAGACGTATTCAAATAGAATAAATGTCGTTATTTTCCTAAGCGCACTTAAATAGACCGATTTCACCGGCCAGTTTCCCTACGCCACCGCTGCCGCAATGCATTGAGGGAACTTCAGTCTTTCTGCTCGTGCGACAACCTTGCAGGAGCTCTGCGCGTGTAGGCACGAGATGGCACGAGCCCTCTCGTGCACGGCCCTCTTCCTCCTGTGAACTAAAGTTATGGCGGAGCTACGCATGCGCCGAACGCTTAGTCAGATTGGTCTATTGTGTTCTCAGTCAAGTTTACAATCAGTTTTGCAATCACTACATGCGCTATTTGTTTGGTTTCACTTTTGTAATGTTTGGAAGACATTTCTACCGTAATTCTCATTTGATGTTTTCTTCGCCTCAGAAGAAGCATCGCCGGAACCCAACATTTTTTAATCCAAAATCGAAAAGCACAGAATATTTCCCTCTTTGTAAGCAAGCTTCCGGAACTCAAGCCTTAGCTTGCTAGAAAGCAATTACATCAATTACGTACGTGCAAACACTCAGGGTCTTCGATTAGAGCAGGAACTGAACGGAGCTTAGGGGCAGAATTAAAGGCTGACGACATCAAAGCCCGAAGCTATAACGGTAATAGCGGGGAGCTTGATGAGAGGATCAATCTTCCGTCCTTGGCTTCAAGAGTAAACACTTCGGGGCCAATCAGCTGGTAATGGCCTTCTTCACTCGGTCACGTTTTCGAGTTCCACTGCCCAAAAGCCTTCGCAAGGTTGTGAATAGGATTCCGGGATTTGGCGCGAGCCGACGGCCATTGCAGCATTTCCTATTGAGTTTTTTTTTTTTTTTTTTTTTGTATATCAGCGGCAGGTAGTTTTTTCTCGAAGATCTTAAGATAGCCGCTCCGAGGAGCCAATGCCAGAGTTACAATGTTGATCTCGATGGGATATCAACCCTCTAAAAATATGTTTTGTTTTTCGTTTTTTATGGTGCAAATAATTCAAGAATATAAACAAATCATATTCAAAGTTAATTTGAGACCTCGAAAGCCGACATAAACTGTTGATGCTCGACAAGCTCCATTCTTCTTCTTGTCCGGAACTCTGTAGTCAAAATAAATTGTTTACTATGAAGTAACCGATTCATTAATTTTAATTTTAACTTTTCATTATTCATACTATTCTTCTAAAAGCACCCTAAAACTGTGGCACTGCATTAGAAGCTGCAAGTCGGAAAAGTATTTGTCCTTATTGCCTTCACTTGGAATTATAACGTGAATTTAGGGTTTGGGCACATTAACTTTATGAAGCAACGCATTACTGATTTTGTTTTGAAAAGCTATTATTATTGAAAAATGAATAGTTGCTATATTTTTGTGTTATTATTATTAAAATTGTAGTTGTTTAAATAATTTTATATTATATCATAATTCTGAAATTGCTAGTCATTCATTCATTTGTTGTGCTCATGTAAGCTGATTTATTCGTAATGATGCACAAACTGTGAGATCACGAATTAGTCATAAAAAATTTAAGTGCGATGAAACTGGAATAAGAAAGTCAATATTCAGAGCACCGAGGGTGTTATACAAGTGATGTATGCTGTTTATGGGGCTTGAAGCTATGACACCTAGCTCCAGGCCAAAATATATTAATTTATCTTACGTTATAATTTTATAACGTATTAAGTCTAAAGCCGAATCCAGGCACGTAGCCAGGGGAGGCCCATGGTGCCCCCCCCCCCCCCCCCCGAAATCTTCCATATTGCTGGGACCTCCTCTCCCCCCTCCCCTCATACAGCATTTTGTCATGGGTGGGCCCCCCCGAAACAAAACCCTGTCTACGTGCCTGGCCGAATCCATAGTTGTTTAAACTATTTTTTAAGTTTCATTTTAGTCTGAGCGAAAAACCGTTTTGTACATTTCAAATAATTTGAATGTAGTTGTTTATACATTCCGCAGTATTTCAAAACATTAATGTGAATTAAGTTAAGTTATCTGCTAAAAATAATAACTACGGTAATATCCCCAGAAATAGACCACATGAAATCGAAAGAAAATGGGGTGACAATAAGGAGCGAGCTAACGTTTGGTGTGCGAGAAAAAACAGTTGAAAAAATGCTAGTTTTAGGCATTTTTCCCTAGGAAACCTGTGATTGCAGGGAGGGGCGAGGAACCAAAGACGCCTGCCCTTCCCAGTGAGCAATGTTCGCTTATTTCCCGCCGTGGCTAAGTAACACCATTTCGTCTGAGGCAACCATTGGGCAGGGCCCTGCAATTAAGAGAAATGGGCAATCTTACGGTGTTTTTAAAACAAATATAGCAAATAAGGCCAAAAATAGGGTTGGGTTATCTTTGGGGGGTGGGGCATCTATCGGGATATTACGGTATGTTTGGAATAATTTCTCTTTAGCGTATAAGAAATAACGCATTTTCTTTCAGGAAGTCAACTAGACGCCTATGAAGATACGAAATGGGCTTTATATTCAACGTAATGAGGTCTCTCTATGAAACATATCTGAGTGGTAAATAGTTGTCGCGTTTGGCTTTGTCTCTCACAGCATCATGTTATAGTGACAATAGTATTACTGAATAGCTCAGAACCGAAAACTATTTGCCTGTGTACCGTCATAAAGAATGCTTTTTCGAACACTTGATCGTAAAGTACTCTTTTAGCAACAGAAAATAAAGAGGTCGTTTGAAACTTATTGTTTTTAAAATATCTATTGAAATATTAAAATGAGCATCATTACATTGTGTTTTATTGGAGGATAGAACATTTCATGTATTTCAAGAAAAATAATGTGGCTGCAAGAACCTATTTTTTATTTACATTAAAAACTTAAATGCAGCACACCCAATGACGTTTCAGTGCCAGATGCGAAAAAAGCCATGAAGCCTACGTTGCACCGATTCCAGAAAGAATCAGTAGGACAAAGTACTCCCGTACAAGAAAATTCCACAATGTTTATTATACTTTGTAAGTCGTGTTTCCTCAGAGTTCCCAGGAACTGGGAATCAAATAGATAAAATATATCTTCGAGTCTTTATTCTAAAAGTTTTGTATTTTAGGCTCACAAAAGTTTAATACACGTATCAGCCCAAAAGTTTTCTAATTAAACTTTCTTTTTCATATGATTGCTTGGAACCTCTGTATTTAGAGAAATTCTGGGTAAAACAGCGGAACGTGACACGGACCAAGTAAAGAGGAGTTGGTAAACAGTGCTGTCTCGTCTTTACTTCTTCCGTGTCCCGCTGCGTTGTTTTACCCATACATTTTCATCAACCAACTAGCTTGAAACAACCATTTTAGCTTGTATATTGATATTTCTTGTATTTTCGGCAAATGCAGGGATGTGAAAGAAAGCGTTTGGCATCCCTCTTACAGAAACGTTTTATAGAACATCTTGGAATATTAATTATTTCCTCAACTTTACAAAAGCGAACATACGAAACAACGAAGCAGCATGGTTATGTGAGACGTGTTGTTACGTATCTCTGACACGCCAGATCTCATAATAATATAATTGTTCCCCCCAAAATGTTTTTATGCGCATTGCCACCATTGAGGTTTTCAGCCAAATTTAGTTTGTTTTACAGATACGCTCGTGGGAAGAAATAATAATAATAATAATAATAATAATAATAATAATAATAATAATAATAATAATAATAATAATAATAATAATAATAATAATAATAATAATAATTTATTCCACAAGTATTAAATGACACAATACAAATACGGGTCTGTCCAAGGCTCAGGAGGCTTGTGGGACAGGACCCGGCAAGTCGAAACGGCGAAAGTATACAAAGAGTAAGGTCAACTCAAAATAAGATATAACTATGCAGAAGATTAGAAAAAAACACACAAAATACGAAGGGTTACTACAAGCTTAAATTGGTCAGCATTGTTTTCAGTTTTCTTTTTGTTGTGCTCTCAAAGAAGCGGTCTGGCAATTTATTGAAAATGGAAGGCACATAATACGAGCGAACTCTTTTCCCATAGCGCGTTGTACAACGGGGGGTAACAAAACGGGTCGTGTGACGAAGACTCCTGCTGGGGACAAAGGGCCGTTTAAACTCATCATTCCAAAAGTGGCGCAGAACCACGCTTTCCAAAAACAAGGAAGAGAAATTCGGCATACGTAAAAACTCGAACACGTTCATGTCAGCAAAAGAATCGAAGTGATAGCCAACACTCTTTAACAAGCCACCCAAAATGCGATCAATTTTTATTTGCCACGACTCTGCACACTTTCCGAACAATGTAATACCATACCGCAGTATACTGTAATAATAATAATAATAATAATAATAATAATAATAATAATAATAATAATAATAATAATAATAATAATTTATTTCAAAAGACTAGCATGTCCACGTCACAAGTCAGGTCCGTCAAAGCCATCCAGGGCTTGTATGACTGAACCTATCTGCAGTGGCCTCAAAAATAACTATGCCACGTACTAAAGAAATTTGTCAGTTCCAATAACATTTGTGACACTTAAAAAACTTAGACTTAAAAGCACGTATACACACACCTGCACATATGCACAAACACGCAAACCGGTCATTGTCACTATTGAAGAAGGTCTTGATAGATGTTATGTTCTTGGTGTTGTGGATCTTGAAGCAGAAAGACTGGGTGGTGTAAGTCGTATTGGTTTACTCAAACATAAACCAAATAAAATAAAAATAATAAAATATGGTGTTAAACACTCTTTAAAGAAATGCAAAGAATTGTGAAATAAAATTGTGACGGATTACAGGGCCTCGTTGGTAGATAAAAGATGGCGAAGCGCTTTTTTGAGTTTCTTTTTGGATGTGAAGTTGAAGAAGTCAGAAGGTAAAGAATTGAATATCTGAGGGACATAAAAAGATCGCAGGTTCTTGCCATAGCGGGTGTAATATACTGGAATAAGAAACCGTGAAACCGTTCTCAGTTCTCGTGAATTAGGTCGAAGTGTTTTAAAATCCTTTGTCCAATAGTGACTTAGTATAACTGATTCCAAAAACAGTGATTCGAAGGTGGGCATAGATAAGGCATGAAAAAGATTCACGTCTGAGGCTGTAGGTTTGTTATTAACCTCTCGTACAATACTTTTTAAGATATTATTTACTTTCTTATGCCATAATCCAGAACATTGGCCGAAGACTGTAATGCCATACCGAACTATACTATATCCTAAAGAGTAGGCTAAGAGCTTGCGAATTCCGAATGGCAAAAACGTCTTAATCTTGTAGAGTAAGCATAGGACGCTTCTTAGTTTTGAGCATACTATTGTCAGATGGGAATTCCACGAAAGGTCCGAATCAAAGTGGATGTGAATAATAATGTGAATAATAATAATAATCTTAATTTTGGGTGTCCAAAAACATTCACATCGGTCTTCCTCTTGGTGCACTAATACAAATAATAAAACCAACAAATAAACAAAAATTCTAAACACACATAAAGGTAAGAGGCAAATGTAAGATTATCCAAATGGTGACGGTACATTGTAACGGCTGGAGATGTATCAAGGTGGGGCGGAGCGATAGCATTATATATTGACTGAATCCGAGAAAGAGGTGAAGTATTGCACAGGGAGGGAATACAGAAGCATACAAAATGTCTGGTTAGACGTGAAGGGACATGAAAGTTCAGCATTTCAAGGAGCTGCGGAGAAGCAAACGCACCCTTAGCAACCTTGTGCAGAAAAACTGATCTCGAACAGATCTCCTGCTAGACAGAAGTGAAAGTGAAAACATTTGGAATATATGTTCATAATTGTAATAAAAGCGCCTCTCAAAGTATCTATCGTAAACAATTCGGATAACCTTTTTCTGAACATCGAGTTGCATATGACAGAAGCAAACTTGAGTCGTGACCTCACTAGGGAATTAAAAAGGTGGATCAATGAAAGGGGTCCTTTAAAATTACGCGTCAAACGAGATATTATTTCTAGTACTTTATAGGCATTTCCGACAAGTAAAGACACATGATTTTTGAAAATTAAAGCACAGTCAACATACACGCCAAGATCCTTTACGAGAGGTAGACGTTGTACTGGCTATTCCTCAAGATAATAAGTAAAGTCAACAACAGCATGCCGTCGGCACAAGGAAAGCACTTTTGTTTTTGCGGGGTTAAGCAACAATTGATTTTCTTATACCATTGAAGAATGTTTGACACGTAATTTTATTAGATATCACAATCTTGAAGTGTATGAATGGTTTTGAACAGCTTAACATCATCAGCGAAAAGTAATAGCTCAGACGTATCTACGCAAGAAAAAATATAATTTATTTAAACTCAGGAACAACAAAGAGCCCAGGACTGGTCCCTGAGGAACACCGGAAGTTGTAAAAAAAGTTCGGAAAAACTGTCATCAACGCGAACAGTGTTAAAGCCCAAGGACAAATAGCTGTCAAACCATTCACACAGCTCATGACACACTCCATATGAAAACAGCTTGGGTAATAGTAAGGGATGACGGACTTTGTCAAATGCTTTAGTCATATCGAAGTGTCAAATGCTTTAGTCATATTACAATTCGCGCAGAAAATTAAAAAAAACGAACACAAATTAGTCTCGACAGACCGACCACTCATGAAACTATTCTGTAAAACCATGCTGTATGGTTTCATAAGTGGTCGGTTTGTCAAGACTAATTTGTGTTCGTTTTTAGGGTTGCACCAGTATGCCATCAAAGTCACATTCAAATTGCACAAATGTTTTTGAACTGCCCTCATCTGCAAAAGCTTCTTGCTTAAAGGAAAATAATTTAGAAAAAATGAAGGGTGTTTTGTATTAATTTGCATTTTATTTGGTGGTTGGCCCATTTATAGCGATTGTTGCACTGCTATGTAAAATCTAAGCGTTTTCGTCTCGTAGAGATGGATTATTGAGAGCAAGATACCACGCGAATCCACTCCCCAAATCGCACGTAAGCACAAGCAACCAATCCAACAAACAAACCCCCTAACCATCAAGCACCATTTTAAGCAATAGATAAAGCGAAAAAGAGTTACTACAAATGGGGTTCAAGAGTATTTTTACCCTGTTCCTTTCCTACCCAGTGCACACTACAAAGTACACAGAACAAATTCTGGCGGAACAACCACGCAGACATTAAAAAAGTGGGATGGGGAGAAAGGATACCTCCCTTATACTAAAAACGGCGCTATTTTTTATCCCCCTTCGCACTCATCACATTTTGTTCTTCGTTCTTCGAGCACAAAGGGAGTCGATAGGGACTTAGATTAGCCCTATAAATTCCGGGTCCCGCGTGTCGGGACGACAACCCACGGAATGTTTCAATAGCTCGACCCACATCCCTCTTCCCCACTTTTAGAAGGAACTCCACTTCTCAAACTGAGGCCGGGTATTTGCAATTCGTACGGGAGAAGTTTAATCCCCTTTCTCTGCTTCGAATTTCGGCCGCTAGGTCGCGCCAGTTTTTTTGCTGCACACTGGGAGAGGCGGTGGCTCCCCGTTTCTCGCCTTCACGTATTTCCCGCTAGGTGGCACCACCTCTTCTGTAGCAGCAAATAAAACAGATAAGCGAAAGCAGTAGCATTATCCTTTCACGCTTTAACGTCTCGGGTCTGGCTCCACTTCGAAGCGCTAGTGTACAATTCGATATGTCGTTCTCTCTTCAAACAGTCTTTATTGTTTTATTACGTTCATCTAAATTCTTTTCAGTTTCAGATGTTAACAGAGTAAGCAGAAAACAGAAAGAGATGAGCAAACAGAAAAACGGTTCGTTTATACTCGAAAAGCGGGTCGTGAGGCGAAGGGACCGATTTGTCCCCTGAAAGACAATATTGAATTCTCGCCAAGAGTGAAAGCCTCCTTTCCAAGTGTGGCACAGGACTCGGCTGATAAAACAAATGGCACTGTTCATTGCTTTCTCGGAACGACGGCTCCAAGTGCAATATTTGTTCCAGTGTAAAATAATGGCTGCTTTTTTTTCTTTGCTTTTGAATTGAGAGGGCTGTGGGTCTCTTGTTACTTTTCTTTTTCCTAGGGTCTTGAAACTAAAGTTTCTTAGCAACATTTTGTGTTTATTGTAGTATTTTCTTCTTAACAACGGGCTGGTGCGAAAAAACATGGAGGAATCATAAAAAGCTTCTGGTATTTCCGCCTTGAATAGCTTTGACGCGAGGAGTTACTCCACCAATATGTTGTTTGAAAGAAGAACTTGCACGTTAAAACGTATATGAAGAACTATAACGTTACGTGTAAGCATTATGAAGGGTGTTTCACCAAAGACTGCAAATAAATAAAAAAAAAACTTGAAATATATAAAATTTATAAATATTTTTTTCTTGGAAGTTTGTCTGGCGTCAGGATACGATTGAAAATTTTCAAATTAGCCACTAATATACCCTAAAATGTATCACAAGACTTCTTATTTATTTACGCAATCTTGCAAATTCCAACTGAAGATTTGTTGCCCGTTTTTTATGTGTTCTATAGTAAATGTTACAACTTGTAAAATTGAGTTTCTCACTCTTCAATAGGGCAGAGCGCGCCGAAGGGAACAGCAGATTATGGAGGACCTTTTCTACGAGAACGTGAAACATTGATAAGGCAATTCTGTCGGATCGCCTCGCGGTTGCTTACTACACGCGATTGCTGACTACGTTGACGGCAATCCTGGGTAAGACTTAACTCGCTCAATTGGGATTAGTTTTGGTATTTCGGTCTCCTAAAGTCTCGAATTTGCGGAGAGTTTCAAGGAGCAGATATTGGTCTTCCGAATTTAAACAACCGCTGTGTCATGGTTTGAAAATATCAACAAATCTTTAATTGCAATATTCCAGCGAAGGCGAATATTTTAGAATTTAATTATTAGATATCAGGTAGATATTTTTCTGAATATAATTTTACTACTGATGTTCGAAACTGTTGATAACACTGTCTCTAATAAATCAATTCCTTAAGTGTATACCTTCACAAAATTCTTACTCTTTTCAGAAACGCCTTGCACAATTTAGTACATACTCAAACTCCTCAAATTATCTTGAAAAAACATTTCACTGTACTTGTATCTGAACTGCTGCCAGTCCCTGTACTCTAATAATGAGAGTCTGTTCATTCGATCTTGTTTACTTTTTTTCTAAGGGTTTGCAATGCTGAATAGTGTAGTTATCATCACGCAAGGAAGCGTTTTATACTCTATCTAAAAAATAAGCGCTCGCCAATGCGACGCAAATCACCTGGCCGTCACGTACAAATACCGACACTATTTTCAAACGTAGAATGTATATTCCATATTTAGGGGCAGATGGCAGTCACGACTTCCTGTCATACACTCGGCCTCTCTTACCGAATTTCTTTCCCCACTCGCCGCGAGGCAACCGCCTCAAGAGCGCCCTCACGCACGGCCCTACAGCTCCATTTTCCGTTCAAGTTGGACCTGGGTGAAACCTATAGGCGAGTTCCCAGCCAATCAGGCGTCGAGAACGCGTCACGTCACATCGCTGTTTGCGTATAGTTCCGAGCCGGATAACACGGTCACTTGACACGGTCTCATGGTCGGATTGGTTCCGGCTGCTCCTTTACTTCAAAGGTGGTACATGTCAGTGTCGAAGCCGAGCGTTCAGCTAAGGCTTTCAAAAGAAGCCAGCCGCGGTGGTGCAGCATGCAAACTTTCAATCAAACACTACTCAGGGAAGTCGGAACAATGGAGAACGCGTGTAAACACGGAAAAATCGACGGTCGTCGTTGTTAAGACAGGAAAAAGTAGAAAGAAAGCATGGAGGAAATAAGACTAGATTTTTGCACAAACATGGAACTAGAGAATGCATGAACGCGATCTTACCATTGCCGTCGCAAACATGCAGTTTCTTTGTTTGAGCGTTTGTGTCGTGTCAAACAGGCGGCTCGAAGAACGGTCTGACACGGCAGAAAGAGATCGGTAAATAAATAACCGACCACCTGCGTGAGCCCTGAGCGCCTTTCGTTTCGTGAGATTTGCTTTGTCCGAGTGTGCCATGGGCTAGCATTTTTACTTCCGTCAAAGCGACATCCAAATCAATTAAGGCGATGTATAGTGACCTTCTCGTTAGGTATAAATCGATCCGGGCTTTAACTAGATCAAATTCGTATGGGGGCAGTACTGTCTTCAGGCTGGTTGACGCATTTACGGTTCAGGACGTGCTTTGTAACCGCCTGTAACTGCTCACCAGAAGGAAACCCAGTGGAGCCATCTATCGGGCAGCTCTTGAAGCCTTCTGCTCTGCGTGCACTTGCTCATTTTTTACGCATCAATCTTTCACCGTGGATTTGAAATAATTCTAAAGACTTTATAAGCGACCATTTCTTAGAGATTGTACGTAGATTTGATCTTGCAACAACTACAAAAGCTTGCTATAAGCAGATAGCGGATGCGAAGCGTTCCAGGTTTACCTGACAGATGGGGAGCCAATGTGCCCATATCTTCTCGTAAATGATGGTCCACACACTTGCTTTTGATTGTGATCGAGTGCGCCTATGACCACTTCGACAGCTTACAAAGGAGACCACATACTGGTTCCCTCTTGCGGGTAGAGATGGAGCGCTTATGACATTTGTGTATATTTTACGCATCGTTTTTTCACCGTGAGCTTGAAATTATTATGACAATTTTATGAGAGAATTTCTCATAGATAGCCCGTAGATGCAATCTCGGAAATACTGCATAACCTTCAGGCTATATTTATACGCAAATCGATATGGTTCCAGGACTAACTAATAGATGGAGCCAGTGGGCCAGTATTGTCTCTCATAATATCCGTCACATGCATGTGGGTCGTATTGCGTTCAGTCGCGCCCGGACGCAGGTGTGTGAATTAGGTTTTAGAAGATTTCCTCTTCACGCTTATGATGACTACATTTGGATTGTTAAGGTAGGTAGTATAGGCTCAGTAGCCACAGGCGAGTAACCCAAGTTAATAAACTCCCAAATTGTGTCACCCCCTGAACGTTATGTGTTTTTATCGAAGCATACCTTATCACCAAAGTTGGAAAAAAAGAGGCTTTTTTCTTTTTGTTCGTTTAAAAAAGTACGAAAATAGGCAAGTTGTAGCATTATCGAAGTAGATGCCGAGGACGACCCTTAATGGGACGATGAAGAGGTTGTTGAATACGAAAACAGTTGGACGTTTGGAAGAACATGCACCTTACAATTTGTGCGGGTGGCTCCGCCCCCTGTCGAAATGACGGGGGAGGATACAAGCGGAGAAGAAAAGCGACGTAACTTTTGACCCCAACAGACGAGCCTCGCGCACGTACGTCTAAAACAATAGGTCCGTGAGATCACTTTTCTGCAGAACGCCGAGACAGCCACTCAGGACGAACAAGACCAGATCCCAACGAATGACGAAGCTCGGAATAGGGTTGGTTGTGCGGGCACATCGAGCACGTGAAACGTCATGTTCATTCTCCTTACGCACATCGAGTGTTTGCTCTAATCGTCTTTGAAGTTTCGCTGGGGTCTTAGTATTGTTTCCCGTGATTTTATGTATCGCGTTCTGCACGAAATAGAACTTGCCGACATTTTCTTCAGTGGAGGTACTAGTTTATCCGCACCAAATGTAGCAATCGAAGAGTTGTTGCTGCTTGAAACCGACATTCTACTCCAACAAACTGGATTTTTTTTTTTTAGATAAAGTAGTCTCAGCGTGTTCAAGGTCTAAAGTCACTGACAGCTTACTGTACCACAGAGCGTGGTGACACCCGAGCATCGTGCTCCTCAGCGCCTAGTCTTCCAGTAGCGCAGGGCGGGACGACACCCGAGCATCGTGCTCCTCAGCCCATGAGATTGATGCATTAGCAGACAAAAACGCTGAGCATCAAATTACCAAACGAAACGCAAGAACACAATAGGTCACGCCCCGTGTTTTTTAATTTGTCTGTGTCTATACCTAGATATTGAACCTTCTTTTGTACCTAATCCAGGATTCAAAGTACACGCTCCAGGATTCCACGTACGTATGTGCGATTAATTCTTCAACGTCCAAGTGCAAAGCACTTCCTCTACATATACATATATATCGCAATGTCCGTTTGATAAAGCTTAAAAATGTCTAGCTCGTGCGTCGCACAAGAAGCTCTCTTGCTCTCTGCTTTGAATACTTCCACGACAGCACCGCTAGTGCGCTGTTAGAAATGACGCAGCGTTTACCTGCACCAAATCTCCATGCACTGTGCCAAGAAGAGAAAAACGCTACAAGAATTGTAGTACCATAGTATCGAACCTGCCTTAAAACGTAAACTTTAACGTTCACTGTACGATTCTTGCAAATTCTTAACATATTCGATCCAATTTTTTATTTGTGTTCCACGCAAACACTAGAAGATCGGCTGGGAGGGAGTAGAGCAGGTCATTATTCGGGTTCAGTTCGGGTTCGAGGTCAATAGCTTGGCATTTTGTTCCGGTTCGGTTCTGGTTCAGTGATGCTTTTTGAAACAACCGTTCGGTTACCGGTTCCAGCAAGCGCGAACCAGTTAAATACGGTCCTTAAAAAATGAAGTTCACGGCTCCCAATCGCTAAGAAGAAAAAATGAGTTTGACACGGCGTCATCAGCATTATAAAATGAGGTCATCAGATGTCATGCTTCGGAAACGAGGACAGCAAAACAAATAAATTCTTAATTTTGTTTTGTGATCTTGAATTTTTAACGCAAGGACCGTCTTATGAAAGTTACGTGGTTATGCAGGAGCTTGAAAAAACTACTAAAGTACAATAATCAGATGTGAGGTCAATCAGCCAGCACGCACAGTGACAAGACGGTAGAACGTACATTACTCGCAAACCACCCGCAAAAACAAAATTGTCTTCAATTGTTTGGACACGGGAGTTCGGTTTTCCAAAGTATGGCAACGTTGTTACTCATTGTGGATGAGAAATTAACCCAGTGCAGTACGACTCGTAGCCTGGGGTCTTTAATGGGCAGCACGCAGTACTGACACACCACCACACGCCGGCACGATGCTTATCCTGATCGAAACGGTAAACTAGCGGCACCGCACGCTAAAACGACTTGTTCGAATGTCTGAGTGGACAGCAAAGGCCGGTCGAAAGACGAAAAAAAAAAAAAAAAAGGGGGCGACTTGCAGTCTCAAGAAAACGCACACACATTTTCTTTTTGATCAAACAGCGTCCAGTGTTCTGGGCGACTGGCGTCCCGGCGACCAACGCCGCAGTTTCGCGCTCGTCACGGCTTCGCTTCTTGGCGCCTCCAGATTCCGCCACCGCGGAAGCCGTAGTTCGTAGCTTGTCTCGTGGCTTGGCGCTCCCCACGTCGCACGCCCAAACGGAAGGGCACGTGACACCCTCCGAGCTATGCATTGGCTCCAGTGGCTCGTAGCGCCCTTTGCGGTCCGTAGTACAGAGAAACAAAGTATAGAAGTGTACGCCGACTCTCTAACACCTATTCGTGCTGCAGTTAGACGTGAAAAATACCTTTTAGTTTCATTATTGGAGAGCTATCTCCATGCTGTCGCTGCCGTTTGTTAAAAACTCTGCCGCTGACGCCACCGTCGCGGATATTTAATTTACTTCGCGCCGCCATCCGCAACAAGGCGCGGCTCACATTTTTATTACCCTGAACCATTTCCAATAAACCGGTAACCGCCACATTATAGGGAGTTTTAGCAGGTCGCTTCCACACGAACGGTTCGCCCTCGAACGTATCGGCGACGACAATGCGCATGTGTGCGCGAGTCGTTCGGGGCGTCGGGAGGCTCTTCTCGTTCGTTTCTCCCATTCCGGCCGCTGGAGTTGTCACCGCAGCGCAGCCAGCACCGTTCACGACTCGGGTAAAAAAAAAAAAAGATGGCGGTCGGTTCGGCGACTGACTTTGCCGACTCAGCCGAGCGTTAGGCTTAGGACAGCGGGAGGCGATTTGCCTTCCTGTTAGTCTGCTTCATTTGCGAGGTTGAGCCAAATCATTTCGAGGACTGCTCACAATGGTAAGTGATCGCGAATGCTGTAAACTGCGCATGTTAGTCAATTTTCGCGATCTGCGGGCAGACTACACTCTAAGAAAAAATGGAGGAAAGAGGTAGCAACGGCGCGTCTTCCTCCCTTCTACTGACGCGCCCCCAAGCGGACACGAGAAGAAGGAAGGAACGATACGTTTTTCTCCTTCTCCAGGCAGGCGATAGAAAGCTTTCGCCCTCCCGACTCATCTTCTTTCGGTTTTGTTTTTGGAGCACGTCGCGCACGTTGTTTAATAAATGTTGTTGAGTTGATTGAGCTTCAACGGCAGCGAAGGCGGCCTGTAATTCCGTCTTCTAGTCCAAACGTGCAGAACATTTCGGTTGAATTGATGTTTTTAACGCTAATTTTATCAAACGAGCAAACGAAGCCACTAGAAACAGCGAAGTTCGGGGAGCAGTGCCAGCAGCGCTACGTACACTGTGTGAGATGGCCGGTGTCCGCCGGATTGCGTGACCCACGCGTAACTACAGTAGCGGAACCACGCGGAACTGTGTCGACGTTTTCGACGTTATGGAAATCGCAGGAACTGCGTCCAAGACTGGAAAGTTTTGCTGCCGGCTGCCTGGGTGCCTTCCGTGCTGAGTTCGGTTCTGTTTTCCGATGCCGAGTGCCAAACAGCGTTCAACGTTGTTCTGTATTTCTGCGTGTCAGCCACACAGCAGCAACATCTTGGTGGCAGTGTTGTGGGTTGTGAACTGAAGGCTGGAATTATCGCCGATGTGACCGAGTATTCGCGTATCAGTGGTGTAACAACAAGATGAGATGACGTAAACTGCCGGGCATTGATGCCGCTTGTCGGGCCGTGATCGGAGGGGGTGGAGTGTCGCAGGCTAACATTCCGGGTGCAATCTATCGACGTGCGGATAGTCATGTTGGAACGCCGGTCTGAACAGTAAGCTCCTATCGTACAGTGGCCAATGTGACTGGCGGTTGTCTCCTCCCCGAGAGCGATTGCACTCTGGGGAAAGGACTGAACAGTACTAAATTATGACGGAAAGTACGTGTATTTACAGTTTGGAATTTTAGCATTAAAAAGAATAGTATGCAAAATCGAAAAGAAAAAGCTACCCTTTATTTTGCTGTTTAAATATAGTATGGTTCCTGGAGAAACTGCCCTCCAAGTGGCGCGCTGGGGTGAGCGCTAGACTTTTTCGAGCTCTCCACGGCGTAGCTCCGTACACTTAACACCTGCCGCAAGTCGCGGCTTTGACTGCATTCGAGTTGATCGAAAAGCGATTTCTCTGCCCGTGAAGCATCACTTCCAGCCGAGTGAATATCCGCTCTACAGAGATTAATTCAAGACGGCAATTGCAGCCGTGCGCGAACAGCACAAATAGAAAAACAAAAACTACAATATAAATACAGGCTACGACGTGCCGTGCGGGGAAACAAACTCATGGCTTCGAACCGCGTTGGAGCGGCTCGATTTATTGACTTTCAAATAATTTCGGCATGATCGAGCGTTTACTTTTTAATAAGAGATTCATCCCCTGAGCCATCCAAAATACTCTCAGAAGTATGACAGTGCTGGAAAAAAATCAACATGCTGGGAATATGTTTTATTGCTTACACAGTCACCGAGAAATTCCGTACGTTTAAAACAACCAGTATAAAAGACGGAAACGCAGCGCTCGGGTGTAGTGTTGGGTCTAGTATGCCGGTGTATTGATGCTTGAATGTGCCATTTATGTGTATGCGCTCAATGTATGCTCACCTGATGCTTGTAGCTACCCCCGGACATTTCTCATAGGGCCTATGGCCCTACTGTACAAAAGTCGAAAAGTCGACTGACTTTTGTACAGTAGCGCCGAATTCCTCGTCCGTGGTGGGGGGCTCTCATTACTTGAACGAGTCGACATATCATTTCATATTCAGTAAATTATAAAATCATATCAACAACTAATCATTCTATTAGTAAAATACCTGGCTCACTTTTCAAAATGGCTTTTTTATAACACTATTGGAATGTGGTAGCCTACTTTGAAGTCGTTTCTACGCCAAGCCATAAAGAATCCAACATGGCGCCCTTCTATTTTTGTAGGGTGGTTGTCGTACGACCGCTTCGGGGTCGCGCTGGAGCCAGGCTCCTTTGCATCACGCCCGGTCCCGGTAGTGTTATAATAGTGACTTTGAGCAAACCGTTACCGTGTTTCGCGTACCGAACTATCGGAGCCTTTGAAGCATGGTTTTAAGCGCGCGCCCCGCGGTCACGGTATCACTTCGGGCGCGCACTTAAAAAGCATGCTTCAAAGGCCCCGACAGTGCGGTACGCGGAACACAGTCACGGTTTGCTAAAAGCCCCTAACGCGGTACACGCCCACTATGTGCGATTTCGCTTTCAGCTGAATAAGGTGCGTAGTCGTGTGTGTTCGTTGTTCTTTTGTTTCGAGACGTCCAGCCGTCCAGTAACGAATCTAGATCTGCGACCGAAATATTTCGAGGCATATTTGTTGCACACAGGCTAAAACGAATCAAGTACAGCACTGCCTCTCCATACGCGAAAAGATAAAACATCGACAAAATCATTATAATGCAATTAATGACAAAATCACTTCGTTACCCTCGGCCAAAAGCTCCAGTTATAGATCGCCAGCACCTCTCTCATCTGTGCACGATCTCATAACTTCATTATTACATGCGGCGCCGCACACCTTCTTGGGAATAGGCTTTATCACTAATTTTATCACTTTATCACTTATTGGGAATTATCATATATATCTATAGAAGTGTACACATTGACCCACATAATCACACATTCAACATGCCAAGTTGGATCAGCTCACTGAAAGTAAATAAGTTGTTCACTGATAAGCCACTAGGTAGCCTCCAGCAATCATTAGCTTCATTTTTACATATTCAAAGCTTCTCACGCAAGCAAGATGGAAAGGTGGTGAAATAAACCTTCGGAAATTTTGACACTCAAGAGGCTGTAGAACTGGTTGGGAACCACGAAGTGTCCAAAGCTTTCTTCCTCCGTGAGAAAACGTTCAAATGCTCGTTCCATGTCCCAGCAGCTGTAATGACAATGTGGTCATGATATTTAGAATTGTATACTTATTTAAATAGTCAAGACACAAAACAAACGTCTATCTATAGAGAACAAACTAATGACAAAGAATGCCGTTTGTCGCACCCGGGACCAGAAATGAATGAAACTTCAAATAAAAATATAGGGAGTCGAATTCTGTCTTTATTATCCTCCGTCTGTTCGAGGACCGCCAGAGACCATTTTCAAGATTAAATCCTATTGTTATACTTTAAATATGAAGTTGTGCTTTAATCAAGGTTGGGCTAAGTGTATACCTTTCACTTCATTAAAACCGTAGTAGTTCGGGGATTCACTTCGTGGAGAATATCAGAAAGCATTTGATTTTACTGTGAGAACAAGACTGCCTCTAGTGCGGTCAACTCGCAAACCAACAGCTATGGGCAGCAAAAGTTCAACGGTAACTCCGCTCAGCAAATAAAACTGAGTACGGGAAGTATACATACTCACCTGCCTTTCGTTGAAAAAAACGAACGAACAGAAACTTGTAGGTCTTGGCATCTGCGCTGTTCGCGCACCATTTGGACATGGCCACGTCAAATGCATCCCTCAACAGTCTCTGAAAGTTTGCACCAAAAATATCCATCGAGTTCGATAGGCGCGCGGAACGCCGGAGAGAGTAACCACGCTCGCACACCATCGGGTAAACAAAACCATGCGACCGCGCGCAACGCGCAGCCGCACGCCGCACAGCAACACTGCCGTTACGAAGTTTAAAATTTGGGAGAGGGGAGCGGCGGCGCCAAGGCAGCCAAGGCAGCCAAGGGCCGAGGCCCGGGGCGCCGGCGAGGCGAGCGAGTTGACTGCTCATGCAACCTCCGCCCGGTCAGTTTTGAGTTTTGGTTTCAGACTGAAAGAGAAACAGACATAAATGATTATACAAAGTAAATTACATTTTATTTTCATGGCGCGATGAAGACGTTTTGTTGAAATTACTGTTAGCAAACCAAGTTCCATATTTGTATTTTTATATTAATGAGAGCCCCCCACCACCGAAGCGCTGCTGCCGGTGGCGACGCTATTCACAGCGCCGCCGATGGTGGCGACGCTAATGTCAGCGCCGCGAAACTCGGACTGTGACCGGGGGTTGCTTGTAGTATTTGTGTGCACGTGTACATAGTACAGGCAGTACAGGTTCCCGAAGGTCGCGAAGCGCAATAGCTCGAGGAAGTAAAAATATTTTTTGTAGAACATGAATTGGGCGGTACCTAGCGCCACCTAGCTTAGCTACTTGCAATTACTCTGCTTGACCCTGCCATCTCGTTGCAAGCGATTTAACCTTCTTTCACGCTACGCGATAAACAGCGGCTTCGCGTTTCCTCTTTTGAGAGCGGCTTTTGGTTTCGCGAATTGGTTTGCCATGCCTCCGTGATGTGCGGTTGACGAAGGAATTGTGACTCGAGGAACAGCAAAGGTAATACGTAAAGTGCGTGAAGTAACTGGGTATCGGTTGTCTCCGTTTAACATCGCAGTGCTGACGACGAGAAGACTGAGTAACTGCTTTCGAAGCGCAAGTTTCTGTACCTGCGAGGGGAATCAGGCTCCGGAAATGAACACTGTTCGCGGAAAGCTCGTGTTACGCTTTTATTTGCTGCTTCTCTCGTCCCGTACAAGAGACGTAGCGTCCTCGTTAAGCCTTATTAGGGTGTTTTTGAATAACGTACGCAATTTTAGCGCACGCTAGCGCTAAATTTAGCGCTTGCTTTAGCGCACGCGACGCAAGAGAGTTTTAGAAGAGCGTTTCTCCGCCGCGACGCAAAAGCCCGAGCATCTCGCGCTTGCAACGCCACCAAGATACAGTCACGATTTTTATTTTACACACGAAATGCTGCAACTTTAGAGTTACAATTTTACATTTGTTTAAACGTGAGAGTGCGACGCCTCGGCAAGAGTGTACTGACCTTCGCCGATAAATGCTCGCTCGTCGCAAGCATCAAGTTGCCGGTGATCGTTGCCCACACTACTGGGTATTCCAAACCGAGTGCAGTGTCTCCACGTATTGAAAATCGCAGTCGCGAGGATGCCGCCGACGTCGCGCTCACGACGCCGCCAAAGCGACCGCTTCCATGGGCCTGCGGGCCGCCATTTGTTTTTAAACTGTGCTCGTCGTGGCTTTAGCCAACTTCTACTCACAAATCCTCCTTAGAGGAGCGCAAAGACCCTTTGCGTACGCACGCTATTTCCGAGAAATAGCGCACGCTAAAATTGCGCACGCAAAGCGCAAAACCTGGTTTGCGTTCGGAGCATGCGCAGTGGCGACGACCTTATTCTTTGCGCACGCAAAGCTTTAGCGTGCGCTATTCTAAAACTCCCTATTGAGCTCGATTTGCTCGATTCAGGGCGGCCATAATGAGATGCTGGCGACGGAGGAACTATGCTCCCCTGCTTCAGGGACGAAGGTTTCTTCCTTTCTAAAGGAACATAGGTTACAAGACCGTTCCTCCCCTTAGGGAGGACTATCGATACCCTTTTTTCTAAGAGTGTAGCTGCCGCGGCGACCGGGAGCAGACGAAATTATTTGGTTCGACGGCACACAACGTGAACGATCGTTCAAGTTCAAGATGACGGAGACACACCACATACCTTTACGGTCGTTCAGATACTTTTTACTCTATCTAGCTTCACAGTTCTTGAAATTCCGAACGGCAATAGTTACGTCGGCCGCCTTGTTTACATCTGACGTACGCCGGAAACACGAGCCGCCACGGATTTACACGTTGCAGAATGTTTCACATGTCTACTAGAAGATGGCGCCACCGGTCAAAGCCAATCATCATTATCGTTTACACAGTTGCGCCAGTTTCACGATTCGCTCAAATCTGTCAAATTTCACGTACGGTTTCACGGAACGGGCCAGCGGCACCGTTCGTGATTTCGGAACCTTGTGTTCGAAAAACGACTTGCTAAAACTCTCTTATATTTACGGTTCCGTTCTGGTTCGTGTTCAATATTAAATGTTTGCATTTTGTTACAGTTTTGTTCCTGTTCAGTTAAAAATAACGGTTTTGTTCCGGTTTTCGGGTCGGGTTCGTTTCTACATCCTGGTTAAAGCTGCGTGCTAATCGCGCATGATTACAACAGTCACTTTGTCGCGTCTTGCGGCGCCAGAAACGACACCTTGTCCGTCTACAACTATTCAGTTTTGGATGCTTCACTGAGGGCGCGCCATTTTCATTCACACACCTCCTGTGCAATGATGCTGTTTCAAAAGCCACTTACCACGCGCAAGCGAATTGCGCTGTCAGCCCGTAGGTCCTTCATTTACAAAATTGACACAGCTGGCATAAGAACCTAACCCACCCTATACCCACTCCATTCCTGCAAAAGCAATCCAATTCTATTCCCATTCCATTTCTCCCAGCGCTGCCGCCAGTCCACTCCAATTCCATTTCGTGGCCGCGAAAGCGCGGAATGATTCCGGAATCATTTCAACTCCGGAGTGGCAAATCCGCAACACTGTTATCATCTATCTTTCCGATCGTTAGTACAGTACACAGCCGTCTCAAAAGAGCCGAATTGATAAAGAAAGGTTGAGAGGCAGCCAAGAGATAGCCTAGCGTGCGTACTTAAGCCTCCTCACCTCACGATCACTCCAAATACCCTAGAATAACAAATAATCGCTCGCACAACAGGAGTATGAAGAACTCAAGGCCCAACACGCATCCTCGGAAGGAGCTGCACCCGTAGAAACTTCTAATTTCGCCATCACATCGGTCCAGAAAAAATTTGAACTTTTCTTTTTTATTATTTTCGTAAACACGGGGAGCACATAAGTGTGTCATATCAACACCATTTAGATGAATGAAGGCCTCCGAACGCGCCCCTCCTTCTCAACGGAACGTCATCGCAACCTGGTGGCGGCAGTTCAGCAATTGAGCTCGAGCCCGGTATACCGAGCGACCTTCGTCGCGTTCATTGGACACGAGGTGCAGCCGAGCACTGACGCAGCACTCGTATCCAATCTCTGTCTTTGCTTGATCTCCCTGTGATGACGTCAAAAGTCTTGTGCACAGGCTTTGATTATTTTAAGTGGCGTTGGTCATGTACGTGACAGATCCTCCCGTAACCGAGCGTAACAAATAATAATGCTCGCAAGGACACATTCTGTGCTCCGCGGGTTTGTCAGAATGGTCAAGACAAGTATTAATGCTTTTAGTGTCCCACAAAATTTAAAGGGTGCCCCAGTAAAAAAATTATATGTATAAGAAGTTTCTCGGTCCAGTAAACGCATATGATTAAATAAGATTATATAAGAGCATACAAGAACTTTGTAAGAGCATATAAGGTCAATATAGGATTATATAAGAAGTTACAAGAAACTTGTTATCATGCAGTTTCTTACAACTGCTTATAAAACATTATGTTGTTCTTATTTCCCGCGACCAAAACGCCCCTTTCAAACCAAAACGCTTCGTTTTGCCCGCGACCAAAACGCCCCTTTCAAACTGCGGTACAAAAAGCTGATTATCGGAAACAAAACTTACTGCTACGATACGACTGAAATGAGGGTGCAAGAAAGATTTCCAATATAGCAACAAGCCGCATGCATTTCACCACCCCCAGTTGGATCCCATCCTCGTCACAGAATGAATAAAACTCACTGCAACGCAAATGACAACTCATTTTCAGTCCTTTTTACTAACATTCGGAGTGTCATGCCAAAACAAGAACAAATATGTAATCTAATTCAGTCATCTGAATGTGGTATTGTTATACTCACAGAAACGTGGCTTACGCCTGCTATCACAGACCTGGAAATTTTCCCGCTTCTACCCGAGTTTCTTGTATATCGACAAGACCGCACATCAACGAGAGGTGGGGGCGTCTTAATCGCGATAAAAAATTCAATCCGTCATCATAGAGTAGACGTTGACAGCCCTTTAGAGATGGTCTGGATAGCATGCGAAGGTCCACGTAATCTTATCGTTTTAGGTGCGTGCTACCGCCCGCCAAAGCAGGATTCCGAATTTGCTAGAGAATTCAATGACGCTTTAGACTACTTGCATAAAAAGTACCCAAGAGCACAATTTATTATCTGCGGTGACTTCAACTATCCAAGCATAAATTGGTCAGATGTATCTCGTGTCAGCCCTAAAGAATGTAGTGAATTTTTAAACTGTATACAGAACTACCAACTCACTCAATTGATCACGCAAGCAACAAGAGAGACTGCATATACTTCGAACATACTAGACTTGATACTCATGACAAACCCAAGCAACTTGCAATCCTTGTATTACCTTAAGGAACTAAGCGACCATAAAGTAATTCTGGCTACTTTCACATTATCTCTCCAGAACGAGAAACCCATTACCAAGCAAATCAAACTTTATGACCGCGGAAATTACGAAGCCATAAACAGAGAACTCGAAGACTTCTATCTCTCATACGAGCGAGGGTTTCACTATCGCGCTGTCGATGAAAACTGGTACCTATTTTGTAACAAATTGAATGAGCTAGTAGATAAATTTATACCAACCATTACCATTAAAAGCAAACCATCTGCCCCATGGTTTAACAATGCAATTAGGAAAATGAGCAACAAAAAAAAGCGTTTATTTAGATTAGCCAAAGCAAAAAACATACCTTCTACGTGGTTACTCTATTATGAAGTAGAAAAACATTTTACAAATGCAGTTCGCAAAGCTAAGCAGTGTTTTTTTTGGAACCACCCTACCCAGCATGCTTAAGAATAACCCCAAAAAGTTTTGGAAAACTGTAAACCCTTCAGCCGTAACTTCAATCACCTTGCATGGTAATTCCGATGAACCCTTAAGTAACAGTGAATGTGCTAATACGTTGAACAACGCTTTCTGCTCCGTTTTTACGCAAGAGCGCAGCCTGACCCCCCCCCCAACTACTACCGACACAGTGATTCCTGAAACTATGCCTCCAATAATAATTAACTACAACGGCATAGTCAATGTGATTAACAATATGAAGCTCTCATCAGCTGCTGGACCAGACAACATCAACTGCAAAATACTGAAAAACACAAAGGTGATAAGCAGCGTCATTCTCACATTACTGTTTTCCCAATCACTCGAAACAGGCTACGTCCCCGCTCAGTGGAAGTTAGGTAAGATTATTCCAATCCCCAAACCCGGTTCCAGATCTTCACCATATAATTACCGGCCCATATCTTTAACAAGCGTGCCATCAAAAATTTTGGAACACATAATTTTCACAAACATTACAAATCATCTAGAGTGTAACAACTTCATACACCATTCACAACACGGTTTCCGTAGGGGTTTATCTTGTGAAACACAACTAGCCGGATTCCTTCACGACCTTCATGTTAATTTCGACAATAACATACAGACAGACACATTTTTTCTCGATTTCGAAAAAGCATTCGACAAAGTCCCGCATCGCCGACTAATGTCTAAACTTGCCCTGCTTAACGTAGACCCGTTCGTGTTATCCTGGATTAACAACTTCCTTTCTAACAGAAATCAGTTTGTCCTTGTAAATAGCACCCCCTCTAACACCAGCCCCGTTCTCTCGGGAGTACCTCAAGGTACAGTGCTTGGCCCTCTTCTCTTTTTAATATATATTAATGATTTGCCACTCTGTGTATTTAATAACATCCGCCTCTTTGCCGATGATTGCGTCTTATATTCCAAAATTAACAGTTACGATGACCAAGTAAAATTGCAGGCAGATCTTTCAGCTATAGAAAATTGGTGTAATAAATGGCAAATGTCCTTAAATGTTTCAAAATGTAAACTCGTCTCGTTTCATAAACGCACCAATCCATTTACTTATAATTACTCCATCGGTAGTTCTGTCCTACAAGCAACTAGTACTTACAAATACCTAGGCGTGCACTTCAGTAAAGACCTTTCATGGTCGATCCTCATAAACAGTATAATTTCAGCTGCAAGTAAATCCCTTGGTTATCTGCAACGTACTTTAAAATTCGCTCCTCCTCACTTGAAACTGCTCGCCTATACAACACTCATCCGCCCCAAACTAGAATATGCCGCAGCGATATGGGATCCATACCAAAATTATCTTATCGAAAACTTGGAAGCTATTCAAAATCGCGCTGTAAGATTCGTATACTCCGACTATTCGTCTTTTACAAGCGTCACCCAACTAAAGAAACGTGCGGCTCTGCCTTTGCTAAATCACCGTCGAAGAATTGCCAGATTATCACTGTTTCACCGATATTATCACACGTTGTCACCTAACCCTTACATCACGCTCCGTTCGCACTTTTCAAGTCGCATTAACAACACCCAACAAGTGTCATATCCTCGCCCAAACACAGATCGATTTGCAAATTCCTTTTTTATTAAAACTGCCAAAGATTGGAACGATCTTCCTGAAAACATAGTACAGCTTAGGGACTTGGATAAATTCAAAGAAGCTCTTATAGCGCTAGATCAATCTTAGTTTCATAATGGTGAAATTCATGCGTGCATTTGTGTGCTCACCCTGTCTTTCTTGATATAGATTGCTTTTTTTTTTTCCTTTGTAGTTTGTCCAGAGGTTTCTGGAATTTTTTGCTGCCTTGCTGTGTAATGCCCACCCCTCATGTAATACCCCCTCCTCCGGGGGCCTTTGAGGAAAATAAAATAAATAAATAAATATGTCCTTATATGTTCTTATAAGGTTCTTGTATGCTCTTATATAATCTTATTTAGTCATATACATTTATTGGACCAAGAAATGTCTTATACATATAAGATTTTTTACTAGGGTGTTGAGAAGAACGCGTATATCGCACTATGGCAATCCGGACATGAAGTCAATTTCTATTTTACACAAACGGCTGACAGTAAGTGTTTTGTTCTGTAAAAACAAAAGAAAAACAGAGGCGTTAGGACCCGTAAGATGCAAGGATGCCGCGTTGCCAATTTGCTCCTAGGGACAATATAAACCAGACTGACTGACGGATTCATTTATCGACTGGTTCATTTTAAAGGCAGAAATTTTGAAAATTTAGTAGGGGCGGCACTTAAAAGAGTTAAGGTAACTGTAATTGTTTCGGAAAGCAAACTGTTAATAGACAGATCTCACTAATGCCCCTGTCCCACTAGGGCGACAGACAGAAACAAACGACAGCGACAAGCCTCAAACCAGAGCCTTTCGCGATTTGGAAGGCTTTGCTGATTAAAGGAGGCTATGCTCAAACATGAGCATCATGCACGCGAGGGTATCTTTGGCAGGCTTGCAATCGCTCGTGCTTACTTCACGAGCACCGAATGATTAAACGCCTGCCAAAGGTGCCATCGCGAGCATGCTGCATGGGTTTGAGGCTTGTCGCTGTCCTTTGTTTCTGTCTGTCGCTCTAGTGGGACACGGGCATAAGCGTTCGGCGCATGCGAGACGCCGACTGAGTTT
>JABSTQ010009626.1:392500-400735 GCA_013358835.2 Ixodes persulcatus
GAGGGGAGAAGACTAGGAATAGGAAAATAGAAGGAAACGAAAAGGGAAAGAGTGAAAGCCGTTTACAACTCACTGTGACGCCGAATTAGAGCCCAGCTCTTGAGGAGGAGGAGGGAAGGGTACTGAGGGGGGCGGTCATGTGACCTCGGGGGGGGGGGGGGGGGGGGTCACGTGATATCGGGGAAGGGGGGCGTCACGTGACCTCGGGAGGTGTTCACGTGACCCCGCCCTCCCCGAGGTCCTCTTGAAGGAACCCGAGGTCCTCCCGAAGGAACTCGAGGTCCTCCCGAGGTCCTCCCGATGGAACCCGAGGTCGACCCGAGGTCCAGGGGGGGGGGGGGGGGGGGTCTGTCGCTGTTACGCCGACGCTGACGGCGACATCGACGGCGACGGCGACGGCGACGCCGACGCCGACGCCGATCAAGCCGGAAACGGGCGCCTAAGAGCTGCGCTCTAAAAGAAAGGGTAATAATAGCGCCGCGGAGTACATTGGACAGACTGGACGGCGTGTAAATGACCACCTGCGTGAGCACTACAACAACATTGCCAATGATAACTCTGGTCACTTCGGCGCTCACTGTAGGGATTGTGGCTGTTCTGTGCGATTAGACAACTGTGCTGCGTTCGGCGAGAGTAAAAGCCAGCTCACTCGAGAAATCATAGAAACGAGGATCATTGCAGGGCGGGATGCCCGGTGCGTTAGCACTCCGCCGTTAACATTATCCAAAAAAAAAAGAACTCGATTGTTTAAATGAAAGATGTACTCGACAGTAGGTTATCCTCTGGTTTCTTTTTGTATTTCCGAGGTCATTTATATAATTAATTTTTGTTAGTTTTTGTAACTCCGGGACTTTCTGTAACTCATGGACTATTTAGACCAACAGTATATTCGATATTAGCCCAGCATGCCGCCAGGGTTACATATTTTTGTGATTAATTTCGCGTAAATATTTTTGTAACTCTTGGACGCTGCGGTATTACTTTTCTTTTTTTCCTTTTCTTTTTCTTCTAATTTCCTTTCTCAGTCTTCTCTCCTTTTCATTGTCTTTTACCTTTCCTCCTTTTGCCTCGCCTTTCAGTTTTTTTTTCTCGGTTGTTGAGCTGGCATCCTACCTATGGGTCGAAGAAGAGGACGTTTAACAAAACACTGATTAGGAGTTTATAGTTCAGCGCTGTATGAGTGTATTTTTTGTGTGTTTGGATTTTTGAGTACTGTCGAACTATACGCTGGTTCGTAATTATGGCTTACCAACTCGCGCAATCTGCAGTTATTAACTGGTTCCGTCAAATCGTCGGCTGCGGACGGAATGAAAATAAAAGGGAGTAGAGGCCTGACGTCTGCGTGAAGCGCCATCTAGGGCAGTTGCCGACACTCCAGAAGTGCCGCAGTTCAAGTGCCGTCGCACAGGTAGCGCCACGCGACCACACTTTTCCTTTCGAGTTTGTGGAAGGGTGGCGCCCTCTGATGTGCTTTATAGGAAGCGACCGCGCGGACCGAAACGTTTTTTTATGGTGGTGGTACGGTGCTACAAACTTGTTTTTCCCATTTGAGTGTTCGTGCGTATGGCGCGTGCTTTGGTCGCTTTCCGAAGCGACGAACACGCGCGTGCTGGGCTGTGAAGATCGCACGCTGGGCTGTGATTTTGTAAACACTGGAATGGTGTATAGACCTTTCCAAGAAAGAGCGTATGGCCGGTGCCATTTCCAGTGTTCATGCGTATGGCGCGTGCTTTGCTCGTTTTCCGGAGCGACGCACACGCGCGTGCTGAGCTGTGGAGATCGCACGCTGGGCTGTGGATTTGTAAACATTGGAAAGGTCTATTTTCGGCACGGATTCCAGGTCCAGGACACGTGGTCAATGACGTCACGGACGTCAAAATAAAGTTATTTGGCGGTTAAAACGGAGGTTCGGGCAAGTTGGTTGTTCATCATTGACAAGGAAACAGCGCACCCTCAAAACAAGCACTCTAAGTTTTCATACACACAAACGAAAGAGCCACTTACACAGCGCTGACTGACAACTCTTGGTTATATTTACAATTTTCATTTTCGTCTTTCTTTGTAGACTAGGGTTCCTATGGCAAAAAATTGCCCTTTTCTTCTTCCTTCTTCTTTCTGTGTTTTTGTAATAGGAAGCTAATCCATAAAATTATTGTAAGGCTAAGTACTCCAGTTCTTTTTTGGATAACATTATGGACGGAGTGCTGACACATCTCTCCTCTTGTCTGGCAATGTTTTCTGCTTCCATAATTTCTCTTGTTAGCTTGTCGTAGTTCCTGCCTAAAACTGTGCATTTCTCCAGCTGCGCTGAGCAGCCACAGTCTCGACAGTGAATTCCCAGGTGTCCGGAGTTTTTGTTGGTGATAGTGCAGTTGTGCTCACGAAGGCGATCGTTGACGCACCGTCCGGTCTGTCCTATGTATTGTCGTCCACAGGACAGAGGGAAGGAGTAGACCACCTTTTCGGTACACTGTACGAAGTTGTTTTTATGTTTCTTCGTGCACCTGACTGTGGTTCTTGTGGGTGTATTTACTCTCTTGCACAAGCTATGAAGTTTGTTAGGGGCTGAGAAGACGATGTCCAGGTTAACTCTATTAGCTATTTTCTTTAGACCGTGGGAAAAGTTGTGAATATATGGCACAATGATCGGTTTTTTGGCTCTGTCTTTTTCTTTTTGTTTAATGTGGTCCCCTTGCTTGATGTCTTTGACGAGTCTTTCGGCCACTGATGTTAGTAAGGAGGTTGGATAGCCTGCGTATTTTAATCGAGAGACTTGCCCGTCGAAGCTTGTTTGCATGGAATGGCAGCATGATTTTGTAATTGGGTTGTTAAGACTTAACCGCGCAATGCTCCGCTTAACAAGCTTTGAGTGCGCCGAGTTGAAAGGACATTACGCACGAGCTTCCAGTTGAACACTCGTTAAGATTCCTGGATCTGCGACTTTTTATTTTACCTTATCATGTCTGCTGGTCCTATGAGCCCAGGGGGAAAAAGCCACTTCTACCTTTCAACTAGGCGCACTCAAAGCTCACTAAGCGGAGCATTGCGCGGTTAAGTCTTAACAACGCAATTACAAAATCATGCTGCCATTCCATGCAAACAAGCTTCGACGGGCAAGTCTCCCGATTAAAATGCGCAGGCTATCCAACCTCCTTACTAACATCAGTGGCCGAAAGACTCATCAAAGACATCAAGCAAGGGGACCACATTAAACAAAAAGAAAAAGACAGAGCCAAAAAACCGATCATTGTGCCATATATTCACAACTTTTCCCACGGTCTAAAGAAAATAGCTAATAGAGTTAACCTGGACATCGTCTTCTCAGCCCCTAACAAACTTCATAGCTTGTGCAAGAGAGTAAATACACCCACAAGAACCACAGTCAGGTGCACGAAGAAACATAAAAACTTCGTACAGTGTACCGAAAAGGTGGTCTACTCCTTCCCTCTGTCCTGTGGACGACAATACATAGGACAGACCGGACGGTGCGTCAACGATCGCCTTCGTGAGCACAACTGCACTATCACCAACAAAAACTCCGGACACCTGGGAATTCACTGTCGAGACTGTGGCTGCTCAGCGCAGCTGGAGAAATGCACAGTTTTAGGCAGGAACTACGACAAGCTAACAAAAGAAATTATGGAAGCAGAAAACATTGCCAGACAAGAGGAGAGATGTGTCAGCACTCCGTCCATAATGTTATCCAAAAAAGAACTGGAGTACTTAGCCTCACAATAATTTTATGGATTAGCTTCCTATTACAAAAACACAGAAAGAAGAAGGAAGAAGAAAAGGGCTATTTTTTGCCATAGGAACCCTAGTCTACAAAGAAAGACGAAAATGAAAATCGTAAATATAACCAAGAGTTGTCAGTCAGCGCTGTGTAAGTGGCTCTTTCTTTTGTGTGTATGAAAACTTTAAGGCCCGTTCACACACATGCGCCCGTAGCGACCGGAACGACTGGAACAACCGAAACGACCGTGCAAGAGTCTCCAACCGTCAGTTGCCATAGCGACGGAGGGACGCTCGCACGTGTTGTTCACGACGCAAGGAGTTGGAGCGAGCCCAACTTTCCCGCTGCGTTGGAAACAACCGCAACGACAGACCAATCACAGGTCGAGGAGAACTGCTCGCGCGCGTTGCATGCCGGTCGCGGGCCGGCCGGCCGGCCAGCTCCTGCAAACATGGCGTCGGTGGTGAACGTCGACGTGGACGGCGTGGTGAAAGCTCATCGTTCCGCGTAAAAGCGCTACCCTATTGAAAAAGGCCAATATGAACTCGGCTTATTGGAAATATTGTATTCCAATGAAGTTGATGGAAACCAATAAAAACTTATTGTTATCCGATAAACCCAATACGCACGATGGGAATTCTTATCGGAGCACAATATCCCAACATAATGTGTGGTTATTGGTATACAACAGGATATTGGAGTACAATTTGCGGTTATTGGTATACAACACTATATTGGAGCACAATACCCCGATACAATGCGCGGTTATTGGAAAAGAATACGACATCGCGTGCATATTGGTGACCGACACGGACATACTGTACGGCCACACGATATATAAATATCGGTTGTCGACCACGGGCCCAAAGGAGAATACAATATGACATCGCGTGCACTGCATATATCTCAGAACGAATTCCAAGTTACCAACATGAATTACGTCGGCATATAGCGCGGATTGAGAGGAAACGTAACACAATATTGAGCGTTCGTGAAGCATCATGTTGATATCGGTATGCCCACATACACGCCATCGCGTGAATGATAACGTAAAACAGCACGAGTTACCATACGGCAATACGCGAGAGAAAGATACTGGGTGGGGTTACACACGGAACACAAACGCTCTGCGTTGCGAACACATTAACATTGATCGACAGTGCAAGTATGTACAGCTGTTGGTACGGCACACAGTACACACAGCCTCCCGCGCTTGAAATGCTAGACAACCACCAAACCATTCAGAATAACTAGCTGGAACACCCGCGACTTACCTTTCAATGAGAAAGCCCAATAACGACGTGCTTATTGAAGTGATCGTTTTCCAACAAATGTTTATTGTAGTTGTTGTAATGCAACAAAAGTTGATCGCCGAACGATAAATCCAACGTACCGCGATACAATTCGATGTTGCAACACAACATCTTAATACAAGAAGAAACTATCGGTGTTGGGACCCAAATCGAACGCGATACGCGACAATGTCAGTTCGGACGATAAAATAATGAGGGTGAATAGGTTTGACAGGACACGTGCATGTAGTTCTTACGCGCATTTATCGATATTTACCCACCTTTCTGGTAATCCTACGTCGTACACAAAATCCACGACAACATGCGAGCACATTTCACCCACCACTCTTCGTCGCCTGTTTCGCGAAATTCACACACTGTATAAAAAAAGGACGTGAAAAATACGTGCATTGGCGCCATCAAACGATACGTCACAGTCTCGTTTTTTTAGATGAGTTTCCATGATTCCATCGTCAACCCGCGCGCGCGCCAGTTCGCGTTCCGGATGCAGTTCCTCTGTTCGAAGGGCGCGAGCCTGCGCTGTAGCCGAGGCCAAGCCTGGCCAAGCCGCCAAGCCGGCCAAGCCGGCGGGAGAGCCGCCAAGCCGAGCCGCCGAGCATGCAACTGCGCAGCGGAGCGAAACCAGCACACTTTCAATCGCTTCGAAAGGTACAGTCGGGGACAAAAGTCCCCAGGACGCGCGAGCTGCGACTGAAACGCATTGCTCTGCCATCTGCCGGCGGGTCGCCTGGTTTCGAGATCACACAAAAGCGCATGCGCGTCCTACTGTGCCTGCAAACATGTGTCTTTTCCCGCTCTTCTGTGGCGCGGCGCCTAACTCGGAATCGGGCGCGTGGTACCGCCTCGGAGAGAGCGCTTACTGACATGGCACATATAAAACAAGGAATCACGGCAGCTCAACTGAGCGATAAACTCAACTGGTGATAAAGCAAGATGCAATGACACGACGAAATGCGGCGCAATGCCGCAGGCGGTATCTCCAGTTTCGGAATGTGTAGCAGACGCATGTCAGCCGCAAGCGCTATCTTCGAGGCGGTACCAAGCGCCCGATTCCGAGTAGGACGCCGCGCTGCAGAAAAGCGGGAAAAAACACATGTTTGCAGGCACAGTAGGACGCGCATGTGCTTTTGTGTGATCTCGAAACCAGGTGACCCGCCGGCAGATGGCAGAGCAATGCGTTTCAGTCGCAGCTCGCGCCAGCTCGCGCGTCCTGGGGACTTTTGTCCCCGACTGTACTTATGCACGACTTTATTACTTGCAGCATTGAGTGCTTTGGTGTACACGGATCAAAGTAAACACCGAAGGACAGAAAGGAGACATGAAGTTTTGAAATCGCAGCTTATTTGAACGCGTGTCCCCTGTTGAAAGCCTCTAGCTGTGCCGCTGTGCTCTGTTGCAGGCGTCGTTTCGACTGCGTGTACTCCAATGTAACGTCAGTCAGCGTTCACACTCGGCTAGCTTTGCTATCTTGTTAGCTCATGTACGAAATAGTCGTAAAAACCAGCGCCGCGTCTCTTTCGGATACTCAGCCTCCAGCCGCCTTCCTTCCGGCGTGCTTTCTGCCGCGACCGTTTGACGCAGTGGATTCGCGGGCTCGTTCGAAGAGGCGTTGTTTGAAGCTGACGAGTCGCCGAAGTGTTACCGGAGCTTCTCTTTAGGAAAGTCACGATCGACGCTCGGCTCTGAGCTCGTACTTTTTTCCTCCCGTTTAGACCATGACTCGAGTGCCGACCACAGATCTGTGGTGCCGACTGGCGCCGAACGAAGTTGAGAAACGCTAGCGAGTGAGTCAGATTTTTGTGACGTCGCCCAACTGCGCAAAGCAAATAGTGTAAAAAAAAAGACGCGTTTTTTATCTTTTCGTTGACCATGTTTCACCTCAATCAACGCAAAGTGAATCGCGGCTGTACGTCGATCGACTCATCACTGCCTAGATTGTAGATGACTACAACGAGCCTTTTTTGTGTGATCTTATTCTGATATCGTTATATCTTGCTTTTTCATCTTGGCTGCACACTTCTAGACGACCTTTTCTACTTATTGCACTCCTTGTCGACATGTCGCTGGTGCTTGAGACTCATTGGAAGTCAGTGTTTGCTCACTCCTCGGTGCACATATTTCATGTTCAACATCAGGTATCTGAAGGACGCACCATGAAACCCTGGATTTTGTTCAGAGGTACCTCAACATACTATATTAGACTGCTGTTTTGTGTTGTAGTTTCGTACAATACCAAATTCCACTTGTTGGTAATATGCCCTATAACTGTTCACTATAATTAAAGTTGCAATGAAGCATTGGCCACGAGAGGTGACTCGGCCAGCGTGGCCGAAAAATTCCTCGCATAATTTTCTCCAGGGGTCATTTTGGATGTTGACAAATTTTCTTGTGAATAATGAGTGTTATTCACATGTTTTTCTTCTACTTTTCGTACAGGTACTTCAGTTACATAAGCCCCAGCAAAGGGAGCAAGACAGTCTCATGGGGTCACACCAAGGATAACGGCATTCCTGCTCAAGTCCCGAGTCTTGTCACCGAACTTCGCTGAACATAATGGTGCATTCCCTTTCCATACCTTTTCCATAACTTTTCCCTCTGAAATGTGTTTTTCTCTTGTTGTTGTTTGTTTGTTTGTTTGTTTTTTTGTAAAAAGGTTAGTACGACGTTTAAACACCCAAACGTTCCAAAATGGTTTCGGTACCAGACAATGGGGTGTCTTAGGCCCACTTCAAATGGGGCAACTTCTCCGGCAATTTCGGGGTTGCTGGCGGGTTGTTCCCTAGCTTTTCCTAGATCGACACAAACTGCTGAGATCGGGTCCGGCTCGAAGCGGACGAGCAACTCACACAACTCGGAGACGTTTGAAACGGCAGCAGCCAATCAGGAATGTGATATTTTCACACGACACCCCTGTGGTGGTGATGATGACAACTGAAAACTTAGTTCTGGTTTGAAATGGATCGTTTTGGAAATAAACTGTTTCAAAACGATGAATTAGTATTCTCAGCACAATTTAAAGATATAAAAACATGTCTTTTTTTTATATAACTGTGCATCTAAATAGTTCAAGAAAAATAAAATTTCATTATGATGATGGCAAGTCGTAGCACTTCGGTTTCTGCGTGTGAACGCGGGTGGCCCGTGTTGCTGGTGTTGCGACGTCAAGTTGCTGGGTGAAATTGCCCCGTC